>CAKNEV010000015.1:0-169220 GCA_930272055.1 Rhizopogon roseolus
GGGTGGTTCACTTCAGGCTCTCCTCTTGCACGTCCTGCGTTCCTTGAGGGTCGGTACTTCTTAGACTTCCTTCCTCTTCTTTAATCCTCGCTCTTTTTACCTTATCGTATCCGCTCTCTTTATCTAACTCCCATCGTTTCTCTTTCTCTTCTTCTCCTTTAGCAGCTCTCGTCCCGCGGTCGCTGCTCGATGGTGTCCTTGATGCTTTCCAATTCTCGTTGAATGTGCAGTTATGGTTTACAGGTATGTTCGTGTGTTGTATCATTTAAACGTTTCGTGAATGTATGCATTTATGTTCAGTCTAGCGAATTCTCACCGAAGGTTGGTTTAAATCTTGTCGTGCTATTGACATATTTCATTAGCGCATTAGTGGCTTTCGCCGACGTGAGGATGAAGCTAATAGAGGATGCTTTGCGTCTGAGGGCATGCTGAAGGGCGTGGCGTTCCCTCGCATATTGCGGACAGTCGAAGAGGTAGTGGTATATCGTCTCTTCCCTACCCGGACAGGCTGGGCAGTATGGCGAGTTGCTCTTTCCTATGCGGTGGAGGTGTTGGTTGAGTGGGGCATGTCGCGAACGGAGTTGAGTATATATGCTAGTTTGGTACTTCGGGAGGGAGTCGGCTAATTTCAGGAAGTTGAGGGAGGGCATGCTAGCGTCTATGACTTTCGCTCTGGCATATCTTGGCGATTTTTCCCATTGAATTCTCCATCTGTTCTTCAGTGTCTCTTGGTGCCACTGCTTGAGTGCCGAGATGCTATATGGTAGCGGTCCTTTGCGAAGGTAGCGTGGCAGTTGTTTGTTTGGGCTTGACTGATCCTCTCCTTCTGCTGCTCTTTTCGCCTCTTCGTCTGCCTTCTCGTTTCCTGGGATACCCGCGTGCCCTGGGATCCATCTGACGGCTATCTGGATGTCGGTATCATTCGCTTTACAGGTATCATTGATAGCGTTCGTCATTCTGATAAATTGGTCTATTAAGTAACTGCCCGCTGACGTTGATGGACTCGCACCGGATTGAATGGCTGCCTTGTTATCGATCATGATTGAGATTGATGAGGTTAGTTGTGCTTCCTTCATGATCAGTTTCGCTGCTAATGTTAGGCCAACTATCTCCGCTTCATATACCGTGTGATGCTTGGTTGATCCTAGGTGGTAGGTTAGCGTGCGTGGATCTTGACCATCTCTATATAGAACTGCTGCCGCTCCTACTCCCCCATCGTGTGCTGACCCGTCTGTGTAGATTTTGATTGCATCTTGGAGCTCGTCATGTTCCTTTATCGCTTCAGTCTTGTCTCTGGCTATGTGCGGTGAGTACACCATACTCTTCGCAGACTTTGAGCGGTTGATCGTATCTATTGTCTCGATCTCTCCTGGGAAGGTTTGGAAGGTGTCGAGGAGGTTGTGAGTGGATGTTCTGTGACGGAGGATTCCTGTGTTCTTCGCAATGTGCTGGAGGTGTTTGTGTAATGGATGGCGTTGCGGTAGGGATGCTAGACGGAGAGCCGCTTGGAGGCAGATCTTCTGTAGGACGAGTGGGATGGGAAGGAGGTACGCGTGAGTATCTAGGATGTCCGTTGCTGTTGTTCGCATCGCTCCCGTTATGCTGATGGATGCCATCCTTTGGATTCTGGCCAGTTTCTTAGCTACGCCTATTGACCCTTTGTAGTTGCGGTCACTTCCTTCTTTGAACGTGGGGCGGAACCAGATTCCTGCACCGTAGGTGAACTTTGGGACTGCTACTGTGAGGTATAGTTTTCTCATCAGTTTGGTTGAGACGCCTTTTGCCGCCCGCGATAGCCTTCTCAGTTGGAGGACATATTCTGTGCCTTTAGCTAACGCGCGCCCTGTATGAGTTTTCCACGTTAGTTCATGATCGACTATGATTCCTAGAAAACGGTAGTGCTCAGCGGGTTTAATTTGGGTGTTCTGGATTTTGAGGGCTGGGCGAACTCGGAGGCGGTTTCTGGTGAAATCCATCAGGGCGAACTTGCTGACTTCGAACTTAGAGTTGTGTTCTGAGGACCATTGAAGTGCTCCTCCTGGTCGTTCCATCATGTTCTTGAGTTTGTCGTGGGTTTCCTCAAAAGTTCTTCCTGTAGTGATGAAGGCCGTGTCGTCCACGAAGGCTAGTGCTGTTTCGCCATTCTTGGGTTTGGCTAGGTCAGTGAGGTCTGCGCAGTAGATTAGATATACGATCATAGAAAGAGGGTCTCCTTGTCCTATCCCATTGCTGATGGGTATCCAGTCCGATTCCGTATCATTGAACTTGAGTCGTGTACGTCTTCCCGTTAGCATACGCTCCGTGAAGCGGACGATTTCCGGTGGGAGTCTGCGTCTTTTCATGTTGTGTATGAGTCGGGTCTTGACTGCGTTCGGAAAAGCACCTTCTATGTCTAGGAATAGGATGGATGCAACCTTGCCATTGCGCCATGCATTCTTGACGATGATTTCGAGGAGGTGGATGGAGTCTGTCGTTGATCTTCCTGGTCGTCCTCCGAAATGCGTGTCTGGAAGGAGATTATGACGTTCGAGGATGGAGGCGGTTCGTTCTGCAACTAGCGCAGTAAGCAGTTTACACGTGGTGTTAAGGAGAGCAATTGGACGATACGCCTTTGGTACAGTGTAGTCTGGTTTGTCCGGTTTTCTTATGACTATTGTCGTGAACTCGCGCCAGGGATCATAATAAGTATTCAGAGCAAAGACCGCGTTGAATAGGTGGGTTAAGTAAGGACTTAGATGATCTTTACAGTTCTTGAAGACTGCGTTGCATATCTCGTCTGGTCCCGGCGCTTTGAATGGGGCCGTGTTCGCTATGGCTCGGCAGACTTCTTCCTCCGTGAATGGCACGAATGGTTCTATTGCACTTGGATAGTTGAAGCCTTGAGGTACTAGATCCACTGCCGGAGGGGGGGGGGAAGAACGAGCGCGCTAGCATTTGACTTTTCTCTTCATTGGTAACCGCATCCATAATAGCGCCATTTGGTCCTATCCCTCTGAGTACCGGGATACTCACTCGTCCTCAGCATACATTCTTGCAAGCCGCGCTTCTCGAGCGATGTAATTCCGACTTATGAGGTGGTTTATCCATGGTGAACTGTGATCCGTTGTAAGCCTTCCTCTGCCTCCAGCTCCATTCGACATACAATTCACCCAATTTCGAGAGCTCGCTTCCATTCTCTGGGGATACATCTAGTCAAGCGTCATTATCTGAGCCCCTCGTCTCAATGCAACCTCCAAGTCATTAGACCCACCCACTATTCTGTAGATCCTAGTAGACTATCGCAGTGCGATCGCAAGAAGTCAAACTTGGACATCCAAACTATGTACCCAAGATTTCAAGTGAGTTGCTGCTAGCGTCAGTCTTGCTGTCACGTTGCATCCATGTTACAGAAAGGAAGATCCAGCCTGAGGGTACTTAAGGGGCTGTATTTGCAGGCGGCGCCTATTGCTGCGATATCAGGGCAAGAATATAGGAGAGTTGAGGGGCTTTGGCGGCACAGCTATCAATGGCTTCCTACGGTGCTGAATGTCCTTTTAGACGGAACGACGAGCTCGCTCATTGCTCAATAGGCGCTATGAATATTTTGAGATTGAAGGCGTAACCCACTGCCATGAGACGCCGGAAATCAACCTGATGGTAAGATCCACATGCTGCAATGCGACGTCGACGTTTTCGTGGGTATTATAAACATGTGTATGAGTGTTATCGTGCAAGTACTCATGTTGGTCGATCGATAGTAGCCTGATGTATTCTTGCAAGCTCCGAAGGACGTAATTTCGACTTGTGGGGCACTTACTATGAGTTGATTTCTTCCACTGTGCACTGTTATAAGCATTGGTTTACTAAATTGCCAGCTGCGGTCCCCAGCTCCAGTCGAAATATAGTTTAGCCCAACTTCGAACACTCGTCGCTCGTCCAAAATCTCTCGACCTCCCAATCATCACATACAGAATATGCCTACCGAACAACGTTCCAAACAAGGCTGGGAAACTCCCGATCATCCTATTTGGGCGTTAGCATTTCAGGCCTTGTGCATCATCGCAGCCTCCAGAACGAATCTCAATCATTGGAGAGACACAAGACAAGAAGAATGGAAAGAACATGTGAAAGTGATGGTCAATCGCTTCCATTACTCAAATCTCACTGTAAGCTTGATATTACTCGGTTCTTTTTTCAATAATGTTCAATAATTGTGCTGTAGGCTGGGCTTGTACTTACAACTACTGCTGTACTCTTGTCGTCGAACCCTCCTTTCACTCTCTTGATGAATTATGACACTCCAGCGTCGTACATCTTGGCAATAATTGCATTTGGATCGGCATTGCTTAGTGTGATATCTGGAGCTGCAGTCCTTGTCATCTACGAAACTAGCGTCACTCAGAAAGACATGGAAACACTCAAGGTGAGTCTACTTTTCCAAGATGCTAGCGCATGATTTTAACACAGTGCAGGACATGTCACGACGGAAAGTTGTCGCGTTGCTAGTATGGTTGGCATGGCCTTCAGTCAGTCTGGCACTCGCTACCTTTTGTTTGTTTTTGTGTAAGTGAGACATGGGACGTACTCCTGTCAATGACTTATGGACCTTTCTTTGGTGCAGCTATCTTCATCGCCTGCTTTCTTGCAGAAAATATCATTGTCAAGATCACGGCGTCCTTGGGTTTGTGTGCCTTTCTTGTCAACGGAGTCCTTGCGATCGACGTTGTCATGTTTGTGGGCAAACCGTCAGCTAAAAACACTGATGTCGAGCTGTCTGATATCACCCGCCCACATCTAAGTGCTAGACGATGATCAAGTGGGAGATCAATATGTGGACTCGCAATAGAGCCGCAATTACGTTTCCTATATTATTTCCACCTTTACTTACATCACCCGTACAAATCAATTCCATACATCTGTACAATATTAGGTAACTAGAAGCTGCACCAGCAATTATGAAGTAGGACTGAGCACGGGAAAATTGATACATAATTCATGTTCTCGACGGCGGACACCCGCTATCAAGTAAATATACATCATGGACGTAAGAGATAAGTATGTGCCATCATCCCTGCAAGGTTCAGTCAGCAGTTCATCGCAGGACACTAAATCATAACACTTCAATCCCGGGATATCCACAGAGCTTAGTAGTAGGAGCAACTCCTCACTGATGTAACAAGAAGTTGTCTTTATCAAGCGCTGTCACCAAAGATAATTACGCAGTTACTGAACTGCTTTTGCCCGAGGTGTCATCTCAAACAAATCTTCAATTTCTTCCAAGCTCTTTCCTTTGGTTTCTGGCATCAGGAAATGGCAGACGATCGTGGTGAACAGCGTCGCTGAGCCAAAGAAGAAATATGGACCGCTTGGGGAGGATCGTAGAAAGAGCGGTGCAGTAAGCGCCACAGTGAAATTCACCAGCCAGTTGCTGAGCTGCTCATAGACGCCGTCAGATAGGGGACGTCCGAGGACTTATAGAGCACCAACCTGCTGGACAGCACATGCTTTTGCGCGAAGACGTGTGGGTATGATCTCGCAGGCGTATATTTTAATAACCTACACGAGTAAGCAACGCGCTGCGAACCATGAATAAAAGTGCTCACCACGCCCCATGACCACGAAAAATTTGCCTGGTGGTCAGCTCAATTCAGTATATTGTGATGGGTGGGGCGACGTGCGGTATACATACCACAAACATGTATATCAGTATGATGACAGCCCATTGCGGTCCCTTGCCGCTTAGGTACACTTCCCCATCTGCGATTCCGCCATGACTCGCGTATAGCGCACCGATAGCCATGAAGCAGACAGAAATAGCAAGACCGCCACCAATCAAAGGAAACCTTCGCCCCCATTTATCGACCCATAGTTGTGCAAATATCGTAACTATCAAGCTGATAATTCCGGAAACACCTGACGCAAGGAAAGACGCCCTTTGTGACGTAAAACCAGCTTGGGTGAACAGGATCGGTGCATAATAGAGGACTGCATCGATCTGGGGGACAGATTACTTGAAGACTGCACATTGCCATTGCTAGTAGTCACGTACCCCACATAACATCTGAAAGGACATCAGGAATACGCCGAGGACGGTCCGTCGGATGTATCGCTTTTGGAAGATTTCACGGAAAGAAGCATGTTCCCTGCTCTGTTCCTCGATACTGCCTTGAATGAGACGCAGCTCCTCTTCCACGAGCTCGCTGTTACCACGGAGCCTCTGAAGAACCATACGAGCTTCGTCTATCCTCCCCCTCTGGACGAGCCAGCGTGGAGAATACGGCATAAAAGCCATTCCAGAGATGAGAATCACGGCCATACTCGCTTCGACGACAAAAGGGGTCCTCCACGCAAGGCTACTTTCAATTTTCGACGACCCATACGCGACAAAGTATCCCGTAGCTATCCCAATGACGATGAGCAACTGCAGCATCGTCGCAACGGTTCCTCTAATTTCATGCGGAGAAATCTCGCAGAGATAAATCGTGACGACAGAGATACTCTGACCTTGTCCAATGCCGGTGATGAGTCGTGCACACACGAGGGTAGGGAAATTTTTCGCAGAGGCGGATATGATGGTCCCTACGAGGACTACGATGCCTCCGGTTAGTATCCCGTACTTGCGGGATAGCAAGTCGGCTACGTAACCGCTGCATAGCGAAGACATGGCAGCAGATAGAAGAATACAAGCAACATATATCCCGAGGACGCCTGACGAGAGATGTCCAATAGAGCTAGTGAACTGATCCATCTGAGTAACAGGACCAATAGAACCTTTTGGAAATGATGATTAGACATGCCTCAGTTCGCTTTACATCTGAGAATTTGCTTCTAGTTCATGAACCCGTACCGGTGTCTAGACCCCACAACATCCCTGCGATGGACGTGTGAAGGGCAATCAGGTATATTTTGGTGGTCGCTGATACCATGATGGTTGAGATTCAGACTGGTGTAAGTACAACTTGGTGTCTGTGAGAGTCAAAAATCCAAAGCAGTCGCAAAAAGACACGTACGACTCATGCACAATTCAAACGTAAAATTAGTTGCGGCAGCACTTCGGGACATATCCCGGAGGGCCTAGTGCTCAGGGGCTTGAGATGTATTGATTTTATGGCCGCCGATAGCGCACGGCATTCCGATAGTATGACCTGACTGAGAAATGAAAATTGAGATTCGAGTCATGATGATGGCCGCCGGCCGGGGCAAATAATAAGGAAATAAATGCACGACATTTCATGAGCAAGGAAACATTCTTCAGATTCGTAACGTATCAACCGCACTACAGCGAAATTGGCAAGTACTATGCATGCATCATTGAGAACAGCAAGTGAAAAAAAAGCAAGCAGACAAACAAACATGACCGTAAAAATCATGGGCCTATGTAAGAAGGATTCGTAAATTCGTCGACAACATCAAACAAGGGAAAAAAATCGAGGTAAGGAGTGACTAGTGACAAGGCGGACAACCTTCGTTATTGTTTTTTCTTTTTCTTCTTTTTTCGTATTTTATGAATAAAAGGCAGCTGCTCTCAGAGACTACCTTGTTGAGGGGGCACGGTTTTGCGGTTAAGAATATCTTGAATGTCAGTGATAGTGCGTGCGGCATCAATCGTCTGGGGTCCACCAGGGAGAATGGCCAACCGTTGTTTAGTAGAATTAAGCGTCGCCTTGACATTGGGGAGGACGCGCGCAATGTAAGGTGCAATAAGAGGTTCCTTTAAATAATAATACATCAGTCAGTCAAGTGCGACCACGATATAAAAAGAAGGTCACCGACATTAATGTTAAGAACGTTAGCAGTACGTTGCATCCACCACAAAGTCGACTTGAATGCTTCGTCAACAGGAGGGGTCTCTGCGACTATATTAGAAAGCTACAAGCACGGTCAACATCAACCAATAAATGCCAATGAAAGCACATTCAACGACTTACTCTGTGCAAAATCGACAAGATAACTGCCATAGACAACGGGCCTTTCCTGTCCAGAGGCATCACAACCTCCGGGCTTGAACGAGCAAGTAGCTCGCGAAGTTGCTTAGGATCTTGCGTGCCCAGAACAGCCATATAAGTGTCATCCCAAGCATCATGTTGAGCGGGGGGAGTGCGCTGAGACGTGGACGGCAGGGGCGGCGGCTGGGGCGGTGCGATAGGGTGTGACGCTTGAGGAGCAGCAATAGTAGAAGGGTACCATGTGGGATGCATCTGCGGGGGCTGCTGTGGCTGAGTGAATGAACTAAGAGGCTGGCCACCATACACCGGCGCTTGCGTCGTTGCAGGAGGAAGATTCTGTGCGCGATGCATGCCCTGGTTCATAGAGCCCATACCCGAAATGCTGGGTGCAGGAGAACTGCTGGTTGCCATACGATGACTGGCAGCCGAGTTCAATGATAGGAATTTGACTTGGTCAGACAACATCCTGACGGAGTGCTCGAGGTCTCTGATCAAGGACTACCAGGTCGGTCGTCAGCAATGCTTCCAATTCACAGAAAAAGATCACGTACCTCCTGGCTCCGTGCAGCTTCTGTCTGCCATGACATAGAATCCTTTTTTACGTTCAGAATCTCCGCCCGCATTTCTCTCAATATATCCTGATGCATAGCAGAAGTCTGCTGAGAGTACGTCGGAATGATATTCTTCGTGACAGAGTCCTTGATGTAGCGTTCGATAAGAGGGTTCAAATTCGTCGAGAGGATGCTTGCGAAGTGGTTCGATATATCAGGTCGAAGAAGGAGCTTCTCAATCTCAGTAGGAAGGCTCTGGATGCAGCACATTAATAAAACCTCACTTCAGTAAACGCGAGTTCCAACATACGTTCTGAATGAACTCAGTCAAGCCCCGACCTACATGCTCATTGAGAGCAGCCCGGACTTCAGTCCTTGTGATATGCTCCAGCGCCGGCAAGACAGAGTTTTGCACTTCAGCCTTGACAGCCATCTCCACAACTCGCGTAGTATTCCTCGTGAGCTCAGTCGAGATCAACTTAAGAATTTTCTCCTGACGATTGAAGTCTTCAGCCTGTTCATGCGCGCGCGCTTCTTCGAGGCGTTGGTCTGGGAAAAGAAACAACATAAATCGTCTGACGCCCATCACATCACAGCACAGCACCACTTACGTTGCTTATCCATCTCCTTCCCAATCAATCGCCCAATGCGGGTGTGCAAGCTCTCCTCGCTCTTCTTGATCTCCTTAGAAACAGCCTGGGCAATGCTCGAGTCGCTCATAGCGCCCAGATCGGCCCCCTTGAACCCCTTCTCCGCCTCTGAGATATTCTTGGCTTGTTCCCGATCCCTGAACGCAACGTTCTTACCCCTCACACCCTTCCCCTTCGCATCGTGCGCACGGACCTCGTCTCGCGCGATATCACCTTCGAGCTCCTCAGACGGCGGTGTCCTCGGTCTCCCAGGTTGCATCATGGGACCAGCCTGCTGCTGCTGTGCAACGGGGGCAGGTCCGCTGACAGGCACAGGCGCCTGAGACATCTGACGGGTATTACCACCCTTTGCTTCCACGGGCATATAAGGCGGGAACTTGGCCGGAGCGTTGACCACAGCCGTATCATACCACTCCTTGCGAATGAGGACTTGGTCCACACCCGTCGAATGCACGGAGAAGGCCACGAGTGCAAGATCTCCCGGTGGGAGTTTGGCAGCAACACACGCAGCGTGGGCTTCATCGCCTGTCGGGTCTGCATCGGCCGAGAGAATGACAAAGTGGATGGTTGGCTTCGGACCGGAGAACTCGACGACTTGCTCGAAGAATCCACCGCGAACGAGTTCGCCTGAGGGAGAGGCAGAGACGTCGAACCCGATACGCAGCGCAATGAGACTGTCGCGACGGTTGTTGGCAACCCAGAGCGTCTGGATTCTGGAGTCGTAGTTGACGTGACCGAACATGTCGGGATCTTCCTTGCTTCCATTGACGAACTTGAAGGTGGAAAGGACGTTCTTGGTGATGACGGATAGGAGCTGGAACACTGTGCCATTCCTTCTCCCAATGACGATACCATCGTCGATGAAGGTCAAAGACGACGGAATATCATCGCCGCGAACGCGGTGGGTCCAGAAGGGCAGCTTGTCATGGACGTTCCACAGAGTGAGAGTGGAATCCTCGGAAATAGTAGCCAGTGCAAAGTGAGGAACATCAAAATCAAATGCGACCAGGCGCTGTTACACACCAAAAAAAAAGCGGATGAGAAATTACCAAGAAAACGATGAAGTAGGACTAACCGATGGCACGGAAAATACTTGGGAAATACGGTTCAGTTCACCTTGCGGGAGAGGCTCTCCTCTGAAAGTACGCGCAGCGTCCGCTAGATCGAGTAAATACATTTTTGTCTCAGATGCCACTGCCAGAGTGTCGGGTTGCTTCGGGTGCCATTTCACAGAATGCAGAGGGTCTGCATCAGCACTAGGAATAATGCACAATAGGAGTCGTCCCCTGTAAATCGTATTAGACAAGGAAGATCCCTAGCACTGATAGGACACTCACGGTACATCGTCCGTGATAACCTCGGGTAACTCCCAGACGACAAAGCCGCCATCAGATGTGACGCCCGCCAGCCTGTTACCGTATACAGCCATATCGATGACGGACGTCGAAATCGGAAAGACGGTCGGTAGTTGAAGGAGAGTGCGATCACCGCTTGACCGCGAGATGACACGGACACGACCCTTGGTCATTGCATACGCAATCCAATGTGTGGCACCAATGGTCGTACCAGGCAAGAACACAGCGTCCTGCTTAACCAGAGCAATCGCAGTAGATTTCACGGCGTCTCTAGGAGCTTGCACATCGTCCAGCGGCTGTGATACATCGAATACAATAGTTTGAGGTTGCAAGCTAGATAAGCAAGCGTAAGTAGAAGGAACGGATAAGAAATTTGCCATACTTGCCTCGGACTGGTCTGCGCCT
The DNA here is from genome assembly GCA_930272055.1 of Rhizopogon roseolus. Taxonomy (NCBI): domain Eukaryota; kingdom Fungi; phylum Basidiomycota; class Agaricomycetes; order Boletales; family Rhizopogonaceae; genus Rhizopogon; species Rhizopogon roseolus. The sequence continues at coordinate 10,887 of CAKNEV010000015.1, forward strand.
TTCCTTTAGCAGGACCCTTGGCTCTGCCCTCACCCTTCCAAGTGTTACGAGGTCCGGGTGAACTGTCCTTCTCTCGTCTCATAGGCGGTATATGAACCTGACCTAGAGGCGACTCAACCGGCCGGCGCGGCTGCTGGGCAACTGGCTTTGGGGGAGATGAACGCTCAGGTTTCGGCGGAGAAGGAGCACGGCCGGGCTTGGGGGGAAGAGGGGGTGGCATAGTGCGAGGTTGAAGTAACTGAGGGGTCGATTCCACCTGGGAATATTCATCCGTATTGCTGTAATAAGTGGGGGATGGCGGCTGTCCAGAATAGGACGGTTGGGACCTGGTCAATTGGTCCATAAGGTTCTCGACGGACTTGCGCTTCGGATCGTTGCTGAGAGACGCGAGGGACGCTGAGGTCCAGGAATCCTCATTAGTGCTGGATGCACTGGCGGGTCCTTGGGGAACGGGCTTCTTCTTGGGGACAGAAGAAGTGTTCGCAAGAGCATCGAAAGGAGAAACGAAATCAAACAAGGACTTGCGGGGAGAGGGTGGTTGCTGCTGCTGCTGTTGTGGCGGCTGAGGCGGGGCGATAGGTTGGCTCTGTTGAGGAATCTCCCTGGGCGACTGTTGTGAGATGTATTGGTCTTCATTCGAGTGATACTGGTCTCCCATCGAGGACTGGAAATTGTCTCCCAAGGATGATTGGTATTTGTCCTCCATGGAGGGTTGACCCATGGATGATTGGAAGTGTGGGGAAGACATAGACTGCATCGAGAGGGGTGCTGGAGCAGGGTCAGAAAAACTGGGCCGCGCAGCGGCACTGTTGTCATACACGTCAGTAAACATATCAGAGAAGAAGGAATCAAGATAGTCCCAAGAGGTCATGATGGGTTGTTGAAAAGGAATGACGAAAAGTGAAATGAAAAGGGATGGGTAGAAAAGGTAAACGAGACTGCCTCGTGGGTGAGGTGAGGTGGCAGCCATTGCCACGCTGCAATGCAGCTAGATACGAAGGATCAAACACGACGAGATGGAGGGTAGGGTCCATGCACGAAAGTGAAGAGAAGATAAAATAAATCGGAAATAGAATAAGGTACACACCCCATGAGCTGCTCTAGAAGAATTTTTCCTTGAGATTCACTGTTATTTGAAGGGGATTGACCTGAACTTGCAGATGGGGCAGGGGGAGTTTGGACCTGGGAGATTAGAGGACCTGTTGATGGTTGAAGGGGGCGAGTTGTAGGGGCTGAAGCTGCAGCAGGATATAACAAGGAAAGGAGAGCACTTTGCCTATCAGCAGGAGTAGTTGATAACGGAGCAGAGTGGTTGGAAGCAGCGTCATCAGCGACCATGCCAGGAGTTGGAGGAGCAGAATTTCCGTGGACGATAGTTGTAGTATTCTGCTGAGTAGCGATAGACTGGAAAAGAGAATCAAGATGAGTAGGAGGGGAAGAAGGAGAAGAGGTGGAGGAAGTCGGCTGAGGTTGAGGTTGATTGATTGAGAAGGATGAAGGGGGAGGAGTGCCGGTCACCCTTGAGAAAAGTTTGTCGTGGAGAGGGTCCATGATACCTGAGGTTATCGAAGGAAAATACCTGGAAGTGAGTAAACAGCCGACGTCGTGTCAGATACGTTCAATGTTGTGTGTTTTTGTTCGCAAAATTGAAGTTGACGCCTCGTTGAACACACGAGGTTTGACCACGAGGCGACTGTCCAATTCAAGCACTTGCTTAAATAAAACTCCGTGATCGCTGTACACAATTGCCCTAATAAATCATAGTCCATATAGTGACTCATCTAGCACCCTGACAATCTCCGTTGCGTATGAGGACGAGGGCGAGGAGGGAGGAACTCCGAAGGCCAAGTACACTGGGGTGGCTGGTGTATGATGGCGGGCCTGTGCATGCTGCCATTGTTTCTGTCATTCGATCGATTGTCATCATCCGCTGCATGTGTTCCAACACTGTGCTTCAGACAACTGGAGATCGACTCAATCGCCACTACCAATCTTATGCAGGAGAACAGTGCAATTCTTGAAGAAACACACTACAGGAGGATACATGCCATGTCTAACTTCAGCACAACCTACATATGTTAACAAACAAGATAAGTAATGTATCTGCAGATACAGCTTCATGCGAAACGGATATATCGATCCTCTTCACCACCTCCGCCATCGCTAGCTTTATTCTCCACCGACCATCTGTCATGTGTATTTTATAGTCTGAAATCCACCCACCCCCATTTTATGTGAAGTACGGACATCATTTCAAACCCTTTTCAATCCATGGCAAATGCGGTGTTGGCAGACTCACTGGCGCACGTTATCCCTTCAACAAGCGTAGAGGATCCGCTACCCTATTGCGCACACCACGAGGATATGCTTTGGAAACATGAGCAGCTATGCTGTAATTCCCACTCGCCTCGACAAGACGCAGCAGGAAATGCGCCTCTCCCATCGAAAATACTAGTTTCGACAATGCGAACCTCTAACAAGCAAGGTGGGCGCCGACGCCAGGCGGCAATTTCCGAGTGTTTTACTTTACAGGGTGAGTTTTGAGTGTCATTCTTTTTCTGCTGAAGTTCACTGCGTGCTAGATTTGCTGTTGTTGATTTCTTCACCCTCGGTGTCGGGCTGTCTCCAAAGCTCTCGGTGCGCAGATTTGTAACTAAGATCTGCGTCTGACCATTCTTATCATGCACATATGCAGAGCTCGCCAGTTTTTAGTGGTATTCTTCAAGTTGCCACGTCCTTGCAATTTTTTGTTTTGGGACCGTGCCTCGTCCTTAGTGTTCGAGACTACTATGCTGAGCTGTGGGCCAACTCTGAAGCAGGAACTTGGAATGAGTGCGATTCAATTCCAGTTCCGCACCTACGTGTCGACTGGTGATGATGTGTAGTTCGACAAACACATTAAGGCGCTGGTTGGGAATTTCGAAGGAAGATGAGAATTCTGGAGCTTCGTCGTGGAACTGATTTGTTGTTCGATCTGAGAGCCACAGCAGCTGATTTAGAATAGACTCTTTTATTTATATGATAGCGCAATCATGCAGGGATTTGACGACGCCTGACTAGGCGATGGTGACGAGGATCACACCAAGCGTATAAAGAGGTGTAAACGATGAGTAGAATTGAGTCTGGCTTCCACACTACTCGGTCAAGGTTCAAATTACGTTGCCGTGATGGTGAGGGCAAGGGTCGTTGAGCCCTTTTGAATATGCTGCCGCTCCCAGCCAGGGTGTCATTTAGACTAGCCATGAAAGCTGGTCATTGGTGCGGGCACGCCAACGAGATAAGCCTCCTGATAGTGAGAGGCCCCAGGGTGCAAGAAGCTACAAGGTCCCTCGATGTACAAAAACTTCAAACGATGCTAGTTTGACGGCATCTCGGAATGGAGCACTGTGTTTAGCATGATGCTCGGTGGACTCATGGTAAAAAAGCATTACTTCGCCGACCATTTACACAAACCACCATTGATATCCGGAGCAAGACATTCACAAGAGAGTGACAGGGAAACCGGTAGATGGTGCGGCAGCGTAATGAGTTCTTCGATGGGAACAACGATGTGGATCAGGAATAAATTAGGGCCATGTACAAGCTGTATCTGCCGATGTGCATGGGACTAAATGGCAGTGAGTGTTACACTGAGGCGCCACCGTTGAAAAAAAGCGCCGTTTTGAACTCTTCACGTGTGTGATGTACCAGCCCATCAAGCCATTATATTAAGACAAGGCGCACCTTGCCACCATACTCCCATATCACCGCATGTTGGCTACTCCAAGGTATTTTAGGTCGAAATAATCGATTCATCGTCATTGCGTTGACCATGTACTCGATCTTGACGCACTGACTGATGTAAAGGGAGTTGTGCTTCCCAACAGATAAGTCATTCAGGGCGTAGAGATAGAATATTGGAGTAGGATATAGCAGGGAAATGGATGAGTCGGGGCGATCAGAGGTAACGGCGATGAAAGACATTAGGGAGGACTGCCGCGTACGAGACTTGGCGGACCACCGTCGAAGACAGCACAGAAGCCTGCGCAGCTGAAGTGGCCATTGATCATCCACTAGCAAGCTTCCTACTGGACGTTTTGGCGAAGGTCTCTTCCACGGCGCAGTGGTGCTAGGATTATAGTCGATGAAGATAGGATCGACGGAGTGGCGAGATGTGCCATCATATCCGGACACGAATTGCCCGGTATCTGTGCTCAGCCGTGAGTGCCTCGCTCCTAGTAGTACTGTCTTAGCTCACCTAGTCTTGGTTGAGTCGGTTCGACGAAGTCATGTACATGTGGTCGTCTTGATGTCGTGTCCCATCCTGTAATGCACTACATATTACACACTCGAAGTTTACACAATACAACCGTTCAAATAGATTACGAACCGTCTTGCATCCTTACATAACACGCGTGAGCCGCCCGAGCGCATCGGATTCTGCCGCATCACGTCGCGAAGGTCATTCTACAGTCATTAGTGTTCCTTTTGCCATTGATCCATTCGAAATAAAGTATACCTGCTCGAGTCCTCCAAAAACAATGCACCAAGAACACCTATATGGTTAAAGAAAGCGCTCATTCAGGAGCGAGTCGGGCCAAGAAAGGGACCCTTCCCCTGAGAATACAGTAGAACGACAAATCGTTGAACCCGGGAAAGTTCATCACGTGGTGGGAAAAAAAGAGGGTGGGAAAAAAGAGGGTGGGAAAGTGAATTATGAGTTGCCAGAATACCTTGCAAGCAAGTAGTGTAAAGTAAAACATATGATATTTTATTAAAACTGTTAGACAGTCTCCGATGGCCGATCCTGTTGGTCTTTGGCGCAATTCGCGGAAATGTTTTACAGCGATCCATGATGCAAGACACAGCGCGAGAACTTCCCATAAAGTTAAGAGGATATAAGCCTCGACCGACAGAAGATCATATCCTATGGTAGTGCATTCATAAGTGCCGGACAACACACGCTCCTCTGATAGCCGCCATCAGCATGTGTGCCGAAAGATTACACCATTAAAGCTCACCCCATGAAAACACGTTGCTCATTATTATGGCGGCACTCACTCCGCACGTAATGGTACGATGAGAAAGATGAACATCTTTCTCGTTTGCTGATACATGACGTGCAACCGAGCAATCATGATGACTTAGATGATAGTTCAGTCAAGTTACTATTGCTATTGAGGTGCTGCACCGGAGTCGCTCACCCCACAGCATGGAATTTACGACAAAAGTTGCCCATAGGTACGTCAGGGAAATGATTTTGCCTAAACAGAATTATTAATGAGCATCGGAAAGTCTGAACGCTGGAAATGAACTCACAGCTGTTATAATCGTTAATTGTTGAACCAAGAAGCTCGTCGAAAATCTCACTCACTCCTACATGGAAGTACAGTTAGTCTGACGGTTTGGAAATGCACGCATACTCACTATATCTGTCAGTCATAATACCGGGAGAACCCCTGCATGAGGTCGGTCAGAAGACACGAATACAAGCTATGTGAGGATACGTGCATACTATCATGTTACTGGATTGTGTCAGGATTATTAGCGCAACTTTTTATATTTGCAGACCTACGCATAGTATAGCATTCCCATGTAGCGCACCTAGAGTGTTTGAGGTCAGCACAACTCACCGACTGAGGTTATTATATAGACGATGTACACTGAGATATATGAGAGACATGAGTGGCTTGCGTTGCCTCTGCCCCCGAAACAAGTGTATTAGCCCTGTCATTTTCCTCTGGTATGGGACCATGCTCACCCAAATCAAATCAACCTGTAAAAGCATGCATAGTAGTGAGATGGCAGCTCCGGACAAGCGTCAACCTACCTCTTGTCCGAATGATGATGCTAGAGAATAACAGAGACATCAATATTCGCCTGAGAAGAACTACTATATTGCTTACCCCATTCATATATCGTCATAGTAGAGGCTGCGACTGCAATGAAATTAGAGTGAGAGATGACCAATATCCGGCATAGTCTCCACGAACCGATAAAATAACTGTAGGAACGATGAGAAACGATCATCGGCCACCATTTGGGATCATTTGAGACTATGGTCATGTTCAAGAGATCGGCGTAGTTGAATGGCGAACTGGAAACTGGAAGGTGGCCTATATATGTGCCAAGGTCGTTCGTGCGGAATTGTGCCACCGCAGGCACAATCCTAAAACACTTAGCCCACCGATATCTTCGGTCAGTAAGTGAGGTGAGCCTATGAACGCCTTCCTATGTAGCACAGGTCGAACAGCAGACCTGTGGCAGACCTATGACAGAGCTCGTAGCATCAGGAAATCACGAGTTCACTTTTCAAGCTTTTTCCACTATACCAGCTGCTTTTCTTTGACTTTTTGACTTATTTTCTAAACACGATAAGTTCATGTCCAACAAAAAAGTTGAAATTTAGAAAAAGTTTCTAAGTTTGAAAAAAGTGAAGCAATCGCAAATGGTTCAATTTAGTGGAGTTACAAAGATGTAAGTATTGCTAAGTAGCGATTTCGAAGGCATGATGATCAGCATATCTATTCACATAAAACAGCGTGAATATATCAAGAATATGGTGAGATTGAATCAGAGGTGGAACCAGCGAACAACTGCGCAGGGAAAACACCTGCCATTCAATTGAAAAGAAAAAAAGGTAAAGACACGAGCAACATCCATGGATGTCAGCACGAGGAAAATCGTTTGTAAAGGGCTGAAAATATGTGTTAATACCAAGTGTAAATAGACTGCAACAAAGTCGTACCACTAGCACGCCAACTAGGCCATATTCTTCCCATAACCAAGGTTGTCAGTACGCGTGATCTGAGTGATTGAGGAAATAAAAAATAAAAAATCCCAGACCCGTCACGTGCCACTGCCTGCATGCTTCCACTTGCCTAAACACGGTGCCATATCGGAAAATCAGTCATGACATCAAGCTTGCGGCTGTAAGCCTCTATGAGCGCGGTTTGCTCACTATCGGACAGATCGTAGGATGCGTAGGCTTCACAGAACGCACCTTCTGGCGTATCCTGAAGCTCCGCCGAGACACCGGGGATGTTGTTCAGCGCAGTACTGGTCGACCGCGAAGCCTCCACATGGAAGACACTATCTATCTCCTCCGACTCATAAATCATTGCCCAGATTGGTTCATTGACGAGTTTCTCAGCATGCTCGGGACCAATCGTTTCATCTCAGTCCACTTCAGCACCATTCACCGGGCTTGGATGATGTTGACACCAACATTTACAACATCAGGAAAACTAAAATGTTCTTGATAGGGCTTAATCAACTTAAATCTCTCATTAAGACCATTAAGTAGACTAAGGACAAATTGCTACTTAATTTTGGCTTAGAAAAATGTGAATCAAGAAGTGTTAAGGTAAAGTAAGGAGACAAAATCTTTTTAAGAGAACCAAGTCAACCCTTGAGGTGTCCTTGGATCGCTTATATCTCCTTGTTAGACTTGAAATGTGAAACTAAGAGTCGCACGTTCAAAATTAAGACACGCTAAGCACAAAATTAAGGAAACGACCTTCCTTAAACAGTCTTAGTAGAATGTTCTTAAAATGTCCTTAATGCATGCCCTAAGGCGAATTAAGGCTGATTAAGAACTGTTTAGTTTTCCTGATGAACATGTATATTGCAATGGACGTGATTACTGAGTCAGGTGCGATAGGCTACATCATGCATGCAGGCTACTTCTAGACACATCTTGCAAGCATGTCATTATGTACTTCTGCTTCGTAAATTCAAATGGTTCGTGTTGCAAAGAACATACAAATACAGAGTATCAGGTTTATGACTTGGGTATACCAGTACGAACAATTGAAAATTGAGTGCAATACGAAAGCAGATACAGCAGAGCAATGATTTACAATACAGACCAGCGGCGCATAGCAGCTTTCATTGCTGCAATCTCTCCGAAGTTGAAGAGATATGTAGGAGCATGCAGGCAGTGGCACGTGACGGGTCTGGGATTTTTTATTTTTTATTTCCTCATTCGAAAAATTGGTCATGGCAAGGGACGAGGCTCGCCCGAGAAGCTTCCCAGGGTCCGGCATCGGATGTCGGCAAACCATCCAAGGGGAAAGCCACTCCGGACCAGAGGAATGGTACCAATGGCAAATGCCAACTCCATTCAATGTTTGACACCACAATTGACAGGCAATTTGTGTATATTTTCGTGTATGGTAACTGGTGGGATCATATAGCAGCAAATATTATTTTATTACATGCCCAAAGGTAAATGCTTCAAGTTGTTCGACAGTGCTCCCTCAGGAATTCCAGTCAGACCCAATTTCACCACCAAAGCTCAGATTGTCTAGATTTTTAGAGTAAGTCATTGGATCACAGTGCTTTCAGACCCAATTTGACCTGATTGACCTGTAGCAGTTTGATGTACAGGCAGTGTACTACAGTTGCCCATGAGTTAGGTGCATCACTGACTTTGCCAGTAATATTCTGATCCAATCATCTTTGTTATTTTGAATAATGCCCAAACATACTACGGCATGTTGCTCATCAATTCACTCTTCGGCACAGTGCACTCTCAGGCTCTCCTTCATTTTCTCATTCATTTTCTCTGCCATTCTCTTCATCGTTTCCATCCTGTTCAACTTCCATTTCTCCTTGGCCTTGCTGCAGTAGCTGACAATTGCTGCCAGGTGCGGAATGCAATAACCTCTGCTATGCCAGAGACGGATGCAAAGCTCGATGTCTGGCACTTTGGTGCATGGTGAGCGGCCTGAGTTCAGGTCATTTTTTGCTACACTAACACATTATTGACAGGTATATTGCTGTCATGCTCCACGCAAGCAAAGCCCCATATCGGAGTGCCGTTGCTGCTGATATCATGGGCGCAATACTCAAGAAGCATGCTGAGCATGGCCAGCCCGCAGAGTACTGGGACCGTGCAGTACAGGAACAAAAACTTACGGTTGCATTCAACAAATGGGCAGAAACAGGTGTCTGGTCAGCCGCCGCGCAGAAAGTAAGTCTAACCAAATATTCCACTACTTGTTCCAGTCACTGATGCAGCAGCTGATGGCATCCAGGTCCACCAAGAACAATTGAAACACGTTCGCAAAGGATGCCTTGAGCGCAGTGTCCAAGGTATCAGGGCTGATGGGAGTCGCATTGAAGGCTCTCACAAAGGCTGGAATTCCCTTCAGCGAGCACAGCCCAGTGGGGTGATGATGCTCAGCGCCCTTGGGCATGATTTTGTCCTCCATCGCAATGTGCGAGTGGCGTTTAGGAAGTCCGATGTGTCACCTTTCATTAAGTTTACAAACGGTTCACACCACCTTCAACTCTGCGACTACGTTGCAAAGCTTCACAATACACTGCAGCAAAATACTGATGCTGACTGTCTACTCATTTTGCCCGAATTACACAGTGTGGAATCAGATGAGACTTTCGGGCTGGTCACATCAGACCATGCAGCGACATTTGGTGGTCTCCTGGTCAAGGAGGAAATAAACGAGAATGGCCTACTCAGCTCATTTGACTCTGTGCTCGACCCTTCCACAGGCGAGGACATAGACCTAGCTTTCCAGGCCAGCCGCAACATCATCATCAATGAGTGGCAAATTGATCCCGCACTGCTCACACTCCCTGCTGGAGCTTCACTAGTATCAGTAAGCAAGACCACTCCTGATCCAAAAACCGCTGTGTCATGCTGCGTTTTTCATACAGCAACCTCCAGCTGACTCGAAGAGAAAAGCAGCCTCCATCTGTGTGGACTCTGACTCGGACACCACTGGCAGTATGGCCAAAAAATTAAGAACCTTGGTCTCTCGCGCGCCAAGCATCGGCATTGAACTTGAAGGTCCGACAGTACAGGTATGTCTTACCTGTCATTGCCCACAGCATGCCAGGCAGTTGACCATACCGCGTGACCAGCCAGCACTGCCGCTTGCACACACAGCAAGCAACACAGCCCACACTACTGACGACACCCTTGTGACGGCTGGACTTGGACCCGCTGGTAGGAACTTGAATGAGGCTGGCCTAGGTGTCAAAGCCATGGTGCCGGTGCCACGTCCCTCCAGAGACTCTGCCCATTCCAGCAGCTTGGGCACTGGCATCATCCGCAGGTTTGAGCCATCCAGTGGCCAAACACGATCCCAGCGCTTGTTCTCCATTGCCACGGGTATCGATCCATGCTCACTCACCTTTCAGGACTCAGCTGAGTTCTACTTGTTCATGGACATGCGAGCCGAGTTCAAGTGGCTATCATATCAAATGACCTCAAAGTGTTAGGTGTCAGCAACTGAAGAGTACAACAACCGCCTTGCAAAGAAGATGGGAGACTCTGTCATCAAGAAGAACCCACAGGCTCTCCTACGCGTGCTGGGCAGCATCGAGCCCAAGTTGATGAACAGGATCATCAAGCATGACTACACATGTGAGCCTGACCCTCTCTCCAATCTCATCTTCTGACGCCAGAAAAAAAACCAACAGCCAGCAGAAATAGTGAGTCGTTTTGGCGACGTCACTGCTCCATTGTGCCACTCGTGAAGGAACAGCCTGGGAAAAAGGTTGGTCTCTCACTCCGAGTCTTTTTCCTGCCTGCTGTTGGCTGACTATGGTGTTGCTTAGCCTCGGAAGGCACAAACATGCTCTCACTGCCAAACCATCATGTATCCTGGCCCCGAAAACTGGCCCCTCAACCACAAGAAGGGCTACTGTGCTGATGGCATCAAGCAGCTGTCCAAGAGTGCTGGCGAGGACCCCCCACCCTGGCCCCAGCCGCACGGGATCTTCTCTGAGGGCCGCATGTTCCATCCTCACACATTCCTCTCCACACTGAAGCATGCCTATGAGCATCTCTTCATGCAAGGGCCGGGAGGGATGGACTTACTTGAAATGGAGGCATTTGCGAAGCTGCTTCTCTCACGTACCAAGACTTGTGATGATGGCACTGTCCTTTTCCGACTCTTCAAGGACTTTGTTGTTGACCCGTCCACTCCCCGCAACCAGATCATCACTTATGATGGTGAGGAGTGGCTGAGTGTCAGCTACCTCCAGCAGCCATAGTCCTCACGCCATGGTTCATGCATGTTTCTGGGAACAGAAATTTGCTTCGCCATGTTCCAGTGTTGTGTGCCTTCCATTCGTGCCTCCCTAGTTACCATAGTATCTTACATTTGCCCGTTTGCCTATCTTAGCGCCCCTCTGAATAATACAGATGCTTGATCCCTGCAAGGAAAGGTGCTGCCGCCATCAGAATCAGCCCATCAAACCAAACCATCCCTATTCCCTAATCCCTCACGGTGACACGCGCTGACCATTATCCATGCAGGGATTGCATTGCTGCATCGAAACGAAACTCTTGCTTCATACAACTGCGAGATGCCAGCATTTGCATAGCGTGCAAGACCCCCTTGCGCTTATCCTGCACTAGAAATCGATGATGCAAACACGACCGTGTCGCACTTGACACTTGTTGGTGCGGGACTGATGATTGTGTTGGGCGCCCACTTGCACATGATGAACAAGTTATCACGGAGATGGTCGAATGGTCCTCGGTCGGGCGAAGCAACACACTCAGTGGTCTATGGGGGGCAGTCATGAACTCCAAACAAAAATTTCACTCGCAGCGAAAACGAGTGCCACCGCTGTTTATTGAATTCACAGTGCGCCTGTCAAGTTGTCAGTGGCGACACCGGTGTCGTCGCTCGAAACGGCTCACGTGACTTTTTTCGCTCACGTGCAGGCAAACGGTCCAAATGGTCTGTCGGAGCTGGAAAAAACAGTCGACCGTTTGTCAGCCACCCCTTGCCATGACGAAGCTGCCCCTCATTCACTCAAATCACGCGTACTGACAACCTTTTTGCAAACAGCTGTAATTTAGTTCGCCAACGCCAGGAGAATGCCAAACAAGCTGCCGCCAAGAGTGCTCCTGCCGAGGACGTGCAAGTCAAGGGTGAACGTGCACTGCTCTGTGAGTATTCAAGTTCTCTGTCTGTTGTGTACTCTACTAATGCACCTGCATAGGACATTCACTTTGTCCGACAAGTCAAGATGTTCGCATTCGCATCGCCATTATCAGCATTTACCTTCGTCTGCTAGCATATTCCCAGTGAACGTGCACTGCTCTGTGAGTATTCAAGTTCTCTGTTTGTTGTGTACTCTACTAATGCACCTGCATGGGACGTTCACTTTGTCCGCTTCCTGCATCATTTCCCGCTCTTCGAGTCTCGCATCCTAATACATCCATTGTAAATCCCCCTTCCCATTGATCTGTGCCATTTTGTTGCTTTCATATTCCTGTACAACCCTAGTGATACATTTTGAGACACTTTTAATGCTAATATCGTGCTTTCTTAAGTGGGCGTCAAAGAAAAAAGCTGTGAAAAGTTGAGAATAAGTACAATTTGAGTAGAGAGATCTACTGAAAAAAGGAGTAACCACTTTTCTCGACTTGGCGTTACTTTCGTGCGAAAATTTGCTTTAAGTGGGGAAAAAGTAAACTTGTAATTTGCTGATGCTACCAACATCTAAGTGACTATGCATCTAACTCATTGTACAGGACATCTGAGCCAAATTCATTCTATGATTATGTGCGAAGAGTCAGCAGCAAGAGAGTCATGTAATTTTTAGAATCTAATTCGGAGAACTAAGAGACGAGTAGGCATTATAGTCTAGCTGACAATGTCCAAAGTGAGGTGTCATTGACTCATTAGTCACAATGTTACATTTATCTTGAAAATGCCTACTCCTCCTTCAATTCTCAAAAAGTAAAGATTTTGAGTAGAGCAATTTGATACTACACTACATGCTGTCAATATCGTAGAATATATTTCGCTAATTCTCACTCTGAAGACTGAAGCAGGTTGCAAGCCAAATGAATATTATTCTGACCAAAGTCATGTGATCAACCAGAATCAAGTTACGTGCGAAAAATTTACGGTTCGGTGGCGTGGGCGCGTATTATGTAACCCCGCTGAGACTGTCAATTTCCTCGACGCTCCACGACGCTCCACGACGCTCCCCACTCGATCCTCGTTCACTTCGTTCGTTCCAATGCGTCCTGCGGTCGCCGTCCGCCTGCTGCACTAGCGTACGCCTCGGGTCCGCTTCCGTGCGTGACCGTGCCGGTGGCGTAGGTGCGTATTATGTAAGCCCGCTGAGACTGTCAATTTCCTCGTGCTCAGCCCCACATCTAATTACCTTGAAATGTGTCGTCAAAACATACATACTTCAATCACAATTACCCTTAGCCTAAACGCAGTAAATATGAACGAGGTCTATCTTACTCGTGTTTGACTCGTGTTATCCACGAGGTACTTACTTTATATACTCACCCACTCACTGAGTTACAGTAGGATAACCAAGTGTCGAGTTTGTAACCCCGTATCATCCATCTATGTGCCATCATCACATCATAGCTCAGTTACACTTTGTCATTCCTCAATACAATGTTGAGCGATTGATTGGTCAAGGAGGATACGGTATTGGTTCTTCTTACCTCTTTGCTTCAGATTTGCTCACATATGCAGGGGTCGTTTGCATCGCTCGTGATACTGCCTCAAACAGACAGGTAGCAATGAAGGTTGAATGCGGCATAAAACGGACAGAGAATGAATGCGCCGCCTATGACGCGCTTAGAGGAATTGAAGGAATCCCTGAACGGCTTCAATCCTGGACCTTTCAGAGACATGGTATTTTGTGCATAGAGCTCCTTGCAAGCGATCTCGAGGAGTTCAAGCGGAAATCAGGTGGCTTTCTTCCCGTCAAAGAAGTCTTTGCCTTCGGTCGAAGGCTGGTGAGGAACAACAGCCTTATCTTCATAATATTGCTGAGTCAAATAGGTTCAAATGTTCCGAGAAGTACACGCGAGAGGTGTCATACATCGTGATGTGAAACCTTCCAACATTCTGTTGTCCTCTGATTTGAAACCATACCTCACTGATTTCGGCCACGCTGCGCAATGGCGCGATCCCAAGACAGGTCGTCACATCGAACCATACGCCTCTTCCGTGGGGACGCCGATGTTCATGAGTATAAATGCACACCGGTCAATACGTGAGCTCTGTCTCGTGATGTTTTAGTCCATTTCTGACACTTCGCAATTCAGGGTGTAGTCGTCGCGATGACATGGAGTCTTTGGGTTACACTCTAGTCTGCCTCGCACATGGGTCCCTTCCATGGGATGATGCCGATAGCCCTCAAACGCTCATCCAGAAGAAGGAAGCCTTCAGAATTTCGCAGCTGTCTGTTGGATTGCCCGACTCTCTGCAGAATTTTGTAGATCATACAAAAAGTCTCGCGTGAGCCAATTCTTGCTAGGATATTTGCTCTGCATGTTGATGACGCATCTCATGTTAGGTACGATGAGGAACCCCAATATGCCATGCTAGAAAATCTTTTACACGAGGCCTTCTGAGCTGTCGCGTTCATGGGGGTTGGGTGGTTGCAATATTGGAAGCGAATGACATTTCCTATCTATTTGCCGTCGTTAACCACCTAATGCACAATGGATGTAGCTTGTTCTCGCTTGTCCAGTATGCAAATTGTTAGATGGAAAACCTTTTGGAGCGGATTGCGTTAACGACAAATATTCATCAAGTGCCCATGCGAGACCTGAGCACATTCCTATCTCATTCGAGTTCCTCTACTACCGCTACTCAAAATTGGTGGCGACACTGATCTTAATGCTCGAAATGCAGTTCTTGAGAGTGCAGAGCACCTGGTGCAGTGGGCTCAAGTTGATCAAGAAGTATTCATTGCCGCGAATTTCTGAATCGCCTCATTGCCTCTGCTGCAGATGACTCAAGCATCCTCGGTATCTGTGGCGAGACCAAACTCGCGAACGAAGAGGGTTCACGGTGGACGATGATTCAGGTTTTGCCTTTTGCCTTTATGAATCGCGAAGTTCGCTGACATTATACGCAGGTATACGAGTACTATATGTCTCACCATCTATCAAAGGCGTCCGAGAGTCTGTTCGGCTCAGTATTTTGTCTTCCTGGATGCTTCTCGCTCTATCGTATCCGTACCGCAGATAATGGCCAGCCTATCATATTTTCAACTATGTATATCATCGACGAGTACGCCGAAGGGAACGTAGACACGCTGCACAAGAAGAACTTGTTCCCTTGGTGGACGCAGTCGCACATACAATGGCTCCTGAATCTTGGCGTGTTCTGTTCTCACAGCGTCGTCAGTGGATCCATTCTACGGGTACCACTTTTAGACCTGTGCATTTTAGTGCACATGAAACTACTATGACGTTATGGTGTGCGTATGGGGGGAAGAGAAGTAAAACATTAATATGCACAGAGAAGTGAAGCATTGAACTTATAATGGAAAATATAATCAGATTCTATATAATCTCCCCCTTTTCACATGAAGCTTACTGTCCATGATATACAATGGCATGATATCAACGATGTCTGTGCCAGTGCATGATCATCACACAAATAAGCGTGAGAAAGCTGCAATGGCATTGTTGTCGCGCGGCGACTCGAATTCGCCCCGCCTTCAAGCTCAACGTTTGACACGTCCACCGTTTCATCCTTCCCTTCCCTTCTTCTGTAGCTTTTACCTACCAGCTCAGAAGAGTCAAGACCACATCTTAACATAATTTAAAATGCCCTCCAAAGGATGGTTCAACCTCGAAACGGCAGGCGGCGTCATCCCCGAGACCCAGTTCTTCGAAGGGGATTCTGCTTTTAAATTTCTAGGACTTACGCGCACCCAGAGGTTATACGGTTTTATCGGCTGGTGCGCCTCTTTACCTCACCTTGTACCACTTGAACAAAATATTCGTGGCTGATCGTCATTCTGCAGTCTCATCATAGGGTTTGCCCTCAGCTTATTAGGCAGCATATTACTTTTCTTGGGCCAGTTGGGTAGTTTCGCAGGTCAGTTTACTCGCTCGGAGCGCTCTTGTTAGCTTGGTGACCACCCAATTCCAAAGTTCTGTACACCATTGGAATTCTCGTATCACTCGTCGGCACTGGGTTTGTCATCGGCGTGAGTTTTGTCCAGCTTATTAAACGGGTACCAAGGGGGGCTAACCCATGCTATAGTTCGCCTCACAACTCAAGCTTGTACGTTACATAGCTTCTTCGAATATTTCATCAAATGACCATAATATCTTCTCGTAGATGTTCAAACCCGTACGCATCGTCGCTACCGTCGTATTTCTTGGCTCAGTGGGCCTTGTCTTCGTCGGTGCCTTCGTACTCAAGAACGAGGTTTGTGCTCTTAATGCTGTGCCTACACTACCCCAACTTACCTTACATCTCCCAGTTACTGTGCATCAGTAAGCCCCTAGAAACCTTACCTGCTGCCTGTCGCTAATCACATTCTGATCTCATCAGTTTTTGTTATCGTCGAATATCTCGCGTACACATGGTACAACCTATCGTACATCCCTTACGCGCGATCAGCGGTTCTTAAAGTAGTCGGAATGAGTTAGGCGGTTGTTCCACCCTCGCTCACCGTGTATATTTACGAGAATCATGATGGATAATGTCTCCGATGTTTTTTGAATGCTATATGATGCTTAATCAATATACTTGTACAGCAATGCTCGGTCTCGAGGTAAATAATCATATGAAACAGTATCCCTTCACCGCATTCTCTGCAAACTTTGACGTTTTTAGAGCCTGGCACCACTTTAATCGGCTTGAACTTCCTCGCCGAATTCAATAGTAGAACGTACCTACTCACCCCCTGAAGCTGTTCTTCATCTCGCGTAACTTATTCATAACAGCCCCAGGTTCATCTGCGCCAGTAGCCCGCCTGCAGCAGCTAAATCAGCACCGAAGCTTCAAAGGATCGAACATTGCATACTTTACAGCATCCTTGTCGAGGCGCATGAACACGTTCCACTCTTTCTCATCACCGATGGTCGTCAGACCTGTAGTCACCTTGTTATCCTGCACAAATTTTGCAAGCCGGGCGATAGCTGGATTGTCGGGTTCGACGGACTTGGCGAACGCGACGTTACCCCCAGTGTATTCGTGCCCGTTGTACACGATTGTTTCATCTGGGAGGGCTCCCAATTTTGAAAGCGCGGCATGCATTTCCTCTCCCGTGCCCTCAAAGAAACGGCCACAGCCACCTGAGGAGTCGGTGAGTGAGGCGGTGGCGGCGTCAAGGATACGGCGGGCGTCGGGGCTGGACTTACCTTGGAAGAGGGTGTCACCTGTGAATACACCGCCGGCCTGGGACTTGTTAGAGGCCTCTGTGATGTAGTAGCAAATGGAATCCTTGGTATGGCATGGAGTTGCCAAGCATCTGTTTCGAATGTGAGCGTTCAAAATGAAACTTTTCGGGGGCAGTCGGGACCCACCGGACTTGAATATTGTCGCCTATGGTGAACTTGTCTCCGTCTTCAACGAGGTTAGTTTTGGCGGGTACCTGAAAGCCACCATAGATAGGGATACTGGGATATGTAGATGCCTTTGAAACGTATGTTGAGACGAGTGTGAATCATAGGCTTCATTTGCACCCACTAGTGCCTAGTATGCCGGCGGAACGAAATGTCAGACATTGACAGCTGTGATGGTGGAAACATATGTTGTTGGAACATACCTTATTCCCACCGCTGTGATCCTGATGGTGATGGGTTGTGATCCCAGCGACGATGTTAACGCCTTCCTGGTCAGCTACAGCCTGTACCTTTTCTACATTAAATACGTCGACTATTGCTGCCTTCTTGGTAGGTTCATCGATGAGGAGGTATGCATAGTTGTCTGCGCTAACGAGAACGGGTACGATCTTCATTCTGGTGGGTACCGTAGATGAGAATGTGCGTTTACAAATGCTACGAGAGACAGTGGAGCGGAAAAGGAGCATATGTGCTAAAAGAGTGACGACGCGGCAGATATGACACTGCCATGGTTGATGGATATGTTATATTTTAGTGTCAAGTTATCTCCCTGACGTATAAACCGGGCCCCTCGCATCTCAATGTCACAGCTTCCCTCTCACATGTTCTCCTCTCAGGGCGCTAGTCTTCTCCTCAACTTTGATGGCCCTGAAACCCTGCTCTTTCTTCCTTTGCTCACTCCTCTGACGCCTGGATGCAGAGCAGTATCCATCTACTGGCACCTTCTCGTCTGTTGTGAGTATGGACGACCTAGACTCTCATTTGACCGTTTACATTTATCCATAGGTGCTTGCAACAACCCATCCGCTAACACCAACCCCGCCTTTTATCACTCAACTCTACAAGTGAAATATGTCTCGCCCCCACCCTTCTCCAAGCGATAGTACGGCACAATCAACACCATCACCATCCTCAATCTCTTCTGCTGATACCGGCTCTTCGATTATTTCATCTACCTCATCAACAACATCTTCCGATCCATTCGCACAGACTACATCAACTGCAACTGCAGTAATATCCACTACTGGGACTACTTCGCCAGCTCCCACTATCGGTACTACTTCGCCATCTGCAACAGCAGTATCAAATGCTACCACCAACACATCCGGGGTCAACGATGGAGCCATTGCGGGCGGTGTTATCGGGGGGACTATTTTCCTAGCGTGTCTCATTCTTGGCACCCTCCTCTTCTGTCGTGCTCGACGGAGAAAACGTATCGCACCCTCTTCAGAATTTGTAGAAACCATAAAACGAGGGGAAATGCCTGTCCTGCGCCTTGATAGCGGCGTAGAGATCATTCCTCCCGCACCCAATCACATCCCTCTCCCACTGCGACAAAACTCATACCCGGTTCAAACGATGTCAGATATGAAGTTTCCGGATGGGATGATGTGGTCAGAAGCGCAATCGGCACGTTACAGTCTACAAAAGCCGCTGCAGCCTCTGCGATTCCCCGTGCATCAAGATTCAGATGATTCCATGAGGCATTTAGCGCCTATGGGATCCAGCAGCGAGAACTCGCAAGAGTACTGGTCTCATGAGCCACTGACAGGGAGCGTCGAGTCTCGCAAGGAGTTCGTATCCCAATCCCCCCCTGCTTCAGCCGACCCAAGCTTTTTGCCATTGATGCAAAATACGTATCCAATGGAGCATTCTCGTGCTATGGAGGCGGTGGAGAATTCGTACGTGGATTCATGGGAGCTCTCGGTTACCCCGAGCGCGCAATCACGGCCTACATCTACACGGCGCCATGGAAATTCCCAGTCTCTCCCACCATTAGTACCTTTACGACGCAGTGTGGATGCACATGGTTTACCCCCCTTGGTACCTGTACGACGTAGTGTAGATATCGGACGCAGAGGTAGTAATTTATGAACGTGTATTCCTCTCTTGTATGTTTACTGAACGAGTCATATTCCAGACAATTGTGCAATTAGCTTTACCAACCGCTGACGTACACGCTTGTCTCGTGCTTATATCACACATGACAATTAGAAAATAGCTCTTAGTGTCCAGAAGCTCGTGAGTGACTAGAAGCTTGATCGAAAGCAGTGTTAGTTTTTTTTCGCCCTTGGCTGTGCATATGGGGTACACATTTACGGAACGCCTACACAAGTTTTAACCGGGCCAAAATAGCCTCGTACTAGCACGGATACTGTGAATTCTTCTCTAGTCCTGTGTTATCATTGGATCACGAGGATGATCACTTATCTAGGTCTGATTGGAATGGATTCTCCATGATCAGTGGAAGAGGAATGATAGCACGTCAGTGTCGCCGTTCTGTAGTTTTGTGATCTGGGCAAATAATGTACACACGCTATGCCGTGAAACCCATGCTACAAGACGGAAGCACGTTGTAGATCTGTGGCCTTTGATGAGGAACGAGTCGAGTACCTGGGCCACCATTCTGCCCGTGCGCAGGGGCTCGTCAGAGGGTTTAACCTAGTCTCCCATAGTCAGACCTTGATAGAAGGAAGACCGTGACAGTTGTTCCTTCCTGTCAAGGGTTTACCCTAATCCACCCTGATCGAAACGTGAGTCGAAATTAGTCGGACTACCCAGTCGTTTGCGCAGTCTGTCAGCATTACACGGCGATTTCTCTCCGCGGATCTTGCATAACTTGCAGTGCGAGCGAAATAGATAGAGCTTGTTGAAATAACGGTTACCGTTATAAGACCGGAGGGAGTCTAGGGTTAAATTTTGTGCGAAGGGTGAGCATGTCTTTCGATGAGTGGAGAATATTAGATATCGTTAAAGACTAATGGAGGTGCTGCCGTGCAGATAAATTGAGTTGATGGTGGCCCATGGCTTAGACATCCAAGGGATGAGTTGAAGGACTGACGCTTGGACCAATGCTTGAATCCGAGTGATATCACGATGATACAATCCTGATTCGAGAATTGACCCAAGATTGGAAAGCTAAGATAAGTTCTCCTAAGAGTGAGGACGGTATCGGATGTCAGTGGCTTACCTAATAATGTTATATGTTGTTGGACAGTGCCGAGGTTCGTCATCCCAAACATGCTGGATCATTGCTCAATATCACACAAAGGTCGGTCCAGCTATCATTGTCAAGCAGCCGAACTCACCACAACTGATTGCAGGAGGCGTTGTATTATGGTCACGCTCCTTCACCCCAGAGGCATCTCACTTGGCTTCTTCGCCTTCATCACCCGTAAACTCTCTCATACGTGAAGCATTGATCGAGGGGCGGGCAGCCGAGGAGAAATACGAGAAAGATGGATATGCAGTCAAGTGGACATTCTTCAATGATCTAGAGCTTATTTTCGTGGTATGTTAGCAGCCCATGCTGCGGGGAGTCCTTGATCGACGTTAAGAAATACAGGTTGCATATCAACGCATTCTCCAGCTGACTTATGTGGACGACCTGTTGGCTGCTCTCAAAGCGCTGTTTATCAAACTATTTGAGCCATTCTTGACTACTTTCGTTGCTTCGCTGCATGCAATCAAGAATGGTAAAGTTGCTGCGCGTGACGCTCCCAAGTCGTGGAACTTTGCAAACGCTTTTGACGGTTGGGATGGTATCTTCGACAAACTCTTGAAGGGCTTCGAAGACAAAGCTGCCCAGGTGCGCCTCTTCTCACGCACATATATCGTACCTGCTCACTTCAGGTATGCAGGAGCGGAAGTCTCGCTTTAGAACAGTGACTGCAGCTCTATCTGACTACAGTCCTCCTTCGGATGACCTCAGCACGAGTAAGCTTCTATATACGACATCATGGGTAGATCCTCAAACGTTCTTTAGTTCCCTCTGAATCCTCGGTTGCAGTACAGGACGAACAAGAGATATCTCGGAACTTCCAGGCACTCAAGAATAAATTGCGTGGTCGGGGTGGCCGGAGGGGAGGACGAGGGATGATGAGAGTGGAATCAGGAAGTGGCCGGGATAACACGCCAGCTTCAGAGTAAGCGCCATACCATCCATTCCGAACCAACATTTAACGTCACGATAGCTCCGAGTCGGCGAGCAAGAAGGCAAAAGGCAAGGCACAACGGAAATGGGGTGAAGCAGCCCCGTCAGAAACAGAAATGGCCTCTTTGGACTTTAGCATCGACAAACCTGACTCCAACAAGAATGATCATCTATCTCATGACCTACAATCCCTTGTAGATAAAGCCTCTCTCGGAACTAGGACGACGGATGGCCTGTATGAGGTGAAAGATTGGGACTTCGATTCTAATCAAGCTATTACCCGTGCTTTGCAAAATGAGGCTGCAAAGCAGTCATCAAGCTCATTGGGCACCCTCAGTTCTTTGTTCTCCCGTTTGACGGGCTCCAAAGCATTGACTGAACAGGATTTAAAGCCTGTACTAGAAGGGATGAAGCAACACCTTATGAAAAAAAATGTTGCAATGGAAATCGCGGACAAGGTCTGTGAAGGTGTGGGAGAGAGCCTTGTGGGGAAGAAAGTTGGAGGTTTCCAAAGTATGCCGTGTCTGGCCTCTTTAGCGGTCTCGCTCTGACGCAGTTACAGCGACCAGTAACGCCGTTCGGACGGCTCTGTCGTCTTCGCTCACGCGTATTTTGACGCCAAAGACATCGACAGACTTGCTATTGTCAATCAGAACCAAACTCAATTCTCCCCTTCCTTCCGCTCAACAGAGGATGCCTTATAGCATCACCTTCGTCGGTGTAAATGGTGTAGGAAAGAGCACAAACTTGTCAAAAGTCTGCTTTTGGCTCATTCAAAACGGCTTGCGAGTGCTCATTGCAGCTTGCGATACTTTCAGGTAAGAGCATCCATCTTGACGTGCAATTTGCCCTCGCCCTGAAACATGGTATGTAGGAGTGGTGCAGTTGAACAGCTTCGCGTCCACGTGCGCAATCTTTCCATGCTTGGCGTTAACGGTGCAACAAACAGCAAAGGGCGTGTTGAGTTGTATGAGAAGGGGTATGGGAAAGATGCTGCGGGAATCGCCAAGGAAGCCATTGCGTATGGTAAGCGGTGACTATTTTTTGAGTACATTTCAACTCAAGAGCTCTGTGCTCAGCCAAAGATAACGACTTTGATGTTGTCTTGATTGACACAGCCGGGCGTATGCAAGACAATGAGGTAAGAAATTCGGCTGTTGTTACTGCCATGTCCCTGATAGCTAAAGTTTTACTAGCCTCTCATGCGTGCACTCGCCAAGGTACGTGATGCGCGGTGGAAGCATCTTTTAGGCGACTGATAACCTCCGCAGCTTGTTGCCATCAACAGCCCTGACAAGATAATTTTTGTCGGCGAGGCCCTCGTTGGTAACGAGGCTGTTGACCAGCTTACCAAGTTCGACCGCGCTCTTCGTGACTTTTCGTCTGCATCCGGCTCGGGTAAGGGGCGTGGAATTGACGGTATGCTGGTAACCAAATGGGACACAGTGGATGACAAAGTGCGCCATTGACTTTCCGCAATAATGCAATGGTATCTAACATTCGTTCCTAGGTTGGTGCGGCGCTTTCGATGACATACGTGACGGGCCAGCCAATTATTTTTGTCGGATGTGGCCAGGTTCGTTGTTTTCAAACTCATATCGTCTTGACTGCACTGACTGTTTGTTGGAACAGACATATACCGATCTCCGCCAGCTGAGAGTTGCGAACGTGGTACAGGCGATACTGAGCGACTGATTTTTTAACGATGTATTTTTGCTATCTACTTGCTATCTATATAGGATCAATATTAGCTAGTGCTTGAACATTGGACAGCCAACCGTGTTAGAGTAGGCACATATGGCGTGCCTTCACTACTTCGAGGATACTACTAGGAGCAATCAGGCGAGCCTGTTGCCACCGCATAGCGTTTAACTCAGGACGGACGTTCATTGGGAACACCAAAAATAAATAAAAAATACTCTCTGGCGGGGAGTCGAACCCCGCTCTCCCGCGTGACAGGCGGGTGTACTATCCGATATACTACCAGAGATATCTTATGAACAAATATATAAATATACGAGCAGTCTTTTGCGCAGTCTGACACGTGACGACGTTGACCGAGTATAAGCATTCCGCGGCGATATAAACTCCGCAGGCGTCATAGCCAAGTGGTTACGGCGACAGATTAGAAATCTGTTCCTCTTTGAGGGCGTAGGTTCGAATCCTGCTGACGTCGGTCTTCTTTTTTCTGACATTTTGGCTCGTATATCAAAACTACAGAAGTCACGATGTCGTGCGGCATTCATCACGATTCATGCCTGCAGAATAACCTTGATCTTCATGGGATGATCGACCCTACGCGGTGTGTAGCATTCACTCACAATGCAATTGCAAGAGATGTGGGGTTAGTTGTAAACAGTCGATCGAAACAAGTTCTTCTGCCAAAATCTTAATTGCTACTTACTCGATCTTCCACTCAGGTTGTAAAATGGCCGCAGAGCACTGCGGCTACTGCAATAAAACAACTCTAAAGCTCCGCCAGTTCGCCACCCATACACCTAACAGCAAGAATTCGATTCCGTCCCCGTCTTTTCGACTTCTGCATTCTTGACAATGTTAAATTATTCGGCACAGTATTCTACACGTTTTAGCATTGTCATATTTCGTCGTCGAACAGAAATTGTTTGATTCATGTTTCTGTCACGAAATACTTCAAACTAGGTCCTGACCGCCGGCGCTACTACACCTATGGTTCAACCGCCTTTAGATTAGGTCACGGTGATATCCCTTATTCCTTAAAGCTTAGAACGCCTTGTTGAATTCTGTTATCGCAGTAAATTGGTAAGGAACTACAGCGTTGTAACTAACGCGTATGTAGTAAGTAAGCATAGACTTAGTGTTAACAAACGAGTGATTCCAATTTCCAACGCTTCTTGCTCTTTTGGGAGAGTTTTGATTATCTTGTGTTGGCACAAAACTAAACCCGAGAGCGTTTTATAGCGGCCCCTTTAAGAATAGTATTCATGATTCATTGAACCTCGAATGGCAATTATAGCCAGTATATGATAACTTTATGATTATCATTGTATGAATAGTTAAGCTATAGCTAATATTCTCTTTGCTCACACCGGCCGGGGACGCAGAAAGATTATTCTACGGCACAGCGTAAAACTCCGTCTGACATTACTCGCATAGAAGACGACGGATGAATGCATCTTGAAATAAATTCAAATAATTAAGGCTACCTCTGATGTTCCGGGACTCATTCTTTCCGGACTTCAATGGCCGGCCAATGCCAGTGATTAATCCTGTGCAAAAACATTCCATCACACCCCGGATCAGGACACTCCGAGTCTCCGACGATTTGTTGAACCTGCTTGCCTGCGATTCGCCCAGTGTTGTTGACGCAATGACGCCATATAATATCGTAACTGACGGCTGGCGTGTTGAAGACAGAAAGAAAATAATTTCACTAGCACGGCCTGATCAGTACTCCTGGGTCACTATCATAGCGTATGGGCGGCATTGAGCTTCTCATGTAAGGCATCTTCCGAGGGTTTCGGTAATTAGCCAGAATGTCGGTAATAGTTTGACTAGTCTTTCCTAGGCAGACCAAATGGAAGGAACGATCCCTCGTTTTCAGAATCACGGAACATCAGGCGTAGTCAGATTTCTCGCTCTCTGAGCGAGTAGTGGCTGGATCATGACTAGCGCACTCGACAGCGGGGGATGGAAATCATGGTGCCGAAATGCCCTATGACATCTCATCATGATCGCACTTGGACTGCACCTTTTTTCCATTTTTCGCGTGAGAGCGATGGACGGTGAAGTGCATTCGGAAACGTCAACGACTTCGAAGCATCATAAAGGAACGAAAATTTTCTATTGATCTGCGCAGGAGAAACTAAACTTGAAATGGCCCGTGCCAGTCATGTAGCCAAAAGCAAACAAGGGGCCCAAGGGTCGCTTCCCAGGCGAGGAGCAGCTGGGTAATGGTGTTCTATCAACAGTGATGAAGAGGAAAAAGAATAATGCCGACATATCACACTTACATCGATCTGTTGTTTTTCTTCTCGTTAGCGACGGCGAAGCACATCGACTTGACGTGGCCTGGGCCGATGATGATCCAGCCTCGTTCGTAAGTCCTTAAAATTTCCTGTGGGAAAGCAGGGGTTAAGCGTCCTTACGCAGGGGTTAGACGCAAATGTAACTGATAGATTAGTTCTGCAGACTCAGTACGCTGGGAACTCGCTGTATCACCGAGCATTTATTGGGCGGACCTCGAGCGCGCAGGATTAGCAACTCGAAACAAAGTTGTCAAATGCAGAGGTGTGACGCTAACCGATGTAGAATCAGCGCATTTCCGAGCATGGACGTTCAGATGACAAATACTCCATGGGAGAACACAGCAGGGCAGGAGTCAATCGAGCACGTTCCAACTAGCCTGCCCAATAAATGTGACACCCAACGGCGTCTCGGTGATATGATGTCGTCGGTACCAACCAAATGAAGTGCGAGCCAGACACAAGTTATAGGCAGATCGAAAATGCGAAGGGTGGTATTGTGCATTATAAAGAGGGTCCTAATAAAACCACACTTTCGGGACGTCGAGTGGTACGGACTAATGCTGCGCGATGATCTATGATGTTATGGACGCGCAGACGCACAACTTAAACCGTGCTAAGGCAGCGAGGCTGGTAAATCGGAATAGGAAGCCGCAGGGATCCAGATATTTCCGATCAATGGTCCAAGTCACAACCTTCTTGTGCATCAAGACCGCGTAACCGCATTGTCCTCTAGCCACCTCCTGACATCCTTCTTATTGACCAATCTCAAGACCCTCATCCTGTCCTCAGGCGTACGATCGCGATATAGGCGCATAATATACCCGCAGACACTCCACACGTCTTCCCAGGGTGCATCGAAGAGGTCCCACCAGCAATTAGGTGGCGAAGACGGTAAGGCTATGTTGAGATGACGGGAACTGAGAAGTATTGCAGCGCTGACGATCGTAGGGACAGCATACAACGCGTAAACTGGGGTCTGTAAGCTATACCGTGAAATGCTCAGAGGGTGATACGCAACCCGATGTACGACGTTACTCACGCATCATTCAGATAGCCCCATGCTTTTGCACAAGCGTCTTTACGACTCGTCAAGCCGAGAACCCTTAGATAATTTATAAGCGTTCCGTATGGCAGAACAACATGCACGTTGAAGCCTAATCTCTTGAGTATTTGCATCTCAGCCACGACCAGAGCATCCTTCAGATCGTAGAATGTGTTGCCAAAGTATGACATGGGGGCATATTTGAATGTTTCTTTGCCCTTTCCAAGGGTATGTGCATTGCGCTGTAGAAGTAGGTCATATACGTTGATGAGATCGCGCGTGCGAAGTGGACATTCTTCCAGCTTAGACGCGAGGTACAAAGCACCCATTCCGACGTCCTGTAAGTATGATAAATATTGGTTCCTCCCAAATGAAAACGCGGGAGGGCTCACCCCGATGCCAAATTGCTTCATGGATGTTGTATACCAAAATCGCTGGTACAGAATTTGTGCAGTAGCCACCGCGACTTGCTTTCTGTTCAGAAGATGTTATGACGGAATTGACGAGGCAGTGGACTGAACGGTACTGTTTCAGCAATATGCCTGCTTCATGAATGAGCTTGCAACCAAATGCCCTCAAATCCTCTTCCAAGTCAGCGGGAATACCATCCTCCTTGGAAGGTGTGCATTCAATTTGGGATGTAGAGGCTAGGGGAACAAGATCAGCTGGCATGTCTGAAGTGCGTTCAAGTATAGGTAGGGTGGTGTTAGCCTGTGTTTGCAAATTCAATCTCCGCGGCTGTACGCAAACTAAACAAAATTCAAAGTATTGTGTTACAACTTTCCAATGAGTAGTCTACCTCCCAAACCAGAAGTAAGCAGAACGTCCAGTAACTGGCCCGAGCATAGCGACGACAGGAGCTATGGAAGTCGGCCAGCACCAATGGCCCCACCAGAACATTACCGTTCCCGACGCGACGATCGAGACCGAGAACGAGCTTATCATCCTCCTCGCTCACCACCACCACGGTCACGATCACCCCTTCGAGGGAGAGAATTCACTCATGATTCTCGAAATGACAACCACCGTGGCTATGACTCTTACCGGAACGAGCATTCTAAAGAGAGGGGATGGGAGCCAGACAGAAGGACCTCGGATCGCAGAGACGACAGAGCTTGGACGCGCGATGATTACCCGGTGCGGGGGCGAGGGCGAGGTAGGGGGAGAGGTAGGGTTCGTAGATCGCCCCGCAGAGGCTACGACAACGATGATGGGTATGGAGGAGGTTGGCGGGGTCGTGATTCAGAGCGCGACAGGAACAGGGACTACGGAGGGCGGAACAGGAGTCGGGATTATGACCGGAATCATCACAATAGACGAAGGTTCGACGATAGGTCTCTGGAAAGACAGGGTATGCACAGACCTCCGTATTCTCCACGTCGTCGAGGTATAGTGACATACCTGAAAGTGTGCTATTGACCCTCAAGTCATTTACAGGCTCTCGTGATCGCCCTTCAGAGCGCCGTTCGCGCACAAGGTCTCCTTCATCCTCACCTCGGCAATACAGCAGGCCACGCTCTCCTGGGGGCAGCACCTACCGACCTTCATCGAGAGTTCCAGCAACGCATGAGCCGCATTCTCCTAATCCACTTCGAAGACAATATTCGGAACACCGCAGGAGTCGGAGTCTCAGTCTGCGCCGCTCAAGGCAGCGTTCGTTATCCCGAGATACCAAGGCTGAGGTGGTTACGCAGGATGAAAAGCTTGTCTTAACTTCCCCTGCACACTCACTACGGTCATTTCACGACCCAGATGAGAAAACAACTCTCCCCTCCTCTCCGCGTGTCAAAGCTGAACCTGACGATGAACAACCCCATACCCGTATCAAAGTCGAGCCTGTCCCGGATAGCGGATATCTCGGTTGCTCTCCAGCATCAAGCTCAAGGGTCAAGGAGGAGTCTATTGATCGAGATGCTGATGGCGACTTCAAAATGCGCGACCGGTCTCCTGTGCAACAATTGCATATACCATTTCGCTCACCCAATCGTGCTGCCAATGCCCCAGCCAAGACACCGTCAACACCAATATCTCCTGCTCAGTCACTCAAACAAACAGTGCCCGAGGAGACTCCTGCTGAAATACCCAAGCCACCCACTGCCCCTTACCTGCCACCATTCCCGAAACTCCCATCTATCAAGGAACGATTAGGCTCCAAATACCGAGACGAGGTAGTTGTTAACTCCTCTACCACTATTACTACATCACTGACAGGCCTGATTCACATCTGAACACAGCTTTCCCAAATCGAAGCCATGGAAGCCATCCGTTTACGCACTGCGGCAGAGTTCGTGCAGATCTCCAAGGCTGTCCGTCGGGCGTTACACGAGTTAGATCTCACAACCATGGACCTCCGGGCGGCTCAGAGCAGGCGTGAACATGCAGAAAACCACCGCAAAAAGGCCGCTGCGGGATTCTTGGATATTGAGGCAGAGTTCTCTGCAGCTCCGTAAATACTAGCTGCGATCTTTATTTGGCTCCATGGATTTATGTAAGGGTGCATTTCATGGGGCGAGCCGCCGCTGCGGAACCCGGACTGCCTCAGGTCTGCGGTATCTTCCTACAGGCGATATGGGTCCGTGATGGATCCATAGGTAGAGCACAATAGAACCCTTGTTTCTGCTCGAATGCGGTGAGAAAGAGTTGCGCGGTTTGTACCCCATAGTAGTGCGCATACCTGCATGGCTTCAAACAGCCTGGTGGCATGCATTCGGAGCTACGTTAGTTTCACGTTAGGAACATGCACGCCACGGAACGTGATATGAAATTCTTTTGACGTACAGTAATGCATTCGCGACCCTTCTCTCCGCCCTCTCGACAGAGTTCAGACTGAGGTGATCCGCGGTCGCTGTCGAATGTATATTCGGCATCCCGTTTTTGCTGAATGCCGCGTATCGAGTCAGGGACGCGCCAAAGAATATACGACTAGAACCTGTTCACGTACGGAAATGAACGTATTCAAAGTAACGTCCGCGTTCTGTGCGTCGGACGGCATGGTGAAACCGTGCAACAAGGCCTTCGAGTTGAAACAAAAGTTGGGGCCACGGTGGATCACTGGAGTCTGAGACAGCTTGCAAATGACGTCATGCAAAACCGGTAATTGTCTGTCTTCTTATTGGAGCCACGAGGACGATCAAATTGATATGCTACGGATTCCAGCTATCTGAAGACTTTGGACAAATGCTATGTAATACTGTACAATGTGGAGTTAATGCTGGTACTGATTTAAATTATGGTTCTAACGCTTCTCGCCAAGATAGCTGGGGTGGAAACGTACTGTGCGAATTAAGCTGTGTATAGAAGCGTAAAAGGCGGCAAATATGTGGCAGGACCAAGTGGCAGGATCAAGATGGCCCTGTGCAAAAAGAAACGACCATACACATATAGTTGCCCATATTGGGCGCCGGAAGTACATATGTACTGTAGGCAGGCGTCAGACACAGGTTTCATTATGCACGAAATTGTCAACTGACCGAATACAAAATCCGAACTGGATGGAGAGGAGTAATATGAAGCACACGGAAGGTTGTCCCCCTAAAGGAGGACAAATAGGTTCATCGTAAGCGATGACGCCGGATCCCCGAATATACGTGGGAGTGGCCCTGTGTGGCTAAACTGCCGCACCATGCTTGGCGGTGGACACGGGCTGCCCAGCGATCTACTCCTGCATGGCGTTTCATGGGTAGATTCTGGGGTTGATGATCGTCATCGTCACGCTTCCGTTTGGAGGGCCTGTTGGTGTATGGTGGGTGTGAGAGGTCTTCGTCCGAATCTGGAAGATCAAATTGTAGGAATGTGGGTGAATGATATGGAAGCGGACGGGGTGCCAGGAGAGGGACATCGCACACGACACGAGTGGCGACGGGTTCAGGAGAGGGTGATTGATCGGCTGAAATAGACGAACAAGTTTCAGAAGGAGAAGGGGGACTCCCTAAAACATCTATAATTAGGAAGCATGTTCCTGCGACAGAAAAGGATAGCTTACAGTGGAATGCAGACATGGCAGTGGGCATGACCTTTCCTTTATCGTGAGACGCACTCCATGGGGATGCGAATGAAGGAAAAGAAAGGGGGTTGAAATCAAGTGATAATGACCAAAAATCGTCGAGAGGGGACATATTGTGGTGTGGATTGTAATAGGATTGGTCTGACCAGCAGTCTGATTCTCTGAAAGTCAGAGTAGCCATGTTGAGGAAGGGTTAAAGATGGGAGTGAGGATGAAGGGGGGGAGAAGAACGTGAACAGGTCTTATATATATATATGTGACGGGACACTGGAGTGAGACAGAACCGAGTCGGATAAAGTCATTGAAGGCAGGAACGCCATGGCTACGTAAAGGTTCTTGAATGGAGGAGGCCAGCCATCACAATGATCACATGGAGAGATGGCGGACGGCAACAGACGGCAGGGAATATAAATCTAGGAGACCCGATGCAAACCCGCAGTTTTGATTTCATCATTTTTGACGAATTCAGATTGTTCTGCTGGCTTTTGGCTTATCTGGAACTCGACACTAGCACAAGGGGGAAAGACATGTCGCGCCACACGCAACATTTCCATTATATTTCAAATTCCGTTCATTTAACTGTCATGCCAAATGCCAATTTGGCACCGAATTTCTTCTTCCAAGAACTGCATTCAACTTTTATTTTTTTATTTTTTTATACGTACATAAAACACGCACCGCGTGACAACGTGCAGCTTGCTTCGTTTTCTACGTGCCCCAAACATCCAAAAGGTACGAGTCCAATGAATGATGATGCATATGTTCCGGTTTCACGCTCACGCATTCTTATCTTTTCTCTCCAGCACACCCCTTTAATCCCCCATTGTTCCCGCAAGGATCAACTGCCAATGTTGGTCAATCTCAAGCACCTCATGCCTGTGCGAGGCACACGATGTTACTCCCAGCTCCAGTCTGTTGCTGCCAGCAGCACACCTCCAATCATTCCATCACTTCCTTCCAACACATCAAAGCATGCAAAAGATGTCCGTTACCCGTACTTTGTTCGCCGCAATTCTCGTGGCTCACTGCCCGTCTACACCGATATTCGTAATGGTGGCACGAGATACCTCATCTCGATTCGGAATGTCAATGGCCAAATTAACGTGAATACCCCATCTCTGCTTATTTATTCCCCCGTCCCGTTTCTGAGCCCTTCTTTCTCAACCTTAGTCCCTTGCCAACGAACTCCAACACTCGCTCTTCAAGCATGGTTCTCCCGAGGCAAATCGACTAAAAGTACAGGTTTCGGCCCAAAGGCACGTTATCCTGTCGGGCGGTCGCTGGAAAAATGACGTGATTGATTGGCTCATGTCGAAGGGTTTCTGATCCACCTGTGTATCGTCTCTTTTGAGTCACTAGTTTGCGTCTCTTCAATGCTGTCTATGATACTTGCTGTGTACTCAGTTGCTGGATGCATTATGCTGTGACCTGTCCCGGTGTTCTCTCCCAAGCTCATGGTTTACCCGCCGGGCTTAGGGCTTCTCATTTATAACAAGAGTATTTCTAACGGGATTTTTATGGAGCTAGACCCTCGGACCTTGACGCCGTGGATCGTCAGAACCGTAATAGTGCAATGTACACTATGTGCTAGGCCGCTTTGGCGCTCGCGTCCTTTTACGTATCATGTCCTATCATTCGCAGTTGTGTTGCCATCCTCACAATGGCTTTCAGTCCTCTCCCTTGGGGACGTTCAATCTAATGGGCTTACCTCGATTTACTTCTATTTATTGGTATTTTCACTTACTTCGTCTATCGATTCCGAATCCCGAACGGGATGAGTCAAGGTCAAAAGCATTGACCTTTTTTCAACTTCATCGCGTGTTAGAACATCCATAGTCCTTTCTCATCGCTATCTTTCTCCCCCTAAATGAGCACTCCCCTCTCAACCACACCGGCCAATGGTCCTCAGGTCGCACCCACCGATGCAGGAGCATGTGTGACACCTGCAGCTCCACCTCGCTCAGCCCAGCGCGATCGCGATGGGGGAAACAGCAAATTGGGAACCTTCGGTGTAAGCCGCATCTACTCTTACTGCGATCCAAGAATATATAATCAAGTCGAACATCCACAGGTTAAATCCGGCTTGGCTCAGATGCTTAAGGTGCTTGGAAATCTGCACAGCATGGTCACCGTATGAAAAAAAAGTAACCTTATCTCTTTTTATCCACGCAGGGAGGTGTCATTATGGACGTCGTCAATGCGGAGCAGGTGCGAATCACATTTCACCTACCCCTGGGTTTCACTCTGATGATATCTTATTTAGGCACGCATTGCCGAGGAGGCAGGGGCATGCGCTGTCATGGCGCTTGAACGCGTTCCTGCAGATATCCGGGCAGAAGGGGGTGTTTCACGTATGGTACGCATTCCTCAGGTCTCAACCCGTGATGAATGGCATAAAAAAACGTTGCTCAGAGCGACCCTGCCATGATCAAATCCATCGTTGATGCGGTCACGATCCCTGTCATGGCAAAGGTGCGTATCGGCCACTTCGTTGAAGCACAGGCAAGTTGCAAGAACGTCGTGATCGTTCCCACTTGTGTTCTAATTATGGTCCTTGGATTGCCTTGGTGCTGTGATAGATCTTGCAAGCGATTGGCATCGACTATATTGACGAGTCTGAGGTCCTCACGCCCGCTGATGAGGAACACCACATCAACAAGCACAACTACAAAGTTCCGTTTGTATGTGGCGCGCGAAACCTCGGGGAGGCGCTGCGGCGCATCTCCGAAGGAGCAGCGTTCATCCGCACAAAGGGTGAGGCCGGAACGGGAAATGTCGTTGAGGCCGTGCGTCATCAGCGCACCATGATGGGCGAGATCAGAAAGGCTAGCGTAATGAACGAGGAAGAGTTGTATGCATACGCAAAAGATATCCAGGCGCCGTTCCACCTCCTGAAGGAGACAGCGCGGCTGAAGCGGTTGCCGGTCGTCAACTTCGCAGCTGGGGGCATTGCCACGCCGGGTATGTGTGTGCATGCGATGAGACGCAGTGGGAATACTGATACCCCTATGATTTGTAATATATAGCTGATGCCGCACTGATGATGCAGCTTGGATGTGATGGAGGTGAGCGGAATCTAAGGTGAAGCATTTACTGTTACTCATTCGTATCATATGTAGTTTTTGTCGGCTCAGGCATTTTCCACGTAAGTTTCTGCTGAACGCAATGGGTATTTGATATTATCTTCATATTCTCATTACAGTCCGGTGACCCCGCGAAACGCGCGCGAGCAATTGTACAAGCGGTACATTGCCTTTTTCATTGATCATCATCATTCTAATTGACGCATCGGTGCTCCAGGTGCTCCATCACAACAACCCCAAGATGTTGGCTGAGGTGATGGTCCTCATGTCAATCTGCTGACCCACACTGAATTTTTCGTCAGGTCTCGGAGGATATTGGGGCCCCCATGGTCGGTCTTACAATGTACGTTTATATTTGCCCATTCACACGTGCTCCAAGAAATTCACCCGTTTATACTTTGTTCAGCGATGCCAGTTTGAAGGGCGGCAGACTCGCTTCTCGTGGGTGGTGAACAAAAGAAAATAGATCCAAGCTACTATGTATGCTAGGAAGTAAACTTATTACTGTATTCGTATTCACATAGATGGAATGCACAGTACACGGCATTAGGTCGACGGCTACTTCAGGATCTGAAATAAGAGTCACTGTTCTCACACTAACTGGTGCATGAATATTTGAACCAACAGGTGGAAACTCGAAAGAGACTTAGCCAATTGACATAGCGGATATCAGATGCGTCAAAACGCGTTCATCCGAGTCGGAAAATCTTTAGCAACGTCGAAGTATAAGCTTCATCCATTCACGTTTCAACACATTCTGCAATACGCTACAAGTACAAATTCAAACACCATATACGAATCATAAAAGTCCATCCGAAATAATCTGCATTTCAAATTACATAAAGTGCATTTTCATGGCCAGCTTGGGGTGCCTGTCTTTAAAATTCTTCCTCCAGCGTTCAAGATCAAAGAAGTTCTCATCGCTGGAATATGTCTCAGCGTCATAGCCCATAGCGGGATTGAAATGAAATGCGCCTCGCGCACAGACAATCTATTGAATAGTGAGCTATAAGTGGGTGCGGAGTGATGCGGTACTCACATCAGCATAATACACAGGAGCAGGAATTGAGACGGAACGCGTCGCTCGGGCGTACGAGTGACACAACGTAAAAGCGAGTTCTTGCAGCCTTAAGAATTTATGAGCGGATTTACGACAAAGCACATGGCCAAGAAGCTTTACTCGTCGGCGTTATGCTTGTAGATATCGTCTTTCAGCGCGATATAATGGCTGGGTCTGCTAGCTATATATAACAATCAGTGATCGATGAGAATTAACTGATGGTGATGAACGAACTTCCGAGAAGGCCACCATGCGACTGAAGGTAGAAATCGCGCACGGCAGGATTGCCGACTCCATAATCAGCAACGAAGCCTGCCTGGCAATTGCCGGACCTGTCCGCTTCCTCCCTAGAAATGCCGTCCAGTGA
Organism: Rhizopogon roseolus; assembly: GCA_930272055.1. Lineage (NCBI taxonomy): Eukaryota > Fungi > Basidiomycota > Agaricomycetes > Boletales > Rhizopogonaceae > Rhizopogon > Rhizopogon roseolus. The sequence continues at coordinate 45,697 of CAKNEV010000015.1, forward strand.
TTAGGTCCCAAATAAGACGACTGGCCACTCACTTGTTCCTCGGGAAGAATCGCACATGGTGCCTTCAGGAAACTGGTGTGAGCAACAAGATCGAAGTAATAAAACGGATTCTGGACTCACCTCTTCCCTACGACGATGAACGTGATCTCCGGTTTACTCAACTTGAGCATCTTGTCGCGCCAGATATCATCAATCGCCCCTAGTCGACGTGGTTAAATAAAGAAATTGCTGTATCGTTTGACTGACTCACCTTGGATGTCCTCGATTTCTTCCTTTCCCACACCGGCATATTCACCTTCGGAAAGGCCGTCACGGAAGAAGACGATCCTCTTCGGCGGGGCCCTGTTGCGCTCACCAAACTCGAAGACAGCCCGCTTGTAATGATTGAACAGTGGATATACACAACAGATAAAATAATGAGCTCACGTAAACAAGCGTGCGCAATTCATCTATTTTCTCCTGGCGAGGATGCTGAATTGACATCATCGCCTCATACCGAGCCGCAAACCGGTCGTGTGACCAAACGAGACTGGCCACAGAGGGCTGATTCTTCATACCAGGTGCCGGGTGACCCACATCGGCACCTGATGTAGGAGGAACCAGCCATCGATGAGTCTCAAGGATAACTAAAGATAATACGTACCCATGATCATGAAAGGCGCGCTAACAAGTTTCTCAAGCGCAGGGGACCTTGGGAGTGAATTAATGCCTCCAAGTTTGACATTGATCCTATTAGATGCCTCAGTAGTGCATACCAAGACGAAAGATTAACTTGAACATACTTCATTCCGAGATTCGCGCAATATTGATCGTTGGCCCTCTCGATCTTGTTCTCTCGCTGAATCAAAAGGAATATCGTGATCTAGGTCTTTAACACCGCTGCGTGACTTACGACGCATTGCGTTGGCACCTACAAAAGTCGTAAGCATGATTCGGGTCAAGGAACAATTAAAGCGCATACGCCGAAATGCACGTCACCGAATTGTTTGATGGCCATATATATATCGGCTGCACTTGTCGGAAGAATAATCAACACAAGTTCTGGCAAAGTGCCTGTCTCCTTGTGAATGTGTGCACCCAGCGACTTCATGTTCTGTATAAAATGAGTGCATGTTCGATGGTCGGATCTGTATAACTTACATTGACCACCGAGGATGCGCCGGAACCCGCTTGAGTCGTGACAGGAGGGGAAACATCTGAAATATAGCAATCAGCAACCAGAAATCGAGTCCGGCACCTCATTTACCCATTCCTAAGACAGAGGAGGTTAGTATGAAATTATCGAACGCAAATAATTCACGGCACCAAGATTTTTGCATGTGTTAATCAGTGTGCCTATGAACCGATCGATCGTGGCCGGTTTAACGTTGGAGTAGTTCAGCACTCCCCAGGCTTTGAATGACTTTGGCTCATGGAAAGTTTGGTTGACGACATTCCACGAGCCGTTTCGGGGAACCTGTGGGTTAAGGATCAATGCATTGTTGCAACGTGCCTCGTGGCATCCAGGACGTACCACTGGTTTGCTGGATGCAGTAGTGCCATAGTAAATCGACGGGGTCGGAAGGACGCGGCCGTTGATCGATATCGGGTCTGGGAGTACCGTTATCCCAGCGTCCTGCATGAAGGGCGAGTTCTGGTAATCCAGTGCCTGTGCAAAGAGTTAGCTGAGCCCACGATAGATGAAAGTATTACCCACAGAACGCTGATCGGCTGTGATCGAATTGTTAATCCCAGCGCTGATAAGCGCAAGGCGTTCCTGAGGATTTTTCGAAGAGAATTGTACCATGGACGACGTAAACTCGGACGGAAGCTTGCGAGTGTATCTTTGGTCGGGCGCGATATGGCATAGTTCAGCGGGAATGACCTCATCATGATCCCTCGAGCCCACTTGAACCCCAATGATCTTGGGGTATGCCAGGTGTCGACCATAGGCCTTCTTGAAATAATCCTGCCCTTTTGTGAGTAAAGTTAGCAGCGTGAATTATATAGTAACTTACATTTACGTTCGTATTGTCGAATTCGAAGTTTCCGGCATTTGGGACTAAGCCCCGAATCTTCTTCTTTCCCTGTCGATGGACGAGGGTGACGAAAACACCTTTGAAAAAACTTTTCAATTTTCGGAAATCCTCCGAGTCTGGACGGAGGTCCAGCGCGCGAACATCGTTCTTTCTTAAGAATGCCAGGGCAGCAGACTGGAAGCTGCCTTCCTTGTACCTATCGTGTGTATGAGTGCTAAAGCTAAAGTGCAATAATTACGGTGACATTGCTTACATGACGGCCGTAGATACATCAATGTTAATCAAGACCTTCCCAATGGTCGGTCGAACACTCCTGTTACACGTCAACTAAAATACACCATGCCAGAGATATTTCACTTACTGGAAATATCCGCGCCACAATTCCAAACCTCCACCCAGGCCCTGGATGCCGGCGTCTTTGGTGAAAAAGGCCCGGGTATTGTTCGGGTATTTCCTGTGGAAAAGGAAATTTGAGCTTCTACCCACCGAAGGGCGACAGAGACGACTCACAAGTTCGGTGCCTGCCGGATGATCAACTGCAAGACGTTGATAGCTTGCATGACTCTCGGTGTTTGTTTGGTTTGTTTCCCTTCAATGAAATCTCGCAATTCACTATGACTCGACAGTAAGAAGCGGCTTAAAAAGAAACTGACAGAACACACCCAAAGTTGATGGCATCGCCTGAAACTTTTTTGAGCGCAACATGGAATAAACCACGCGCCGGGGCAGACCCGTCCGCGCGCGGTTTGTCGGACATGTTGACCTCAAACTAGACGTTCACAATAACTTAGTAAGTAGTTTAAACATAGATAACGTAGATATTTACCGTGTGAGTATCCCCACCAATCAAGGGAAGTTCGCGCAACGAGTAGAGTATCACCGTGCCGTCGTAAACGCAACGGGGAGTAAAAAACTTGGGGTTGATGTGGTTTTGGAGTTTCTCGACGATCTCTACCCTCCTGCGAGGGTTTTTGATGTCTCTCCCGTCTCCGTAGGTGACCACTACTATCGGGTTAGAAGCCATGAGATACACTGAGGCAGAAGGACTCACCAACTATGTAATGTTAAATCCATTTCAAAAACCGTGTCATCTTCAAGAAAGAGCGTGGCTTACCTTCGTACTGAAAGTATTTAGCATCCGGAAGCTTGGAGATCATAAAGGAGTTGGTCAAGACCTGGCGAGGGGTGCCTATCTTAGATCGATGAACCGCAGAGGTAGACATGGAATAATGGAGGGTTTGACTGACTGAAAATTTGAGTCGAGTGGTAGGAATTTATACCTGTCAGGCATGAACCCTATCGTCGAACATGCCACCACAGCCCGACAAATATGGACGAATTTCGTCACCGGCTTCTCGCAAGTGACTCCCCTTGATCTTTTACGTTGCATGCTTATACATTCATCATTCCCTGTCGATCGGGTTAAGCCATTTGGTTAGTGAATAACGAAGATGGGGTCAGGAGGCCCCTTGTTTCAAAGCATCGAGCAAGATAAGAGAACAATCTTGAATTAGGAAACAGAACATCGATAAAGCGAAATCAGAATACGTCCAAAGTAGCAGGTGATATGTAGAAGGGAATATGTTAAGAGAGACCCGTTCCTGAGTACCGAGCCGTCATTGCTATTCTTGCAGCCATGAGATACAAGGCGTACAATCCGCATTGAAGACCCCACCCCAACTCAATTACAACCCCCTTCAGCAGCAAGTACCAGATTGCTGCGGCTGGACAGATTGACCGGGAGTGACCGTTGATGACTTAACGCCACCTGCAGGCGTCGAGGTCGATGCCATCCTGTAAGACAAGTCAGATGAACTATGCATTAGTGATATATAATGAAATTTGGCCACCTATCCTTGATCTGTTTCGCCATTGTCAGGAATGTTTGCTCAACATTGGTCGCATTCAATGCTGAAGTCTCCAAGAAAGGAATACTGAGCTGATCGGCAAATTCCTAGTTTGAATGGTTAAAATGATCCTCCATGATGAACTGTCACCAGATACTTGCCTTCGCGATACTGTACTCCACTACCCTCTTGGTGGTGAGATCACACTTGTTCCCGACCAGTAACTTGTTAACGCCTTCTGAGGCATAACGGTCTATCTCCTGCAGCCATTGCTTGACGTTCGTGAAAGTGTCTTAAAAGTTAAATAAGTATTCAAGTCGGCCTTTGAGGCGAGTATTCCTACCGTTATCGGTAACGTCGTAGACAAGGATGATACCATGAGCACCTCTATAGTAAGAAGATGTAATAGTGCGGAATCGCTCTTGACCTTCTCGTCCATTAGCTCACCATTGCAAGAAAGGCGACAGATAAACGTACCCGCAGTGTCCCACTATAAAATGCATTGAGGGGTAAGCAATAATGCCAGATTACAATTACAGTAAACAATAGAAACGAGCTCAAGTGGATAGGAAGCTCAAACACAAAAGCAGTCCAATGCACATGGCACATTGCTGGAGAACACCCAACTCACAATCTGCAGCTTCACGGTCTTGCCCTCGAGTTCAATGGTACGAATCTTGAAGTCAACACCAATAGTGCTAATATAGCTCTCTTGCCACTGGTCGTCCGCGAAACGCATGAGGAGACAAGACTGTAAAACGCCATGAGGTCAGATATACTTGAAATTCGTCACCGCAGTAGCAACGTGCCTTTCCAACACCAGAATCACCGATGAGGAGGAGCTTAAAAAGATAGTCGTACTCGCTGGTGTGCATGGTGAGCTCGAGGATGAAGTAGACGTCAGCGAGGGTGGCGAGTTGAGGTAAGAAACAAGTTGAATTGGCGGTTGCTGCTGTGTGACGCGAGCTTTGTGAGGCGTGACTCTGTCAACACAACAGCGACACCGCCACTTGCCGCATCCCTTCTCTGCCCCACGCCAGCAAATGGAGTTCTAGTATACGGCCCTGGCCCACCTCTTCGCACATGCAGATTTATCTGAGCAACTAGAAATTCACAAAAACTTTACAAATGGTCTTATGTCTCGCCTAGCGTGCATGCTTCGGGCATGCCAGTGGTTGTACAGCAGGCTGAGTTCAGCAAATCTAGGCCTATGGCCTCACTATAAGGGATTGGATGTCTGGGAGGCGCGAGTACCCCGAACTTGTTCCGACGTGCGGACTACCCATTTAGTGACGATGCGTTTTCCCCAGTAATACAGTCGGGCCTCCTTCAGTAACACGTAAGACACGCATGGGATTTTTCCACCCGCAGAACCCCCTCGAGATTGTAAATGATTCAATTTCAGAGGGGTTTACTGATACCATACATTTATAATCGGGGGGCTTGCGCTCATTCGCAGAAGGCGGCTGGTTCAGATTGTAATCACTCCTGATCGCATCGAATTGGAAGGCAACTTAAAATCGTCAGTGAAATTCCACTTTCTTCCAATCTAACTCATCGCCTTGACTCATCATCTGGTGTTCTCTTGATATGGCCAATACCAAGAAGTTGGGTCATCATAGCTATTCTTCCTAAAGAACGCAGCTTCGCCTACAACGTGGGCTTCATAAAGATCATTCTGTTTTACTCATTGATGTTTCAGTGGTCAGCATCCAGGAGTAATGGGCCTCGTGTTCTCTCTGCGTAATTTCACTGATGGCCCCCTAGCGTGTGTTTGGTTCGTACAGAGTACGTACTCCAACAACGTCTTATTAGTCCCCTCTCATGCCATCTATAGCATCGGGGGACAAAGTTTTTGGTTGACGTTTGGTACCGGCTCTTCAGACCTTGTGAGCCTGCCGTTAGCTTTTCTCGGCAGGATGACACTTTTAGAGATTCGATTCCCGTCTCATAGTGGGTGGCTTCGTCAGATTGCATCAATTCAGATTGCCAGGATGTCACGAGATATCCGTCCTCGTTATCTAGCACCCTGACTCTGTCAGATCAGCCCTTCAAGCTGACATACCTGATAGGATCGGTGCTGGGAACAGTAGGAACTGTGACCGTTACCCTTGGCCCGTATGAAATATCTTCCCAAATGCTCGGTGCGATTCCCGGCTCATACCCTTGTTGCGATGCTTAACGATCAAAACCTAGCCTTGGCTACTCAGACGAATGGACTTGGACTTTCTAGCAATGGAAACTCGGGCGTCCTAGGCCTGGCATTTCCTCGCCTCGCCTTCATCCTCCTAACCTCAGGGACCCCTGTCCTCGACAACCTATTTGCTCATCTTGATGACCAGCAGCAGTCCTTTGCGTTTAAGTTAGGACGAAACGAGTCCCGAGACGTCTCTTGTCCAGATACGTCGATCATCTTCGTAGATTAGACTGGCAAATGATACAAGCCAATTCATATTTACGCCTCTCTTTGTGCCAACGCGCGGCATCTACGATTTCTGGAAGCTCCCGATGCAACAAATCATCATCAGCTCACAGATCTTCCCTCTCGTTCGCTGATCCGTGGTGCACCATCACCAATCGCAGTGCTTGACACCGGGACAAACCTCATTTTAAGCCCAACTGAAGACTTCCGAATGTCATAGGCAGCGAGGGTCCACATGGTTCAACTAGGAGTTACAAATGTGGTAAGTGAGGTGCGAGAGGGTCGTGGATGTGCGTATTACAATTCCGATAACGCAGGAGAATATCCACTCCATCCGAAAGATATCAGCTGGGTTATACACCAAGGCGCAATCGACCCCAATCCACCAATGATCGGACTATTGGATATGACCAACCCATCGACTCCCTCGCAGAATTCGCCCCGTCCAGAAGACCAAATTCAGTACCCGTTCTTCCATACAACGCACTGATTTTTCTGCTACGGAAATGAGAGATGCCGTTGCGACTTGAGTGGCTTGCGTGGTGTGCGGATTTTTGATCGGAGTCATTGGAATTGTGATACACTAGCAGTGGCAACGAAGGCGATCACAAGGACAAGTCCATATATAATACATGCATACAACTTAGATAGGGTTTCCGGCGAACACAGTAGATCGAGGTCCGTGGACAAAAAAATATACAAGTACATAATAGACCAACGACAGATCAACATCAATGAGGTATCATTTCTGAGGCTGGGTGTAACTAGGCTGGTATCCATAACCAACATTCTGGGGGTACCCATTCTGCCCGTTCTGCCCTTGCAACTGCGGGTGTTGGTACCCAGGTTGCGCCGGTTGAGGCTCGTACCTGCCGAACCGGGATTTTAGCCGCTTGAGTATGTAGATCAAACGAGCCCTTACCCAGGCTGTACGTCCACTTGCAATTGACATATCCCGCACATCCAGACATGCTTCGAGTTCATAGGAATAAGTGGGACGAAGCAAAATTCGAACCATGTTCTAGACTTTGCCGAGAACATTGCAGCTTAAAGCTTTGGTTATTGGTATCTGGAGTAGTAGAATCAGACGACGCACCATTGTGGCACCGAGGGCAGATCCTGGCTCCTTGATCCCCTTCCGGCTTAATTTTTGTGGGGCAGCCAACTGCAAAGGGTATCAAGATTAGACAAACATACCGACGTAGAGATCCGACAGACCGATTATCGGCAAACAAACTGTAGGGAAAGTGTGTCAGACACCGGTTAGCAGAAAGCTACCTCGACGCACAGAAGAAATCCATGATAGTGTCAACGCAGAGAGCAACTTCAAGTTGAATAAGTCAATTGGTCACGATGCTGGCGGCAAGCGCAGCACTGCAATGGAGCAAAATCCACTTTATTTATTTTTGTACTTAAACATGTATAAAAACATGCAAGCTCAATGTCCAATCTTACATAATGGATGTTAGTTGATGCAACAGCAACCCAAATGCATCGAGCCTAGACAAAGTACTACACCCGCGTACTCCAACTCACTTCGTGCATGTGTCGCCCGATCAGTGCGTGAATGGATTTGACCTCGGGGTATCCTTTTCAGTAAAAGCTCATAAGATCTGATGGTATCTGTGAGAGAAAAGACGGAGTGGGTGTCATCCGGCGCTTCACAATCAGATACATGAAAATGGAATGTGAACGGCAAGGCTTAAGCGCGCTTAAGCTTTACCTTGTATGATCCAGGGATGTTATCGCCGAAGTTTTTCAAAATTGACCAAGCTCTATGCAGTATTTTTAACGACTTCATTTCGTTCATTGAGAGCATTAGTCTCGCATTATACATCTCTCGACATGAACGTACAACCATCATACATACCAGTGCAAATTTAGTACAACACTTCTCAAGGTGCTTCCATCGCAATCTGCAGTGCCCGCTAGATCAGATGGAGGTAAACTGTGGAAAAGCTTGGCTTGCTCGCCTTCAAAAAATCTTCATAGTTGAGCTGGATCCAGCCATCATTATCGTGATCAACCCTAGACAACAATCAATCACTGAGAGTCGTGGGTTGATTTATCCAAGTCGTACCTTTGGAATGTTTCGGTCAAGGTCTTGACGGTAACACATGCTCGCACGAAGCGGTCGAAAGTGATACCAGGAGGGGGACCATATGCGCTAGGTGCACCAGATGCTACCGAACAGATTAGGCTTTTTCTTGTGAACGAAGGGTTTCATTACCGTATTTAATTTCCAACGTATGCAACAAGGAAGAAGATAGGTTGTAATTAAAGCTTCGCAGGGCTTCCGCAAGTTCATGCCCTTCAATAGAGCCAGAATGGTCTCTGTCGAAGTGCTTGAATACTTGCTGCCACTCGGCAATATATTTCCATAAGGCAGCAAATTCTGCACATGGGATGGTATAGATGATAGTTGAGAATTCCATTTGTCACGAACCATTAAAACCGATGGTACCGCTCCGATCGGTATCCTGTTGGCTAATCATCAATGCTATATCTTACGGAGTAAGAGCATACACACAAAAATGTTCATGAGCATCTTCACCGTATCGAGGTCGAACCCTAAGTACGCTTCAGTAACTATTTAAATGAATCGGTGATGGGAAAGGATTCCGGTTTGGGCACCCATAGGATGCGTGGCCCAAAAGCATATTTAATTGCAACTATAGCACATGTGACCTGAACGAAAGGTGAACTTACTTGTCCAATTTCCTGGAACCCATAGTTGTAGCACGGCCACTATCCATGAGATCCTAATACCGCTCACCATTTACAAGGGCATCCTGAAGTTCCGTGACACTAAGAGTGCCTGATCGATCAGTATCAACAGCACAGAACCACTGCCAGAGCTGAGGATCAACACCGACTGGAGGGCCCTGCTGATATCCGTATGGCCTCTGTCGTGTAGTGTGGTGTCGACCGACACCCGAAGAATAGCCAGGGTTATGGTTATAATAGCCTGACATCTCAAACTAGACCTCTCGTCGACACTGATGGGCGTGCTGGTTGAGTGAAGAATGCATCGATAAGAAATGAAGGGCCACCAGACAAGTGGCTGTGTTAAGGCGCTCAATTGTATTTGATTTCAACTTTTTATAGTAACCGTTGTAAACGCTTAACGAGTCTCGGTCTATCTGTCTGAGTGGTCTTCACGGACCGTCGAGGTAAGTCGACCATCCAGTCCGACAAGAATGCACTGCCATGAATCGTGTTGATGTTTGTTGCCTGAAATCAGTGATTATCACGTTGGAGTCCGGGATTCCGACCCGCGACATCGAAGGCAAGCCGAAGGAAGTTGGGCGCATGAGCCAGTAGCATTTCATGTCAACTGTTGGACAATGATTTTCCTAACAGAATGACCGTTGTTAGACTGAGAAATTCGGCCTTTGGTCGCCTGTCTAAGACGTCCCACAGCGAGCCTAGCCAACAAACATAATCGTTGATTGCTCATAGCTATCTGACATGAGAAATATATGATAAAATTCTGAAACAGGAGAACGGCACATACCGCCCAAAATTAGGTTCGCTTGGAGAAAGAACTTCGTCGATATGCCACCCGCATGCGTACAGAACAGAGCCATATGAATGAGTGTGGGCATTATAATTGTCTGGAACACAAATATCCTGACAGGCGTCATTGAATAATGATAACTGATAACGGCGACCTTTGGGTTCGACACAGCAAGGACCATGCCGCACTTCCAAAATCTCCGGAGCAACATGAAAAAAAATTGAAGGAGCCGAGGTTTCAATACATCGTACCAGTCCAATGGTAAAGGACTGAACAGCCCCGCGAGCGAGAAAGTCGTACATTCCAACGACGGAACTTTCCCGGTGCTGCAGCACGTTGCGTTGATATCAGTTTGTCCCATGGAATATCAACTTACTCATCCATTCGCCGAACCACTGGATTATGTATGCTGGCAGCATGTCAGAGATATAACGGGATTCATATGTGTCAAACGTCTGCTCAGCCCTGTCATGACTCATTACGAAGCACGACACTGACAATCTAGCGCTGCTACTGTCAGGAGCAGTTCTGCTAATACTTGTTTCGAACGACAATCAGCCAAGAGTCCGGAAATCCGGAGGGACTAGCCGTGTCGTAATACTCTCAAGATTGATCAGCTGAATCTGGATGAAACCTATGACACCTTTCTATCTGTTTGCATTAGAGATACGGTTAATGCAGACTTGTTGGTAATGAGCTTCATTAATCGAATGCCCTAAAACTTCTGAGCGCCCGAGCTCTTCACGTACCACTGACGCCGACAGACAAGGTCGAGACTCACCACGATCCACTGGCAGCCCGACGAGCGGCAGGGATAACCAGTCAAGGTTTATCCCTATGTCACGCGACCCTTGCCGGAAAGCGTGCACGAGGACAGGAGCTGTCAAATTGTTGATATATTATCATTATGTGCAAGTTAGCAAAGAATAACTGATGCGGGATGAGGTATATCACAGGTGTCACCCAACTGGAGGCAGAAGCCCTAACGGAGTACGAGAGGTCAATATAACACGGCAATTTTCCTTAGTTGGGAATAGAAGATCATAGAAGATGTGCGGCAATAATGTGTCGGAGTCTTTGCGTCTCAACTTTAATTTGCCGGCCGCCGATCGGAAGATTGAGTGCTCCTTTAAGTAATTAGGAGACCACAAGGAACACATGCCGTTTCTCATACTTCCACCAATTACAAAGGACTGGCTCCAATTGGAAAATCCCCCTCAGCTAAGCGCGACTTTGACAATCATTCAGGTGTCCAAGCCACCAATCGTGATCCCGCACCTGCCGGAGCGAAGCCGCGGCAAGATGATCTACGTTCAACTCGATCGTTGATTACAGATAGTAATACAATATTTTTGCTTGAGGTGGTGAATATAAAATGAGGTATTTTCGAAATACGTCGTCATCCATGACTATACAATGACAAGGTTTACTTGAGGCGTGTCGATGCGCCTTTTTTCTCAGCTCCGCTGCACCACCGACCTTGCTTCTAGCACGAGTGGGATGGCAGGAATGTTAGGGTAAAAAAAACTTCTTTAAATAATTGAATTGTGACTTCTTAAGCAATTTGAATTTGTACACTCAATACAATAACCCAGTATATCCTAGTACGTATCTCCGGCATATCTCCTCCCAAATGACGTACACGGATCAACAAACATTGAAATGTTTTTGTGGATATGTCACATTGCCAACTTACAAGCAATTACGGGCGGTCTAAACAGTTTACCGTGGCCGGCGATCTGCAACATGTACAAGTTTTCTCATAATCCATTTACGGGTGTCTACGATTGGTAATTATGAATGAAGTCAAGCTGGGTATAACAGAGGAACGTACAGTGCAAGAATCTCTATCGAAGAATATGATATATGTAGTGGAATATATGGCTATGAAAATGAAGGAGAGTAGGCTTGAAACAGCTCCATTGCGAATAAGTCAAAAAACCCAATCATGGCGATTATGATTGGTAGAAGCTTTCCGTGCCTGTGAAGATGACGCTGGGGTCGAGATAACTACTGCCATGACCGACCTGATGTTGGTACCGTGGTGACCATGCGTGCGAGCCAACTCCTGGGCCAATAACTCCTGGGCCAGAGGTGCTGTCGACGGAAAATGAGAAGGGGTCCAGATCGGCGAACCCGCTGTAGAAAGCATCGTTTTCGTTCTTCAACGAGCTCTGGATAGGAGGGAGATGTTTCAGTGACGATAATGTCTGAGGTGAACCGGGTGAGACGCTGCGGTTAGTGGTGGCGTTACTCGTCATTGAACCTGACGTCGTGGGTGGTGTATAATTGGGCCAGCTACCACTGTCATCAGTCAGTGCGGTATTGGGAGCACTCTCCACCCGAGAGAATCCAAGAGATAGTGGGGGGAGATGAGGACGAGACTGGCCGGCGGCAGAGACGAGCGAGAGCGAACGGGGAGTCGGTCCCTGACTGCGACAAGTGCCAGGCAGCGATGGCTTGTTAATCATATAAGGGGAACGATCCCGCGAACGTTGTTCAGAATGATAAGCCTGAATACGTTGATCGTCAATGTAATCTCGTTGACGGTTACGCTCTCGACGGCGCTCATCATCGCGAATGACCCGTGCCTCCCAAACCATCCGAACAGTCTTCTCTCGCTCGCGGCTGTTAGCGAAGATCCAACCCATCTCTCCTAGAGCACGTAGACAAGCGTCAACGCCATCCTCAATGTCTGCATCCCAAGGAAGTCCATCTTCGCCTTTAAGATCACTGTCTGCGTCTTGATCCAGGTCACCTTGCGCGAGCAGGAGAGCAGCAAAGAAGCACCCATCTCCAATAAGGCCAGCATCATGAGCGAAGAAACCACTGCAGGAAACAGCGAGGTGCCGCTTTAGAATAGCAATAACGCGGGGAAGGACAACACGGCATCGGCGAGTAGCTTGGGCATGCAGGCGGCAAAGGGTACGATCGGCAGGATTATTGCCATTCGAGTCGGGAGAGCCTTTGTTCTGTGTAACAATGCGCTGCTTCAAGGCTTCCCGGATCACATTCAAGCACTCGAAGATGAACACCTGCCATCCACTGACGAAACGCTCGACGTCCTCACCACGAACCAAGCCGCCTCCCACAGTGCCGATGCCACCTGCTCCACGGCGGAGGGACTCAAAGTCCTCCCAGCATTGCTCTAGACGATCCCAAATTTCCACGAGGGAGTCTTCGCAGATGGTACCACCGGCCTCAATGCGACGGCGTGCGCGAGGGCCAGTGAGCACTGCGTGGACGGCACGACATACACCAGACACAGCGAGTGCGAGTGAAAAATAATGGGACGAGAGGAGGTATGAAAGCGAGGCGCGGGAGTGGCCACGAGGATCTTGCAAGGAAGTGACAGGGAAATCGGACACTACCGGGGAAGTAGTAGGCGAGGGGAGAGATGAAGCAGACGTAGAGGAAGGAACACTGCTGGATGCGGAAGCACAATATTGGGGAGGGAGTGTGCTTTGAAATGCTTGAAGGTCATCCTCATCACTGGTGAAATCAGATGATGTCACTCAGGAGGACGGCATATACATACAGATATAGTCGACCACCGCGTAAGCCAGTACGGACGCCTTCATGTACATATGCGTACCAGAAAACTCTGGCACGGACAAGTGCATCGCAATAAGGTCCCTGGCCGCTGTTTATTGAGGAAGGACTGGCCAGGCTGCAGAGAGAGTAAATTTGGGAAAGAGTCGCTTCGTACATGGTCTGATTCTCCATTAGAAACGATGATATGACCATAAATGAAACAACGGTACTTACTGTCCTATCCATTGAATTTTGAATACCTAAACGGATACAGTAAGTATATTGAACGTGGCAAATCTCGGATTCGAGTGGTATACTCACCCTGAGTTAGTGGAAGGGTGAGCAGGAGGACCCTGACACCATCCCAAGTCGGGCGTCGCAGCAAACCATGAATATCAATAAGGCCGAGGATCTCCCTGACCATTGCCTCTACATCAAGAGTACGAGCGCGTCGACTAGGATCAGAGAGACCGTCATCGCCATCTGGCGAGAACTTGGGACCATCGGGCATAGCCGGAGAATGGGGTTCTAAACTGTCTTCCACACCATACTCATTCACACCAAATGAGGCAGCCCAGACGACAAATAGCATCGCAATCATTTGGCCCTCAATACTGAGAGAGGAAGTGCCCTTAATGTGAGCAAAGTATCTTGATGTGAACTCGGTGGGTTCAATAATGGGACCTATATGAAAAAGGTTAGACACATGATAACTGACCACAAAAAGAATGCTTACGTTGAATGCTGAATCTGCGGAAGAATGACGAGTTAAGGAATTCTAGCTTCAGTTGGGGGATGGTGCATTGTCGCGATGCGGCGATGCCCGCGGAGAGCGTGGCTGGTATCGTGGAGTTTGATCCTGTGGATATCACAGAAGATTCATTCGGTTCATCATCAGCTACTTTTCCGTAGACGGCTCTATAATTATTCAATTGGATGGGAAGGCAGGCTACAACATGAAGGGACTCACTCCACTTGTTGTAGACGCCTTCCACGTCGTAGAAGTTTGACTGCTTTTACTTCTGCAAACTCATCTCTGAAGGAAAGAAATAAGAGATCGGAGGATTGGTGAGGAGTTGAAGAGTACATACACGCATTTTATGCCACGCTCTCTGCAGTTTGAACATGAAGATTGCTGCACGCCATTTTGAGTATGGGTCATGGGAAGGTCTTTCAGATCACATCGAACTCTATATTTCTGGTGAGGACATGATTCCAATTGCTGCTGAGAAACAAACCTTCTCATGCGACAAGCTCCGCAGGCCGAGAACTGTTGCCTTGAAGACTTGGGTTGGCCTGTAGCACGTCGGGGATATGGAACACTGGCGGAGGTCGCGCTCCTTGGAGTAGATGAAGAGGCTCGTGGTGACATCGCGGGGCCCGTTGCCTACTGGTAGATGATGAGATGTGTGAAGGAGGGAGGAAAGCTGATAACAAGGAAGATAAAAACGTTGGGATTTAAAGACGGAGAAAGGTCGATATGATGTGACATATTAATATTGGTTTGACGTCGGTATTGGAAGTTCGATGGCTTCAGAATACGGCAAGAACACAGGTCGAAAACGGTACAGCTAAAAGACACGAGAAGAGCGGATGTCGTAATTCGAAGACGATCTTTCGGGAACACCAGAATTGGGGTTTATGACAACCTTCGCGATCAAACTGTTTTTGCGCTCGGCGACCTGCGAGACCTCGTAGCGCTTAATTCCAGTCACCTAATCATCCAAAATCAAATCCTAATAGCTATCAGAGGACTAACCACTTTCGTAGCGGAATGGTGGCTACAACGTTTTCAACTTGCTTGTCATGTACCTCATAGTACCGCTTGTCCGCAGATCTTGTATCTAGATACATTCAGGACGCGCGCTGATTTTCTTGTCCCACTTGCAGTGCACAGGAACCAATTCATTCACCCGACAATGACATGTCTTTCTTTTTTGTTTGTTTGCAATACAACGGCTACTGGATGTCCCGCACAAGACAAAGCGACTTATTCCCCCGTGAAGCCTTGCTCCTGGGCGCAATACACTAGTCACTGAGTTCTACCCTGACAGTGTCGTACTCATTCTTGTTAACGTCTTGGCCACTGAGTTTGCCACCGAAAGGCCCATAAACATAAACTTATCACATTTTTTCAAATTCCGACATATCGGCCGTAATTACTTCAAATCTGGGATTATTACTTCCTTTCTAAAGATCTAATCTCCCACCTCAACACAATTTGCAAAGCTATGTTTGTATGACGAAATGATAGACTCAATTGTGACTCGTGCATTAGGTACTCTGATACTATCAACGCCCATCAACGGCTGAAGGCGCAAACCTGTCAGTAACTCAACAATTCGCTGATTGACGTATACCTATAACTACATTTTTGACATTATGGAGTGAGTTTTCGTCCATGTAAATATTTCCGTGACTTGGCGTCACTACTACTAGGTACTAACGGCCGCCTCAAGGATGTCACGAGCGTCTGACATTATCTGCGACCCTTCAGCCACATAATATCATACATACGTATAATGCTCTCCACGCATTTCGCCACGCATTTTTCCCCGATTCGGTACTGAAAGTTTGTGCACAGCCCTTGGCTATTGTTGAAGAACCGGTCATCGAGGCCTTGAGGTGTCACATGTGGTCACGCATTTCTCAATCCGGAAGTCGGGAAGACTCAGCTTTAACCGGAGCGCCCAACGAACCACAAATCACGTCTCATCCAAATTGAATTCCACCAACCGTATGGTGGTAGCCAGGTGATATTGAAACTCCGGGTAGCAGGCTATACATTCTCATAAAGTGGCGAAGTAGTACGACCATGTGCACACATGAATCCCTCGGTCAGGAGAATGACTCCATCCCACCTGCCCTCCCAACCGCCCTTCTTAGTTCACCGACTGTCTTTTGTTCAGGATTCAGTCGGCTATCTTTGGCCATACCCTCATAGTCATCACCATATTTTTGGATTAAGCGCGCGAGGTATGATCTTTCGCCATATGACGAGTGTCGCGGAAGTGCCCTGCCCGAGGCCGAAAGTTTCTCCAGCGCTGAGTTGTTTGAAACAGAAGATGGTCAGCCAATCGAAGGAAAGCGCTAGTGCCGTAGCCACCACAAATAGATAAAGGAGAACCCCCAAATAGAATACCGAAAAAGGTATGTCAAAGTCCTCATTAACTGAGATCACCTGCCACTGTCATATGGAAAGCAGAAATTCGCGCCAGAACCCAGAACCACTAGAATATTCATTTAAACATCTGACAATAGCACTCACCGGCAATAGAGTTTGTACTCCGCGTAGATAACGATAATAATCCCCGTGTATCTCCATCATGTTGCTGTAATTTATCGAGACCACCGACCCAATCTTCCATGACTTTCTCATCCACATCCGGGTCGGGGAGCTGGTTGAGTTGTACACCATGTTGGGTCTCCTCGGATTGAGGAAGGTCGATGGATATCACATTACCAGATGCGTCTCGAATAATTCTTCCAAACCCTCTGGGAATTAACGATGCAGTCGAGGGGTTGGCCTCAACTGACCCGGAGGCATCGGAGACAGGTACATCACTAGTTGATCTATTTGTAGGGATCAATGTCCGCTCTGAACCTCCCGATTGCGTGGGAACCAGGGAGAGCTGAAGTCCAAGGGCGGCATAGCTGTAGACAAAACGTCAGATCAGGCCCGAGAGATTAAGCACAGTCAAAGAACAAGGAAATAATTCATTGTAGAAATCTGAGAAGCCGCGGGCTGATGACAGGTATCGCGGACGTTAATAGGAATCAAAAAGGTGTTCTGTTCGGACAGTAAATCAGGAGTCCTAATCCCATCCTAGCAGAAACAGTCCTCGTGGTAGTCAATGATAGTCGGTAGCGAAGCCCTATCGCCGTGCAGTCAACAGTTCCGGACGTGCCAGCTGCACCACCTACTCCCTAGCATAACGGACTGAGATCAATGTATGATAGACTCACTTCTGGCGAACTGTTTTTGATTTATCCCAGGTATCCTGCAAGACTTTCGGTCCTCGTATCGCTGAAACGAAGTTCGTCAATCCGTGTTGTTAATTAGTAAAACTATGCACATGTTCCAAATAAGGTATAACACAACGCCTTTACATGGACGGATCGAACACAAGCGCCCCACGTACAGGAAGAGAATATATCGGAAACTCACCTGGCATCTTTCTTAGAATTTTCTTGGCACGACGCGAATGAGACACGGCTTTGTGCGTTGATGACTTTGCTTTACGACGCTGCCGTGGATTGGCCATTTTGCCCTTGCAGGTTGATAGCGATAGGAGGATACACCAAGGGACGTTTTGGACGAGTACCGACGCAAATCTCAGCAGCCACCTGAAGCTGTCAGCAACGTCAAGAAAGAGATGTTTTAGAACTCCGACTAGGCTCATGGAAGAGATTCAGCGAGAAATATATATATGAGTAGCCTATCATGAAAGAAAACTTAGACCTGCGCACTATGTGTGGCGAGCGTGATACCTGAGGCCTAAAGGCCTAATCATCCACACCCGATGTAAAAGCGTCTCCGAAAACACATCATATGTGCATATACAAATTTTGAGGAAGAGATCTTGCCGCGGCTCGGGAGCAATAAAATGGTCCGGCAACTTTCATATATAGAAATGCCGTTAGCTATAGCCTGCATACGTTGTTTCTTCTCATTCTCTCCAGCCGTCACAAATATTGTTCGCTTTAAGGTGCGGCAGCGCATTCGGTGACGCTAACGGAGGAAACGCCGGTGCCGATGTCTTCTCCTCATCTCAAGGCCATAATTTTCGATGTAAGTCCAGAGACGTCGATGCGAATAGCCGCCTGCGTTCGCCCGGTTCCGCCTGTCTCATACTCGGGCCTTTTGTAGATCGGGGGTGTCGTCCTTTGCAGTCCGTTCATTGCGATCGCGGAATATGAGTTGGAAAAATCTTTGCCTAAGGATTATCTGAATGTTTCCATGTCCGTTTATTTGATCCGTGCTTGTAACAATCTGATATTTCACGGGCAGAACATCCCGAGGTATCGGTGGTGCCATGCAGAAGTTCGAACGTGGAGAGCTATCACTCTTTTTATTTTACGAGGAGTTTAGCCGCGAATTGTCTGACACAGAAAATGGCAACAAATGGTACGTGGAATACTGCGCTCGCAAACGGATAGGTATGGCCCCACATATGTGTCGTGTTGCTTGTAAGGTTTTAACCACATGTCGAAATCAGGATGCCCGACTTTACCTGTGAAGCTTGAAGTTGATGGCCGCGAGGTTAGTGCCACAAACACTCGCTGAACCACTGCTCAGCTTCCTCTACCAACGCAAAAAGCTTTTTGGTAGGATGATGCGACAGTCTACAGGCTATAATGCAGACATTCTGCGAGCCATTCATCGGATAAGAGGTGATTCTGTCACACACTACGGCGTACTCCAAATTATACTCAGTAGCTTTGCGGTAGCAACTGGAAAGTGGCTTATCATCGCCCTTACCAATAACTTCTCTAAGTACATCACGGACCACCCTCCCCCAACACCCCTGACTGCAGCACAACCTGCTATGCGAATTCCAGACGCAGAGTTACGGTTCTTGGGATGGCAAGATAAGACGAACTCTCATCTCCGCGCGATATTCGACGACTTCTGTGATTCCAGCGAGTTGGGGCTGCGGTGCGTTCAGAAAATTTAGACTGAAATCTTCGAAGGTCAAATGATAGCGCGGAGTTGCTTATACTGCATTCAACATCAGGAAACCTGATCCCGAATTTTACCTCCTTGCATGTCGCAGAAATGGCATTCGCCCTGGAGAAGCCGTCTTCCTTGATGATATAGGAATGTAAGTACTATTTCTACTTACCGCGAGGTATTCTTACCTTTAGGCATCAGGAACTTGAAGGCCGCCCGAGGGCTCGGGATGGAGACTATCCGTAAGTCCCGTATTTTACATGTGATCCGCGGCCGAGGTTGCACTACCTCTGCAGTTAAGCCTGCTATAGCAAACGGTTCTGACGATCTCACACAGATGTCCCGATTGGTGGCACATTCAATGCAGTCAAACAATTGGAAGAGAAATTAGGCATCAACCTTACTAGTGACCGCTATGACAGCAGCACTTCCGCCAAACTTTGAGAGCCCTGGACTAGAGTGTGGCTGTATCACCATTTTCATTGACATCTCCGCGGAGAAATGAAGTAACCACAAAGTTATATATGCTTGAATGCCCGCCTTCTATATTAAAAATACTGGTATGCCAAAGGGCCGGTATTTGCGTCTATAGTTGCAACCCACTCAGAACGGCTTGTCCGAAGCAGGCGTTTTGTCCTCATAGTATTTCCCAAGCTGACGTTGTGTCCATCATGCACCAGGGCAAGACATTGGGAATTGAGCAATGAGCGGGTAGAACCACTATACAAAGATCAGACCTCACCAGAGGAACGTTTATGAGAAGACCCTTCTTCACCACCGGGGTAACGGACAACAACTGCATTGCTTATTAGAACAAATAGGAGTAGCGCACTATCTAGACGCACGAAGAGAGCAGCTGTACCGGCACCCACGCCCCAAATGCCCAACGTCGGTCCCCACCGTTTAATCAACTAGTTATATCAAAAGTAAACATCAGTAACAATATTGGATGACAGGAGATTGATACACACGGTGCTAGCAAAGCTGGTTGGCGGGGTTGGTCGGAATGCTACGCGAGACATGGTCTGAACAGTGAAAACAGTGAGTGGAGGCCAACTCGGGCGAGAGCGGAGAATAGCAAAAACCTTGGGCACGTGACTCGAGTGACTAGTGATTCTGGCAGTGACCTATATAGCTCTCAACTTCCCTCAGCACTGCAGACTTAGGTCTATGATTCAGAGAAATACTACCTCGGCATTCATCTAATTTATTCTAGATGACAAGCAGCACAATTACCAGCACAACTTTCATAGCATTCTAGTTCCTGCAAATATCCTATCATCGACCAGTGAGCCTAATCTCAAGCGCCCACAGCGGAAGCTGCTGCTAGTTGTGTGCAATCCAGCCCGAACGATATGATACCATAAAGCCAATGATCATACATACCTCAAACCCGATATCTGCTCCTGCCATCTTCCCGAGTCGGCCAGTCCACCACACCTACTCGTACAAGCAGTACACATTACTCAGATGCTCAAAAATAAATAAATATGCATCGCCGACGATGACAAACAATCCTCCTTTCATATATGCTCGTCTCATTCACAGCTTTCAAGTGCACTAGTCACCGGTCAGGTAGAAGTTGTGGCATGCTATACATAACGAATCTACACACAAATCTGCACTCGACCGATGGCACTGTGCACCCTCGTTAGAGGAAACATTTTGCAAATTTGCATCTAGTACGACGATACGTTGGTCAAAGAACCGCAGAGTGTTTATGAATATCCTGTGATCGGTAATCCTATTGTAGCTAGTCACGAATCACAATTATGACAATGGCCCACGGGTGGCTATACGGTTATCCTCACTCCGGAGCTAACGAGTTCCGGGATGGAGCTTCGGACTCTGTATATGGACTAGTGCAGAAGTGCGGTTGGAAAATATGGTTGAAGAACACAATCAGAACATATACATATATTAATGGCAGTCTGATAAATAAGATATCAGACAGCCGCAAACCCAAGAACCCAAGACACAGTTAATAATTGGGCACTGTTAACTTGGCGGAGACCAACACTCAGAATAGGCATGCATTGGCAATGGATTTAATTTTCACCCTGAAAATGCGGAAGAGGCCTTTTGAAAATTGACGCACGTTGCCGCGTTCTAGTCTAGTTTCGTTCCAACCAGGCATCTGCCAATTTGAGTTAAACCTTGAGGACGTGAGTCATAACGTATACCTACATAGCTCTACGTATATGCTCTCGCGACATGCATATGGTCAAGTTGTGGTGCCAATCAGGGTGCATTATAGTCATATGGTGCTGAAGCGGAGATGAAGTCCCCTGATGAAGATTGGAAGCGTTAGAACACCGTCTTCGAAGAAAACTACAAAGTTGGAGTGGTGATACGGTAACAGGAACGTTTTCCGCATCACATCAGCAGGAGTTCTATCGGCCATTGGCCAAGATGTTACCTTGTACAGTTAGAACGTGGATCAACCATGCATATGTTATTTTACGTCCAATGGTCCGCCACAAAGTTGCGGGATGACGCTAATCTCCCCTAGGCTGACTCAATACTTATTAGGAAGATAGTCGTTCCTTCTGTATCATGGGACGATATCTCGTGATTTCAATTCTCTCAACTCTAGACAATGTTGCGAGGGTGAAGAAGTGCATGTTAGTTGCGCTAGTCGTCCTACGCATTGTCGTGCAGAATCCTGCAGAGTCAAAGCAGTATGACCATGACCATGACAAGCTGATGAGATTATCGAAAACAATAGATAAGTGGTCAGCAAGTTCCCTTGAAGCCCCGACATCGCCGGGTCACTATAGAATCCCTTCTATTAGAGTCCGCCTACTGTGGTATCCTCGACGCCCGCCGCCAGAAGCCGAAGAGAATTGACTTTGGCGCGCATAATCTGATGATGCGCTTCTGCGATAATTTTAGCATCTTGATAAATTTGTTAATCAGATATAACGATATTAACACACCCTGATTATCAGAACTGTTCATGCTGCGCATAGCACAACATCATTTCGTGATTCACGTTACTGATCATTGTTCCGTTTATCAGATATGATCGGCCCTCGACCTTCAGCTTCCATGTCCATGACCCTCCAGAACGAGCATCCTTTCCCTTCATTCTGAGCGCCAGCGTAGCACGTCCACCAATATTTATCCATCGTACCATCATGTCTATTTTTCATGTCGGGACGTAGAATCGTAGGTACACCGCAATTGCAACGCGGGATACTTTGCGGCCTGAAGTCTGGCCTGTAGAATCGGAAGGTTATATTGATGCGACAATTGGATGGTTCCGGCGGAGATTGGTGAGAAGGGTGAGGGAAAAGAGGTCGATAAAGATCAAGCGTAGGTTGAGGGGGGATTGAATGTTTGAAATTTTCCTGGGTGCTAGCATGCATAATGATCAACTAGATGCAGGTTTTAGTCTAGCTTTAGATTGATCACCAAGTACGGTCGTACAGAATTATGGGGTAAAGGAATATTGAATGTTCGTGCCTTCCGTGAGTGGGCCTCTTCGCTTGGTACTACCTCCCGAAGGCGAAAGATTCTAGTCGTCCCTGTAAAGAGCGGTGCATAGATAGTTGGTGAGAGGTGAGATGTAGAGCGCAAAAGGTGCTCACCGAGACTCAATGAGGCAATAGTCGGGTAAGGTCCTAGATATGTCAGCTGGTCTGAGTGGAATCCAACGCTTTCCTTGGTGCCTTCATAACAATTTGACGCGGCTACATTGGCACGCCAGATTTGACCTTCGGAGCCCTTGCCTGCCCATTCAAGCGGAAGGCGGGGGCGCCTCTGCATCTCGTCATTGACGATACGTTCAACGTACGCACAGGCTTCCTCCATCGCGTCAGGGAAAGCGTCAGGCGGGTCTGTTCGTCGACCATTATACCTGTAATGCATCTAATATCAAAAATTGACCCCCGCAAGACGCGAACACTCTTGATCTCACCAATATTGCGCCGCCTCCTGCCATGACTCGTTAGACTCCACACCATCTGATTTTCGAGCATAGAATGAGGTGCGGTGAGGGCTCTCAACGATCCGATCAAACAGCCACCACTTGTTCCTTTTCCAAGATTTGGACAGGTCGAGCATGGTGTAAAATAGTCTGCATGCAAGCTCTGGTGGTAATGTAGATAGATGCATTGTGCACGGCGTGTGCAGTGCCACCATTGAGGGATTCATCAACATCAAGGGAAGTAGACGCGGTACAGATCGCGTACTCGCAGGCGGTGGGCGTAGAACTGATATTAAATCTACCTTGGGTTTGGTTGGAGAGCTGCTGCCCGGCGAAGTGTCCTTGATGACGATATTACCAGGAGAGAAGCTGGATTCTTTGAGGTCTCGTTTCTTTCGAGGACTGTCCGATAAAGTTTTTTCCACTTTCCCTGTATTTAACCAGTCATGCAGACCAGTGGAAGGACTCTTTCTCTTGGAGGTACTGACTGGCTTAGATGCTTTCGCATCGCCAGAATTAAGCCATTTGGCAGTGGCTTGAACATCTCCATTGCATGACAAGAGCACGTCGAGAAGAATGTCCGGTTCTGGCAGTGGAACGGTGAGTAGGCTGCAGACCAATGCAAGTAAGGTTTCCGTGTCATCCATGATATTGCGGTGCCGGTGAAGAAGGTTGTGATCAGGAATGCCGACTGGCACATGATCCGGGTCTTACATAAGGCATGTTCCTTGAAGTTGCGGACTTGCGGTACCCAGTCATAGTCAGTCAGTATCGATATCACTTTGTCCTGCCTATCAGACATGGGCAAAGTCGACGTCCCAGTCTCTGGGAATACCACTCCATCATTTATCGCACCGAAAGCAACACGGAGCCTACTAGAGGTGAGCTGCTCACGCACTGCTAGGAGTTATCGCCACATTCTCGAGTCTCAACATCCACATACCAATCCCTATTATAGTGGAAGTTATTTTTCGGTTTTGTTGCAATATGTGCAACCATATTCTACTTGCAATTCTTTACTGATATCGGCCTCACATATCATTCAACCAACTATGGCCCCTGGACAGGCCTGGCGCGCCACTGTGCAGATGCGCAGCCCATAAGCGAATCAGAGATGCTCCAGCGCCAGGAGAACTTGGCGAAGTTATTGTATGATAACGGCGCGTCGGCATACGTTGCAGAGCCTGGCGCAAACACGCAGTACTTTGGCAACATCTCTGAGGCGTCATGGCATCTTTCAGAGAGACCGCTACTACTTCTAATCTCTCCTACGCTTGAGGGAGCCAGCGTTACAGCCAAGGTCACTATCATCACACCGGCGTTTGAAGAAGCACGCGCCAGACTTTTGACTGTACCTGGAATTAACGTTGCATATGTCGCTTGGGCAGAAGATGAAGACCCCTTTTCTATTGCGCTCCACGCACTTTCTGCCATCGAAGGGCCCATCTATGTTGACGGCATGATGAGAAACTTCATCGTTGACGGGCTTCAGAAGGCCGCCCCTGGCGTTCGTGTCCTCACGGCCCCATCCGAGATCACACAGCTCAGGGAGCGCAAATCTCCTGCAGAACTGGACCTACTGAAATGTGCGAACGAGGTCAGTACATAGGTTCGCATTTGAACTTGGCTAGCTCACTGTGAGGTGTCCAGGTCACTGTCCTTAGCATTCGGGCCGTACAATCCCAGATGTACATCGGGATTCGAGAGTCAGAAGTTCGGACAATGGTCGACGAAGCGCTCGCTGCTGCTGGACTTACAGAGAGATGGGCAATAGTCCTTTTCGGCGGTAGGTTTTGCAGAGGATTGTCATTGAATTAAAGTAACTGTGAGAGTGTCTTTCATCTCCGACAGAGAATGCTGCTCTTCCACATGGGAGCGGGACCGATCGCATATTGAGCAAAACAGATTTCATTCTCATAGATACCGGTGGTGTGTTGTTCGGATACCACAGCGATGTTACACGGGTAAGACGTTCACTATTCTGCCATGGAACCACCAGATTTCCTGAGATTCTGTGCAGACCTTCATGCTGCGTGATAGCTCGATTCCTGCGGAGCATACTACGATCTGGTTTGATGTACATAGCGCACAGACACTGGCGCAAGCAGTTGCGCGAGAGGGTGTGAATACATCTGCCGTAGACAAGGTAGCGCGCGACTGGCTTGATGGGCGCGGGTACGAGGGATACTTCACTCACAGACTGGGTCACGGTGAGAACCAAACAAAGCATAGACTTGTCCCTTGATCTAACCAAATATTATTCGAAGGAATCGGACTTGAAGACCATGAAGCTCCATACCTCCGTGGTGGATCCGACGATTCGATCCAAACGGGGAATGCCTTCTCAAATGAGCCAGGTGTATATATCGAAGGCAAGGTACGTATTGCACAATTTGCCCTTGCGGACGAACGGTCCGATGTATTTTGATGACAAATTGCGAACAGGTTGGTGTCCGCCTTGAGGACTGCTTTTACATCAATGAGGACGGAGAACCAGTATTCCTGACCCAGGGCGTTGGAGGACAAGCGCGCAGCCCTCTGCGCCCTTGAACCTTGATATGATTACGGAGATGAATTTCTGGAACTGATATGTTAATGACCTAATACCAGGAAGAGGTTAGTTGATGTGCCATTCAACTATTGAGGATTGACGGAAGCATATATATAATTCCCTTGGCCAGATATGAAGCTTTGATAAGTGACGGCCAGCTGTCATAGTAGCCTATTTAAACGATCGAGACGTTTCATTGAAATTTCATTACCCGGCCACGTGAATCTAAGTTCTGTCATAATAGTCTGGCGAGTACTCAACATTCTGTCAGATTGTCGCCTGGAACAAGCCCTAATAGAACATCACCGTCAGTTGCACACCGCGGGAAAATCGAGGGACCTACTACTCCATCGCTCCAGACTTATACCACTTTTGGGCTGCTTTTATTTCATATCAGTGGACAAATGGATAGCGTTTGACCGCGTTTGATTCTGCTACCATTTCTCCCGCTCGAGGGATTTGCTACCAAACAGAATGTCCCTATACCCCTTCTTGGATGTAGAACCAGGGCAATCGACTACATTGTATTAGTCTTCTCATCAGCGAGTGAATTGATAATGTCACAGTAAATATTCCACTGGAGAAATCGACAGAAAGTCGAAACAGTACATGTACAATGTAGGAATCCAATTGTACCGATTGAAAAAATACAAGATCGGGAAAGGCACAGAACAAGAAAAGACGGACGCAGTGGGTAAACGAGGTGCTTCGGTGACGTGCACAGTGACACACATGCAGGGCAAAAGAGTGAGGCGAAGGGCACGAACATGGAATAAAGTGTGTATGTAGTTAGATAAATAGACTAGTGGTGCGGTGGAAGACCAACAAATCGAAAGTGGTATGGTTAATGTAATATGAAAAATGTTCTAAAGCCGAACGCTAGCTCGAGAACTCGTAATCAAGAGCATGCGAGACCGCGGGTTTCGAGTAATGACAGGACGAGAGGACGAAGGAGTACGATGATGACACTCAGTAAACCTTGATCAACTCATCAGGTGTTGGCATAGGAAGAGGGACAGTCGCCGGAGACATGGGCGTCGCCGAAATGGTTGGAGGAGATGGTTGGGAAAAATGGATCCCAGTGATGGCAATGTCATAAGATGGGTGGCGTAGAAAGGGATTGCGTGCTCGAGATATCGGAGATGCTAATCAGAGAAGACTTATAAGCGCGCAGACCTGCCGAGAATATCGTTCTCAAGGCTCACATAGAGAGTGTGCGATATGCCACCTTTGGGCATCAAGATCTTGGATTTCCATATTTCCAACCTCATCTTGCTCGGCAAGAGTCTGAGGTGAGTGTGGGGCCTGTTCATACTCCTCGATGAGCGCGATGCCGGAGAGATCACCCTTGGCGTGTAAGAAACCCATCTTGCTCTTGGACCTGTGCGGAAGCCCAAAGGCTGGTAACGACACAGCACCGTTGCGACGCGGTCGCAACACAGGAGAGGACGGACATTTCCACCCCATACAGATCGACAGGAACTCCTCGAGTGCTTCTGATGGGAGGCTGGACCTGGAGTTATCATATCATTAGATGATGACCAGATGGTAAATGAGAGCGTGGCAAGACTGGGCAGAGGGCGATTCTGCAGACATATGCCCCTGAACCGGATGGGAGATAGATACATACCGGGGTGATGCTCGCGGAGACGGGAGATCCATATCGGACGAAACCGAGGAGTCCGGACGGACAGGCTGCTTGTGCTCATCGATATTTTCAGTATCATCCGGTAGTTTTACACGATCAGATTGTTCAACTGGAGAAGCGACAAATTTGAAATGTGTAGGACGAGCAAAGTGCGGGTAAGCACTGGTGACGCGAACTGGTCGAGGAGCGACGAGAAGAGGATTGTCGTTGACATTAAGATTCATGTTTGATAAGAGACTGGTGTGAGTGAGTTAAAAGCAAGTAAAAGTAGATATAAAGCAGAGTAGATGAACGTAGTGGACGTCGTGAACGATTAAGTGAACATAAAGCAATTTCTAGAATACACATCACAGCGAGTACTATGTTTGCGCATGTTATTATCTCAGCCACATCAGTGATTGTAAGCGTTGACAATGATGTCGATCAAAATACTGAATGCCTTGACAATTCTTGCAGGTACCCCGGTCCGTGTTTACTCCAATTGCAACCGTTCAACCAGCGTTGATTCTCATCTGAGGATGTAAGAAGGACATTCAAAACGTAAAACATCTTGTATTTTACTGATGGATAATGTCACCGTGCTTCGAGAGATCTCGCCTAGTTGGCGCCCTTCGCAACACATAAATTCCCATCTACGTCCATTGAAAATATTTTGCCTTTGCCATCCTGATACGAGGGACGACGACCGTCTTTTGTCGACGAAGACTAATTTCAACCATGGCTTTCGCTGACGACACGACTAATTACGATGAGACATGTCCACTCCTCCGTGCTTCCAATGCAGAAGCTCAAAGTCCTGAGAAACCAAAACCCACTCCCTTACCCAGAGGCCAACTTGCTGCACTATGCACAGTTCGTCTAGTCGATCCCATAACGTTCACCCAGCTTTTTCCATACGTCAATGAGTTCATGAACGATCTTCATCTAACAGATGATCCATCAAAGATTGGCTTTTACAGCGGGTTGGTTGTGCGTTGCCTAGTTCACGCTGTGGTTACGATCACTATTCTCATTAACGCACTAGGAGAGCCTTTTTGCTATATCTCAATTGTGTTCCATCTATCAATGGGCTAAGTTATCAGGTAAGCACTTTTGCAGCGAGGTTTGGATTGCGTCCTTACATTTATCCAGATGTTATCGGACGACGTCCTGTGATCCTAGTGGGCATTTTTGGGCTTGCGATAACCACTGTCATGTTTGGTTTGTCCAAGTCCCTCGCGAGTGTTTTGGTATCGCGTTGCTTAGGTGGGCAAATTCCCGGCCTCTTTAAATCAAATTCTAATTCTGTACTAGGGGGGCTGTTTTCGGGGAACATTGCTGTCGTTCATTCTGTTCTGGGAGAAATCACGGACTCCACCAACCAGGTAGTTGCGTTCCCAATATACGGTCTTGCTTGGCCTCTTGGTTGCATTATTGGGTGTGCCTTACTTCTACACCTAATCGAGATGTCAATTTTGATCATGTGGCATTCATAGACCGCTCATCGGTGGCTCGTTCTCTCATCCGGCCACAAAATATCCCGAGGTTTTCGGGTACCAGTTTCTTAAGGATTATCCTTATTTCCTGCCATGCTTCATTGCATCGGCGATCGCCCTCATTGGTGTCTTCCTCGGATTCGTTTTTCTTGAGGAAGTATGTTCATTCCGTAGCTTTTGAACTATGTGTTCTCATGTCTATCTTAGACTCTGCCCAGCAAACGTACCAGCGAGAAAAGCAGCTCCCCTACGACCAGCACCAATGGCAATGCTATCACAACAATTCCTGCGCCTCCCGAGAAGCCTGTCGGTGTTTCGGAATTGTTATCCAAACCGATAATATCTGCTTTGGCATTATCTGGGTTCACGCTGAGCTATCTTGCTACATCCTTCGACGTCGTATTTGTTTTGTTCTGCTACTCGCCCGTTGAATCACGCGGTTTGGCCTTCTCGGTGAGTGCTGCTCGCTCGTTCACGACACATACAGATGCCGTCAACTGACAGCTGCGTAGGCATCGCAAATTGGATACTCTCTTGCCATCTCAGGCATGATTGCTGCTTTAATTCAGCTTTGTATCATGTCCTACCTCCTTCGAACCTTTGACCATGCGAAGATGTACAACTTCTGCATGAGCTTGTGGCCTTATGCCTTCCTCATCTTGCCTTTTCTAAACATCATCGCTCGTGCTGGCTTAGATGAGACCACCGGAGAACTTGGAGCTACTACTGTCTCTTTGCTGTGGGTTGGCATCGCTTTAGCCCTTCTGTTGTCCAAGATCGCTGGGCTTGCTTATTCGTGCGTGTTCAATTCGCTGGCTTGTGCGTGGTAGTTGACGCGCGATCTTCAGGCTCAGCATGATTCTCATCAAGGAAGGCGCTCCGAGTGCTGCGTCGCTGGGGCAGTGCAATGGCATAGTTCAGTTCGCAATGTGTTTCGCGCGATCGTTCGCTCCGTTTTTAGTCAGGTCTGTTCCTGTAATCTCCTTCAGGTGCAGGATGGGCGCTCATTCATGATGTTCTAGCTCTCTGTTCGCAATCTCCATAGATTACAACCTGCTGGGAGGATACCTATGGGTTGCCATCATGGTGACCGTCTCATTCCTGGGCACCACGATATCGCGCAGGATCGAGCACAACAGGGCAAAGCCGGTCGGTTGAACACAGTTCATTTGCATAAAAGACCTATCGCACAGGCAATAGGCAAAGCACCTTATATCCCTCGCACGCATCAATCACATCACGCCATTCACGACCATCCATGATCATCTAAATGCACCTTTTCCCAATCCCCTTGTGCATATTTAACCTTTTTGATTATTGTCGATTGATTCCTTGCTCATACCACTAAAATGTACATGACAGCACGGAGGAGTTCTCTCATTGGATTATAAATGTGTACATCAGCAAGTATAGATACCAGATAAAAATGAATTTAAAGAAGGTCCTTCCATATTTAGAGCTTACTAGCCTTCGGCTCTCCGAGTGCATACAGTGCCTGTAATTCTGAAGAATATTTCGCGTATGCGTCCCTGCGGCGCAGCTTCAAGGTCGGAGTCAAGGTATTATCCTCGATGGAGAACAGATGCAAGCTGATGTGGAGACGCTTGATCGTCTCAAATCTGTCCAGGAATGTCAGTTCGCACGCCTGAATCAGAGGTCTAAAGTCTATTTACCCAGCCAAGCGGTTCTTCTTCGCCTCTTTGTTGAGAATAGTGAGAACCTGATCTACGACTCGAGGGTCCTTGATAGCTTTCTCCAGCGCTGGAGTGTTATCAGGCGTCACCTTCTCGCCAAGAATCGTAGACACCAATGGAGCCAACGTCAGCGGCTCTGGGACGACGACAGCCACCAAGTACGATTGCAGAGAATCGCCATGGACAAATATTTGCTGCACGAGCGGGCATGCAGCATACATGTTCTCAATTTTATCGAGAGCAACATATTCGCCTTGTGCAAGTTTCATAATATTCTGGGGGTGATCAATATGGGGCCTGGGCACAATCGGTGCACACTGACCTTGACGCGATCAACGATCTTGAACCGGCCTTGCGGGTCGATCTCGGCAACGTCGCCGGTGTGAATCCAACCATCTTTCAAAGTCTCCTGAGTGTTTTTCTCGTCTGTCGCAAATGGTGAGATGATCGCCCACCGCCAACACATTCAAACATGGTCTCACCCTTGTAATATCCTATGAAACAGTTGGGACCGCGGACACAAATTTCACCTCGGGGATTAGGCTTGTCGTTGGCTGTGTAGTTCATTTCAGGCACATCAACCAATTTCATCTCGTTCACGGGCTGAGGAGGACCAATGGTTCCTCCACAAGTAGGGTCCGCCACAAACGTATGGGTACAGACACCGCAGTTTTCGGTCATCCCATAACCTGACCCATCCGTCAGAGGATAATAAGCAAACGAATCTACTGACATACCTTCTATAACTTCGCAGCAGAGTGCAATCTTCAGGAAATCGATGACTTCACCACTGATAGGTGCAGACCCCGAGCTGACAAGGAGCAAATTTCCACCAAGCGCAGCACGAACCTGAATAATATATAGAGTTATAACTGAGAATGCACGGGGGGCAACGAAAACATACCTTCCTAAACACAAGGGCATCCCACAAGGGATGAGTATTGACTCCTGTGGCATGATATTGGTCGAGTTTTGCCCGCAAAGCCGCCCTGAAGATACTTCCCTTCAGCCCAGGGACATTCCCAGCTGCCATAGCAGACTGGTAGACTCGATTTAACACACGAGGTACGGATGGGAAAAGATGAGGTTTCAGCACTTGGGTATCCTCAAGGAGCCGCAAAGGGTCGCCAGTAAAAAAGCCGATGCATCCACCGATCGCCATCGCCCAGAGTTCAATGACGCGCTACAAGATTATCGTTATGTGTGACGAAGTGAACAAGATCAAAGGCAAACCTCGTAAATATGAGCTAACGGCAAATACGAGATAACGCAGGGATTTGAAGGATAATCCACCATACCAATCATGTTTGAATACGCAGAAGATGCGAGGTTCCGGTGAGTAAGTACAACACCTGGTAGACAAAAATTCAAGAATACATAGGCAGCAATTGGATGTTCCTCACACCTTTAGGTTGACTCGTAGTTCCCTGAAAGAGTCATGGTTAATAATGTTAAACTGGAATAAAATATGAAAGCGACATACAGAAGTATAGCATACTGATGCGATTGTGTCCGGGGAAACTGGTAATGGTGGTATCAAGTGGTCTTCACCATACTTCTCGACTATGGTACGTTAACAGTAGATACGATATAAGCCAGCTGACACACTCACGCTCCAAAAATTCTTGAACCCGTACACCGACAGTCTCTCCCCAAGCCACGAAGGCTTTGTGAGCATCTGGACTCAAAGTGTCAAAGGAAACAATCATCTTCATAGATGCGACCTTGGGAGCTAGTTTCAACAGCGCGGGTATGTGATCGGCGGTAGTAAAGACAATACTAAGATGCGCATGATTGATACTAGACAACAATGAGAGGAGGCTGACGAGATGGCGGGCAATATCACATACATATATTCTGAGCAAAAGTCATAAGATCACATTAGGACGGACGAAAAGGGTTCACTCACCTACAGAATCCTTGCCAAGGGTATCGTAAAGACCAACTCCAACCTTGTTGTAAGCATGCAGAGCGAAATCAACAATTTGCCACTCTACAGTCATTGGTGAGAAACGATATTGGGATGGGGAATGTGGCATACCTGGCCTGTTCTGTGACCATATACCGACGGTTTCATGAACCTCGCCTTTCAATTCACCTCGCAAAAATAGACTGTGCAGTGCACTACCAATGCAGCGCCTGCGAACATCTACCTGCTTGTAGGTTTGCCACACGTAGGGACCAAACTTGAGCGGACTGGTTGAAACTATAGGACGAGAACCGAGTAACCTGGCATCCGGATTGAGCTTGTAGCCATTATCGAAAATATCTGGGAGAGTTGGTAGGGGGGTATCCACAAGGCCGTAAACAGCTGAGAAGGCATCACAAAACAAATTGGATAGCATTAATGTGATATTTAATCTTATGTAGATAGAACTCACCGTTCCGATAGTGTGCTGTGATGGAATCACTGTGAAATTAAGGAAACGTCGTGTATATGGATGTGGGACGCACCAGTTTGCCCAGGGCGTTTGGTGCCAGGAACGGCGATGGACTGGTTTTTGTAGTCGACATTGTCAGGAAAAGGTACAGGATTGACTATCATTTCAAGATAGACGTTAAGATTGGACGAGCGTTAGTGAGGAACTTCTGAGAGAGACAAGACGGTGGTCACGTTGTGCCAGACCCAAATTTCACCTGAAACCGGTCGACGGTGACCGAAGTAACCGGTGCAACAACCTTTCTACCGTACGGCCACCGTCGCGCTCGATGTACATACGATCAGTCCATCGTGTACACCAGTCTGGCGACAATCAATGAGACACGAACAGCAGAAGCTTAACACTTATTCTTAATCTACGTCACCGCTCTGATAAGTTGCCTGGACCCTTAGGCTAGAGCCTACGCTATAAGTAGAAAACATATCGGATTCACTAGCACTCACTCATATGACGGATGTTCTAAAATTTAGTAAGAACCGCACATGTGGCTCTTTCCTCAATGTTTACTTGCAATGCTGCAGCTCATGATCAATGACAGAAAATTTCCTTTATCGCCTTGGTGTCAACTTTCATGATATGTATCTTCAAGTCACCTCACGTCACAGGCAGTTCATCATCGAAGCAGCGCAGAGTGCTCCTGCAGGGCACGTCAGCGACCGCAACCACACCAGCCTCGCGCTATTGAAATTCGAATGGAAATGATGCAGTCTCGTCCCTTTGGTATTTGGGCGTGACCTCGAGCAAGTTATTCCTAGCCGTGTGTTGTAGCGCTGCGTATCACACCATTAACATCAAGTAACTCGTCAAAACGACACGTTGGGGCTTATAATGCTTGCTCCCTTCGGACATGCATCTATATAACGTATGCCAGCGCAGTGCCAGCACACGTTGCCTCGTCAAATGCATTATTAATGCGTCCCAACATTCCTGCGCTTTCTCTATTGCCGTACCCTACTCCCATGTCTACTTTCCAAGACTACTACTCAGAGGACGAAGAGAAATCTATCCCGTATGAAGGCGCTGAAGTTGTGCGCGAGGTCGAAGCAGCGCCAGATCGCGTGATAGCAAGACGTTTTGGTGGACTAGCTCCTATCCTTTCAAGACTTTTTGCTAGTGGTGTCGAGGCCCGTGGAGTGGAGCGTGTGCCCGAAAACCAGAGAGAGTCAAAAAATGCTTGGAATAAGTGTGTATCTGAGTTTCGCTCGTATGACTAACCTAAGTGCGATATAGCCTCCTCATGTGGTGGTCAGCCTGGTTTAACCGACCCATATTCCTTGTCCTACTTGACCATTCTGTAGGTCCGCGAACACCGTATTTGACATCATTCCTGTTGGTGTACTCGCCCAGTCAACTTCCAATTTGAGTTTCAGGCATGTCATCATGGGCATGGTGTCTTAGATACTCTGATTGATTCTCTCTAGTAATGCTGTGGCGACTATACTCTGCTTTGGCGCCCTTGGAAGCGTCGCAACAGCGTTCATTGCTACCCTTGGTCCCCTGACGGGTCTCCGCACCATGGTCATCACGCGTTTCAGCTCGGGATACTTCGGTGGTACCATCTATTCGGTCCTCAACATCTTCACCCAGTGCCGTTATTTTCGCTCATGTCCAGATCATTCGCTGACCACCTCTAGGCTCGGATTTGCCACAACAACTGTCATATTCGGGGGTCAAGCGCTCGCCAATGTCAACCCTGGCACTCTTCCCCTCGCCATCGGCATTATCATCATCTGCGTGTGTTCCTTCATCCCGTGTTTTATCGGATACAACATGGTGCACATCTACGAGCGCTACGCATGGATGGTCATCATGATCTGCATGCTCTTCCTTTGTGGTCTTGGCGGGAAGGCGGGATATGACGTCAATGCGCAAAAATCGTTCGAAGACACAGGGCGCGCCCTTTCAGCAGACATTCTCAACTTCGGCGGGATCGTATTCGGCACGTTCACTGGAGTGAGTCCAACCGTAAATTCCACCTTTCACAACTTGTATTGAGTTATGATGTAAACGACTATCAGTGGGCGCCTATTGCAGCAGACTATAACTGCCAGCTGCCAGTCAACACGCCGCTCGTGCGCGTGTTCATACTCACGTTCTTCGGCCTCTTCATCCCAATATGCTTCGTCCAGATCCTCGGTGCCGCACTTATGACCATCACAGACCCCGCATATACCTCAGCGTTCAGAGACGGTTCGACAGGCGGCCTCATTGCGCAAGTCCTCTCCCCATGGGGGCACTTTGGCCAGTTCATCCTTGTCCTGCTCGCACTTTCTGTAATGTAAGGGATAGAGAACGCCTTGCTCGTCCGTACTAACCCACTGATAGCGCCAATAACATCATGAATACTTACTCCGCAGCCTTGTCTATGCAGGCACTTGGACGCCCATTCGCCATCATCCCGCGCTTCTTCTGGGTTTTCGTCGCTTTCGTCGCGTACACTGTAGCCGCCGTTGCAGGTCGCGAGCACTTTAGCGTCATCCTTTCTAATTTTCTCAGTATACTTGGCGATTGGACGGCATTCTTCGTCGTGATTGTCGCCGAGGAGCACTTTGTCTTCCGCCGGAAAAAAGGGCCGCTGGGGGGATACAATTTGGATGATTATGATACGCCGTCGAAGTGCGTCTACCGATTCTGGGAAATGAAGGTGGTAAATCTCACCATCTTTTTCTCTTTTTCAGACTGCCGGTGGGTGTAGCTGGTATACTGGCAGCGTGTTTCGGTGTCGCAGGTGCTGTCGTCGGGATGTCAGGGGTGGGACATCGGCTGCTGTACCAGCTCTGGATCGTGCACTGACTTAAAAAATTGACCTGATCGTAGATATGGTGGACTGGCCCACTCGGGAGGATGGCAGGAGCAGATGTCGGGTTTGAGGTATGTATGACCATTGACTTGATGGATATCGATCTTCTCAGCAGATTGCACACAGCTAGCAGCGGCTTTTGCAGCTGTCACTTACCTTCCGTTGCGGGCGATTGAGATTAGGCTCACTGGTCGATGATAGGATACCTGTAGGAGCTATGTAGAATGATATGAAAGTTGTACTGGCGGTTGTGTGTCGTCTAAAATTGGTTAGATGAATGCCAGTTGGGTAGTTTATCCCCTGAATTATCAAGTCGATTCAGACTAGTGCTGCCGCGGCTAAAGGCCGACTTTTTTGAAAAATGGGCTATGAAGATATTTGTGTGCAAAGTCCTAATCTATCTGCCTACATTCGGTTTTTATTGAATCACTTTACCTTGCGCGGGAACGGTAAAGTGTTTGTATCGGTTTTAGGACAAGTCGGATCCTCCAGCTTCGTGCTCGGAGGACCCTCGAAGCAAAGTCTAGTATTTGAAGTAGTTTACATAGTGGGCTCGTACTAAAGGATAAAGAGTTCCAAGGAAGGAATAGAATGAAAGAAATGAGAGATGAGAAACCGCTAAAAGGCGTTTTTATTTATTTATGTAAATTAAACCCGAGCTCCGTGACACGCAAAAGACCGAAAAAAATGGTCAACCATATGTAGCCAGCTCATTTTCGGTTTTTGCATCTCATGAGCTCAAATTTAATTTACATAAAATAAAATAAATAAAAACCGAATGTAGGCAGATAGATTAGGATTTTATTTGAGCCCGCGCCGCCCATTTTTCAAAAAAGCCGGCTTTTAGCCGCGGCAACACTAATTCAGACGTTGTGGCCCATCAGTGAACATAATGAAGTCTGGGCAGATGGCAACTGCCTATCTTTGCACTGCAGCCAGGTTTTTCAAGCTTTGGATTCTTCCCAATGTCTCTATGTTGTGCCTAATGGTCCTTTGGTGGCCTAATGGTCCCTTGATGCTTAATAGTCCCTTGATGCTTAATGGTTCCTTGGTGCCTATGAGCGAGTTGTGGACCAAGTCGATTAACAAGGCGTCAGGGCTACATTCTAAAATAAGCTGAACGAGCTACGTTCTCTCACTTCTCTACCCTTGCCCCTGATGCCCCAAACACCCCAGTTCGTCTTCACCATAACTCTGGGGTCAAAGTCTGCGACCTCCCATTTTTCACTGCCAAACACATTTTCTCCCGGAGTAACGACCCACTCAAACTCACCAGCGACGTCTGGTGCAGTCTCGATGGAGCGGATATCCCTCTCAACGTCTGCAGGAGAAAACCCTGTTACGAAGACGGCACAACGGGTTGCGAGCAGGGCTGGTATGACAGGACCCCATTCCGTCGGCGAAGCGATCTGAAGGTAGGGCTTGCCATCTAATTCAGACACAGAATTGGGCGAAGGAAAACCAAAGCCCGGGGAGAACAGGAAGAAAACATCTGTGTACGGATCCAAGGTATCTTGAAACTGTGCGTGAACTTCGGCGTAATTCGCTTGCAGGCCAGTAATGGTGAGCTGGGGAGTGTAAGGGACGGTGTAAGAGGGAACCCCATAGAGTTCGACTGATGATCGCGTGCGCTTAAGGCGCGCGATAGGTGCTGGCGTCGGAGGTTCATAGACATTTGGTACATAAACTGGTATCTCCTCTCCCTGCTTGGCAGTGTCGGTCGACTCTTGCATCGTAGATACATTGTCTGCGGCAGATTCCTTGGTGATATCATCCTCTTCC
Source organism: Rhizopogon roseolus (assembly GCA_930272055.1). Classification (NCBI taxonomy): domain Eukaryota; kingdom Fungi; phylum Basidiomycota; class Agaricomycetes; order Boletales; family Rhizopogonaceae; genus Rhizopogon; species Rhizopogon roseolus. The sequence continues at coordinate 83,034 of CAKNEV010000015.1, forward strand.
TTGGCTGATTCATTGGGGGGCTTTGGAGGAGGAGAATTAGCCGGCCTCGGTAAAGAGACTTGTGGTCCAATGAAGTAGAGGTGGAAATGACAGGACGGGAACAGCATGCAAAGTTGTTCCCAGGCATGTGGTGGCAAGGAAGACTCGGCGCGAGCACCGAGAATGAATATGCGGATCTGAGGTTTCGCGGCACCGGCTTCTTCTGTATCGGGTGAACCTGGAGGGACATGCAGCACAGTGCGTAGTGCTAGATACGATTTTGAAGGCAATGCAGTGAAAAGGTAACGAATACTTACCTGCTAGTGAGCGACTCCCTTCCGGCGTGACTCTTTGGTTGCTTAAGGTCAGTCCGCTATTTTGATGAAGAATCGAACCAATAGTAAGCGGATAGGTAAGAAGTTTGCTGGCATGCCTTCTTGAACGTTCCGTATCCATGGAGGGGAATCCGCGCGTGTACCAAAATACATCCCAATTCGCGAATGATATAGCTTCCTCGTAAGCCTGCGGTCCTGGTGAGTATATTAGCTAAAATGTATCAAAGTGAAAGACCGAGTAACGCACCGGGAAGTTGAAATTCGCGCATTTTCCTGCCACTTCGAAGATCGTGCTCGTCCTCATTTACTTCCCGAAGTCTAGAACAGTATTTTTTGTGCTCCGCGTCAGCCACCCAATGTTCCTCGGTGCAATGCGTCGGGAAACCACAGTCGGGACACTCAAATTTTACTGCAAGAGGCTGCACTTTCGGGTGTGCATGAGCAGTGCTGTGACTGGAGGCACAAACCGGACATTTTGCCAGCGACTGTATAGCTTCTCCGCGAGCACGGACTGGAGGGAAAGGAGATTTTGAGAACGGATGAAATAGGTTGTCCTCGGTCAGCAGCGGAGGAGGTTCTTCCTGTGCTGACTTTGCAGACTTGCGAAAGAAATTGAAGAAAGTCCTATTCCTAGGGCAGTTGACAAGCAATGATCGTTGATGCCGTGGCCGCAAGACAAACTGCAGTGCCGACCTTGACCTCAGAAGCGGAGGAGCCATAAGTGGCTGTTTGTTGCTGTTGTTCACGATCTTCCTCAGACGATTGTTTGTCCTTGTTGTTCAAAGCCTTCTAACCTTGTCCCAATTCGGTGGTCGATCATGGCAGCACGAACAGCTACGATTGCAAGAAACACCAACGAGACGCAGATCGAAGTTTTTATAAACCTCGATTGTACTCCTGGTTCAGCAAATGCCCAAGTCATCGACATATCCACTGGCATCGGTTTCCTGGACCACGTGGGAATGATAATTCTTTGACCTAACGCTCCGGCTGATGGGGTTGACCAGATGTACCATGCCTTAGCAAAGCACGGAGGGATGTCGCTTACTATGAAATGTAAAGGCGATCTATGGATCGATGACCACCACACAGCAGATGAGTGACTGTATGTTCTCTTGATTTGAAGGAACCACAGACCAATTCCATCCGCCGTAATTACAGGACAGCGCCATCGCCCTCGGAACGGCTTTCAAACAAGCTTTGGGCGAAGTTCGCGGAATTCGTCGATACGGAACTGGATTTGCACCATTGGACGAGGTTAGTGACAGACAAGTTAGCTTGAATGTTACTAGCATCTGACCATTCTCAGGCTCTTTCCCGAGCTGTTATTGATATTTGCTCCAGACCGTACTGTGTCACTGATCTGGGCTTAAAGAGGGAGAAAATTGGAGACCTGTCCACGGAAATGATTCCTCATATATTCTATTCTTTCGCCATAGCTTCTGGCGTGACCCTTCACGTTGACGTCCTGCGCGGCGATAATGACCACCACAGGTAACGTTGCCCAATGTATGTGCAACCAGTGATAGCACTTACTCAGCTACAGGTCTGAATCCGCTTTCAAGGCACTCGCCCTTGCAATCAGACAAGCCATCGAACGCACTGGTGGCAACGACGTCCCAAGTACAAAAGGAGTCCTATGATAGGATGGATTGTGCACGCATATTATGGAGATCAGACGCAGTGCGCAACAGATATAGGAAAGTCCTCTCAATAGATAACATACAACCTGAACTATGCGTCTCCTAAGGAAAGACGAACGGACGAATAACCCGCAAACAAGATATTGAAAACATCAGCTCAAGACCAAAAGATACATCTCTTCTCCTTTGGTGGATTAAGCTATCAGATATCATATCAGCAGGGATTTGCATCTCATGTGCTCGCACTTACCTTGGCATACTTTGAGCACTTGAAGGCCTCCGCAAACTCGGGAATATTAGAAACAGTGCCCTCAGTGCGATATCGGTTCGGCGAATGAGGATCTGAACGAACACGTCGGACCTATTGCAAAGTCATATTGAAATAAGCCTTAAGATGAGTAGCGAACACTTACTGCGTCAGCAGGCTTGTTGTTCATCGCCCATGTACGAGCAAACGAGATGAAGAATAGCTGCTCTCTAAACACGTCGTTAGTACCTGAACAATCCACTGATACATGTAGCATCACGGACCGAGTGTAGTCAAGGCCGGGGAGCAAGTATTCTTTTCCAGCGTCATATGAATCTTCGTACTGTGCCTTCCAAGCACGGTATGCCTGAATCAGACCCGAGTCTCCAATGTTTTCGCCAGAAGTACTTGAAAACCATCAGTTAGTAATGTAATAAGCTTATTCTCACATGTCCATGAACGTACAGATTTCCCTGTGGACCAACTATCAATCATAATATACAGAAGGGGGGAAAAATTGATACGTACATTCACGTGGACGACCCCTCCCTTGCCATCATCTACCGTATACGAAGAATATTGCTCCACGATGCAGTCCTGGCGAATCTGGTATGCGTCGCTGGTTTGGCGTGACCACCACTCTTCCAGTTTCCCTTGTTGGTTATAGAGACGACCCGAGGAGTCGAATGCGTGCTAACGTTGGTTTAGGACAATGCTTATGCAGGCAGTGCAAGATGTCGAGCTTACAGTCAACTCATGTGCAGCTACCATTCCAAAGGAGCCATAGGAGAGGTATCCAGGCCTGTAAATCGATGCAAATGAGAAGGGATTGGTAAATACTAAACGGTATATCCTTACCAGCTTTGAGAAAAAAAGGGAGGTTGTAAGATACCGGCGGGAAAGACGATCTTGGATATTATTGTTTGTCAGTCCAACGTCTTGATTGCATGATTTCACTTACCTCGTTGGCAGGTGGGTTGTAGTACGCATTCACAGTTGCTGGTGTCATCTCCCACTCGTCAGGATTCCTCTGCTTGCCGATTTTCTGCCACATCTTGTACATGTCGGAAGCGCTGTATAACATATGATGAATGCTAGATTAGAGTAGGCATTCGTGCCACTTACGCAGCGCTGAGCATATTTTCAAAGAAGGTGTCCACGTGTACTTTCACCAGAGTGTAATAGGAGACGAGGGAACGTGGATCACGCGTATCTGGGGACAAAGGGAAGCCAACCTTGACGCGAAGAGCTTCAGCTTTCTCGGCAGCTTTACGAGCGGACTCCTCATCCATCCACTCGATACGGCGCAGGGAATTCTCAAAGGCGTCAATGATGTCTGAATAAAACACATTCAGCAGCAGTCCGAATTTGGTCTTTCTTTACGCACTATCAATGACCTTCGTCGCTTTCTCCCTTGATTCACCAGGGAACGTCTGGTTCACGAAGTATCTGCCAGTAGCAAAGCCCAAAGCAGCGTCGACCTTGGTCATGCAGAATTGGGAGCGTTCGCCAACCACACCAGGTTTATAGCCATACAAAGTCTCGTGCAGAGTTCTCACAGCCTTCCAAGCCTCAGTAGTCTGACCAAGGTTGGGAGCATACTCCAACGATGCGCGCACAACGAGATACGCCTCGATGACATCTGCCGGTGTCCTCTTCAGAATCTCCGACAGGGAGTTCGGGTATGGTTTGTACGTGATGATAACGCGGCTTGGGAAGATGCGAGGAGTGAACGTGGCAAAATAGTCTGGGAAGTTAATCTGCGACAATTGGGATTTGAGGGTGTTGATGCTTGTTGGGTTGTACGTGCCGAACGGATCTTGCTGCAACTTGTCACTGGGTATACATCGGTTAGGTATATGTAGATAGGGACACATGCACCGGCTTACAGGTCAAGTGTCGCTTCCGCAATTTCACTCTCGAACTTGACGACCTTCTGCGCAAGTTCGCGAGCATTCTGGAAAGGATCTCCCGGGCGACGTTGCCGGTCATCCTCATTGTCGTCGTCGCCATCTTCATCCCAAGGTGGCCAGGGCCAGGGGGGCCAGACATGGTCGCTGTCTTCGAGTTCTTCCGTCAGGAAGACGGTCTCTGCATTCTCGTGAATAAGAACTTTGTCATCCCTCAGGGAAGATAAGAGACGCTCGATAACGTCTTGATAGACGGTCATGACGGTCTTGTCCTTGTAATACTCCTAATACTTGTTAGATGCATTGAAAAATATGAGATTTAAGGAGCTAACTTTGGAGGGGAGTCCCAGGCTGGGTTGACTAAACCACAGAATCATGTTGTTCGGATCAGCGCCGGCGTCACCTTCAATACTAAACTCAAAGAGCGCATCAACACCTAATTCACGACATGAGTAAACGGGTAATATAGGGATGTATAGATGATTCCTACCCCGAGAGTGCAGGTAACCAAGGGCATTGGATAAGCCCTGTCTCGGATTCATGAAATGTGCGTTGATCTTTCCCCTGTAAAGCTTCCGTATCGTGTTGACGAACTTCTGTAGCGGTTCCTGGCCAAGATAATCAAGCCGCGCCTCATCCATGCATGAAGTGAACATGATATGAATCTTGCGAAGGAGTTGGTCATCCCAGGAATCATCTTGGACAGATGATTCGCCCTCGAGCAATTTGAGAATAACTTGCGCATTCTGTTCCGAAAGAACCGAAAAGGAATTGATGGCACCCTTGTCACCAGGAATGGGGTGTGTTTCGATCCAGCCACCATCTGAAGTCGTAATTGAGCACACGCGGCAGACACGGTACAACCACGTGCCAACTTACTCGCAAAATCATAGAAATTTTCGCAAGGATCCTGTGATGTGTCCAGAGAAGACAGGATGGATGCAGCCAAGATGATGCAATCTGGAGTGAGGCACTTATCCTGCGAGTACTAGCGTGAGACGCGGGTTCAAACACGTGGAACTAGACATACTGATGGAGTCGGGTTCGGACTAGGGTCCGCTGGAGGTCCCGTGGGTTCTGGCCCGACGATAACAGTGCGCGTATGAACGTCTGTCGTTGTTGAAGTAGAGATGGAGGTATATACCGATGTTTTCGTGGCAGTGGTTGTTGCAATTTTGGTCGTCGTGGTTGGATCAAATATTGTAGACAACGCCGTGGAGACCGCAGTGGTGGTGGTAGTCACAGTTCCAATACCAGTGCCAGAAATTATGGTCGAGATAGCAGTAGTTGTGTGGGTGCGAGTGCGAGTATCAGTGTGAGTGAATGTAGCTGTTTTGGTTTCGGTCATGGTGGCATTACCTCCACCGCCACCTCCATCTCCACCGCCAGGGATACCGTTTCGTAGATTGAGTTTGTGTTGTGCGCCAGCGAATAAACCAATAAACACGGAACTTATGAGAAGCAATATGAGCACCTCAACAAGTAGGACTTTGGTGAGGCCCGTGAGCGGTTCCTGGACGACGTTGGCAATTCTACGAGACATGGATGGAACTGAAGAGCGTGTTTGGGCGCTGTGTGGAGGATCATCGTCACCACCATGCAAGAGGGGTACCTGGGCCTCTGTTTTTCAAGCTAAGCAATCAAACACACAAATGTTTTGCCCAACTAAAACCATACCTTGGTCAGTTGAAGGCCTTCCCTCGTACGCCATGGCGACTGGTTAATGTGGCCAATAAACACAGTAGAACAGAGTTTAAGTACTCGTGGAACCTGTGTGCGGCGTGCTGGACGTGCTTTTATGATCTACACGCGTTTCCCATATGGAACCCAGCACCTCCGCGCCGTCCCGAATAAGGAAACTCATGGAAGCCTTTGCACAACAGATCAAAACAACCCCTACGTGAACTGCTAAACTGGGTTTGACAAAGACTTGACCAGCGACGGTAAACCCCTCGTAATATAAACGAATAAAACTTATAGCTGACCCAAACTTGTCTTTTTTTTTTTTAGGGCTTCCATGGTAAAATACTGCTTTCTGATCTGCAGCTTCTAATCAGGCGGTCAAGCTTCAGGTATTCGCTTGTGCTTTGATCACTTGTCACTTATCTAGCAAGTGTCGTTGCCAAAGCACACGGTACCTAGGGTTGAGCTTGGATCTTACTCGACGTGAATTTAAATGCCATTGTTACGATTCTTGGCATCTCATTCCACGTCTAGTACCACAGCACATGAAACGTCATATACGCTCATAAGATACACCTTACAAAGGACGAGAAGCATTCTATGCTCCGATGCACGCATAGAGAATAGAGCTGGTTGACCTTATGCGGCATCGACCGAAACCACAGGTACGTTCCACCATTAGATTCCACAACGACTTGCCTCTTGCGACGTGTTTGTTGGGCACAATGTGAAATCACGCACTCGCATACTCCGCGATTTTGTCAGAATGCATCTCGGCGTGTCCTTTATTTCTTGCTTGTTCACTTTCCGTGAGGCTTAAAAGTCAGTGTCAAACTTTTTCTCTCCATCATCTCTTTTCCTCTTTCTCATTTATTTCCTCTCTTTCTACTTTTCCATACCCTCACTACCCACTTCTGTCATCTTATCCTTCGCCTCATATTGTTGTCGAGTTATGATGCAGCTTTGGTACGTCTACTGTCACTTCATTGGTATCTGCATTTGCAAACAATGCCTTCTATACCTCGAATTAGTGATGAGACTAGCGCATCGTTCTGGAATAGGTGGGCGTTCAATATTATATTCATTGATGTAGTTCATCTCATGATTTCCTCAGCGGGACTATTCATCAATCTTCTTCGAACTCAACTATACAATATCCCAGTGAACCGTCACTGTTGATGACCGATGCAGAGATCGACGCTGATCCCCCCACTGGCCAAATGAGTTCATGTATGTAACCAAACATCTCATTGACGTCACAGGGACCTCATGATGCATGCCTGTTTCATCCTTATCTAGTCCCTAGTCATGCTGAAGAAGCTTTGTGGCAGTCGTTAGGCTCCCTGCCAGATACCCACCAGGGTGCTGCTGCCGATAACTCACTTCTTCGTGAATTTATTGCCTCAGACTCAGATATCCCTGTCCATCACGAACTTGATCCGTTCTTTATACCGGAAACCTCTCCTGCCGCTTCACAGGCACTCCTCGAAGTCCAGTCATTGACCGCCTTGTATGTAATTCCGCCTCGCTTGAAAACATTAGCTCACAGCCTTTTGGCAGATTTCAAGATGCCCTGAATGCACCAGTCCCCATGGTGCAACACGATCACGGACGTAATGACACTCACGCGATTTCCGGGGTGGACGAGAATGAACTTCTAGCACCCCCTGTAGCTCAAATGCTCGGCCACATGTAAGCTAATCAATTGAACTGCCTTGAATAATGAGCTCACACCCACCAATAGGCCTCCGCACTATTCGTCTCAAATGTCAGAGGAACAGTATGTGCAACTGTAATTTGGTCCCAATCACATCTCATTTTTTTTTCTCCAGGACATTAACGCATTTAAAACATGTCCAGACAACCCATGTGTCATTTCCGACCTCGAGCACATTCACCCCTCCTGTGTCTGGCCTTCCGCAGTGGCCCCTGATCCAGCCAAATCGATACTACTCACTCCAGCCTCTCGCCTCCGGTCCATGGCCGACCAATAACGATTTCTACGATCCTCTTGCTGTGACAAGCCCACTTGTTTGGGGAATAAGTCAACCCAATGAAATCTACCCGACTCGTCCAATCTATCCAGGGCAAAGCGCTCACTCGCAAACGGCAGTGCCATATTCTATGCACATGTATCCCGATGCCGCAGACTGTACTTCAGCGCTTCCTGCTCCGTACTCGCAAGACTCTTGCACAACTCAGGACTTGAGCGGGAACGCTGTTTTACCGCTATTGGCCCATCCTTCCTACGACACGAGAGTTGACAATTGGCACACGCCCCCAAAGCGTAAAGCTGATGAAGACATTGAAGCTGTCGATGACGGTCTATCTCCACCACCTTTAGGTCTCAGCGTGTCCAAGCGCAGACGCGTGGAGAGTACCAGCATCGAGGGGAGCGAATTTGGTGCATATACCGAAGCTGACGCCAACGCCGTCGTCATGCCTAAACCGCTTTCCGATCACCATCCTATAGACATCTGTGATGTTGATGGTGTTGGCGCCGGACGCCTTCGGACAAGGAAATACGGGGTTATGGAGATCGATGATTCATACGGTAATCGCTCCGCTAGGATTTCTAAGGAATTTCCCAGCTACTTGGCATGCGTACGGCCCTGTAAATGGATGGACAGCCCCTGTCGTCTACACATCGAAGTGTGCAAGGATCGGATTTCAGATCACCTTCTCAAATGGCATGGAGTCGCTCAAGATGTAAAGACTCCTTGCCAGTTTCAAGGTTGCGATGGAAAATCATTGAAAAGCTTGGGCCGTCACATTGAAAACGTTCACTTTGGTACCAGTTGGGAATGCAGCTCTTGTCATAAGGGCTTGTCAAGGAGTGATGCTGTTGCGCGGCATCGGAAGACATGCGAAGGAGCGCGTGCAGGTCACGCCACCGCAACCGCAAGGAAGGTCGCTTCTGGATACATTATTCCTGCTCGGAATTGTGTAGCCGCATAGATAATTTTTTCAAATTTGTACGTTCCCCTAACCTTGCGTCTGTCACTCCTGCTGACATATTATGGTCGTATTTTAGCATCATCCCTCTATCCATCAATCACGCTCCTTGATTTTTTCTTCCCTGGATAATTCTTTCTCGCCTCATAGCGTGGACATTCATTCTGCCTCCTAATGCCGATTTTCGAATCTCACCAACTTTCCCTCTTTACATTAGTATTCCTTAATATCTCTATGCTCTTACTGGATTTTCTTCGCGTTGGATACAATATTTACCATCCCATCATGTCGCTTGGAGTTTTGTACGTAGCTAATAAATTGAAATTATTGAATGAATGGCGTCGGTTTGTATTAGAGCCAGTACCGCTGCGAGGTGAACTGAAGCGAATCGAAGTAAAAATTCCACGTACTTCGGAAGTCTTCGACGGTGACCACTTGACGAAGTCAGTCGAAGTTAGTTCTCCTTCGACTTCGCGAAGTTGGTTAAGCTAAGCAACCTAAGCTCAACCAAGTTGAGAATTTATGGATGGTTTGATGACTACTCCGCAAGATGCACTTCGTGAATATGGCGCCAAATGTTCTCACGCCGCATGGTGCGGACTTCTGGTTTGCCGCGCCGGGAATAACGACAACCTCCCCAACTTGAATGACATGATATTTGTGCATCGTGAGGCCCAAAGCAACGACTGGTTATATGCTGGTTCATTGCATTCAACGATCCTTCAAACCGCAGAGAACAGTGGTGCAGTGGTAATGATGCTCTGAATTTTAAGAAAATTGGCGAAACACTGGCACGACGAGCTGTACGAGTCTCTTTTCTAGATAAGAAAACACACTCAGAAAGGATAGACGATGATTGTGTGGAAATGACATCCATGGCAGCAACACGGAAAAGAAGATGTAACAACCATTCGTTTTGCTGTCTAAACGAGTTATCAGTGGATCAATGAAGATTTATTGACAGCAATGCCTCGTACGCCCCAAAACGAGGAGCGCCGGATGCTAGTATGCATCCAAACCCGGTCATAAAAGACTGCGCAGCCGCGGGTGAGGAGTCATGTCCAGACAGTGGTGGTAACTGAACGTGTAGTTGTGAATTCTGTTGCTGCGAACGAATCGATGCGCGAAGATGCCATTTGCAATTCACATGTCAACAATTCTGGCCCAAGTATATGCCGCATCCAACATCCATCCCCCCATGACTTTTATCGTGTCATTCTCGTCTCAGTGAACCTTCATCCGTTCGAGTTTGATACTGGGATTAATAACTATTGGAAATGAGCGGAAATATAAATCATTAAAAGTAACTTGTATAAGTGATGACTTACTCATGGCGGGTGCATACATTCGTGTTTTCCTGCCTTCGTTGATGTACTCTGTGAGTTTTTCAAGACCGGCACGGCATCAAAAATCTTCCAGATCATTTGCAGAAACCTGAAGTTTGCATTAAACATCACAGTGCAATGAAAATGTAGCAGAAACAAATAGACAGGGGGTGCCATACTCATGACCACAAGATAACACAACTATAGCTGGTTGCTTTGAATGATACCTCGAAGTGAACGAAGTGCGACGCCATTTTCGAACCGAACCGAAGTTACCTCGAAGGGACTTCGCGAGCACTAATTAAGGCGTGACATTGACACGGTGTGACGAAACGTGTGGTCCTTACGCGACGCGGCGCGTCTGATGATGGACAACGTTAGCCCAAATCTTGTCCCAGCCTTTTTCCTCTGCATACCACGCATATTCTCCGGTTTATGGTCTTTCTTCCACCACCCCACCTAGCATCTGCCTCACGACCTGCATATGCAGAGGCCTACGCAAACATTCTGGCAGCACACCGCCGCTCACCGCTCACCTCTGCTTCCTCCGTCATAATCCTCGTCGCTCCCGATGTTGATGCACTCTGTGCAGCAAAAATGCTCGCCGAACTCCTCAAACAAGACGATGTTATGCACAGAATAATCCCTGTTTCAGGTCTGGCCGACCTTGAAAGGATGAGAGACGAGCTGGTTACATACGTGGAGGTGTGCGCACTGCTATCAAACGCACATCAAGCAGCTAATGATTCGAAAGCTCCACACTCTTATTCTATTGAACATGGGTGCCATCCTTGACCTCTCGTCTGAGAGTTGGTTCGGCGAATTCAGCATGAAACTTACAGTGCACATCATAGACTCAACTCGGCCACAAAACCTTGCGAATATGTTTGCCGCAGGCGAGAACGGCGAGAGATTTATTGTATGGGATGATGGCGAGGCAGAAAATATGGGAGAAGAGAGGAAGGCTTGGGAAGCCCTAATGGTCAGTGCGACAATCGCCACACTGGCTTCTACTGACTTTAACGTAGTACGATCCTGAACCTGACTCTGATGAAGACTCGGATTCCGACGATGAAGATGAGGTACGATCACACGAAGGAGATGATATTGACGATGGTGAAGGGTTTTCTGAGCGCGGCCCTTCGGGAAAGCGGAAATCGTTGGGGGACGGCGAGCGAAGTCAAGAGAAACGGCGGAAGCTGGACGACGTGAGCAATCATTCAACCTTCAGCCAACGAATTATCGATTTATTAAGACGTGATTAAGCACTCTCCACTACTTTCGCGAGAACAGCGCGATGCATATCACGAACTTATCGCCAAATATTATGGGAGTGGGTCATGGTATGGCCAAAGTGCGTCCGCAACAATGTACATACTTGCAACTGTCCTCGAACGTGTAGACTGTGATCTGCTTTGGTAACCCACTCTTGGACTTCATGTGGCTCGATTTATGACATTCTCCCTCAGGCTTGCGATCCTTGGACTCACGTTTCAATACACCACCGCTCGAATATCCCGCGACACTTACGACAAATATCATTCAATATACTACGACGAAGTCTTCCGTCTAAACCCACTCCCGCCAGACGTCGCTGCAAATGCGACGGATGCCATCACAGCCATGAGTCCAGACGATCTATCAGTACGTGCAGCAGAGGAATTACGTTTTATGCTCTTCAGACATTGGAACCTGTATGATGCAATGTACCACTCAAGCTACGTCGCCGGAAAGCTCGGTATCTGGAAAGAGCGTGGTCGAAAGCGCCTCACTGGATTGCTCGCCAAAATGGGGTGCGTTCTCATTAATATTTCCTTTGTTTTAACTGAGACTTTCCTCCGTAGTTTCTCTATCCCACAGACGCAACAACCCTATGCTCATATGGACCTTGACTTGAAGCACCAACTGCGTGCGAAGCTCGATTCAATCGCACCAGAATATGGCCTCGTTGAGCTAACGTATCCATCTTTTGCGAGATGTTTTGGGTATCGCGCTTCCCCTCTCGGTGCAGCGGACGCTGTGGAGGCCGTAAGTGCGTTGCTCGACGTTGCAGGAGGTATACGGATGGAAGTCGAGGTCGAAGGCGCACGGCATGGAGGCGAGTGGTTTGGCGGCGGGAGGTTATGGGAAGGGGGACGAAATGGGGAGGAGCAACGGGAGAAGCGGATTGAAGTGGCTAGGAGACGTACAGATGGTGATGGTGATGGTGATGACAGCGAAGAGCGGAAGGAAAGGTCGTGGTGGGTGAAGAATTTTTGGGCTGCTTATGATGCACTTTCTGAGTAAGTGCCGCCTTCTGTTAACTTGCATGCTGGAATAACTGTATTCAGCATTGTACCACTGAGAGATGCTCTGTCGCTTGCGATGTCACTTCATCGTGCTATCATCCGGCAAGGGACCTCGATAATAGACAAGCAGGACATTCGAACGATGCGCTCCCACCGCGTCGTGGTGCTCTCACAAGGGCCTGATCTTGCTCTCTTCGCCCATCCCGGGGTTCTAGCGCGTCTAGGGCTTTGGCTAGTTGATGCGCTTCGCGACCGCATCCAAGGGACAAAAATCGGTGGCCCACAAAGCCGAGGAAAGAAATCGCTCCCGTTTGTCATCGCTTGCTTGAATGAAAAAACGGAGACATATGTTGTGGTTGGTATCATGGGGTCGCTTGACTTTGGCGATGTCAGGAGAAAGTAAGTCAGATATTGCCGCCTTCATCTTCAGTATTAATGTGCTGGTTTGCTTCACTTCAGCGAGTTTGGTTTGGCCTTCATCGAAGCAAAGCAACGCTGCAACGCGAGGTCACGTCATAGTACCTTTGATGCCAGTGTGCTTGAGATCGAGCAGGAAGATCTTAAGTTGTTCTTGGAGACCTTGTGTGAGGTTGGGGAAGGTTATTGAATTATTATCGGATAGTTTATGCATGTCATCATCTTAGTCAATTTGTAACTGCGTCATCCCTGCATCATAAGACTTGTTGTACTCTTCAAACACGGTGTGATAAAGCAGCACGGGAAACCGACAAATGCTCCACAGGTAACTTCATTCTCCTGAGCTCCACCAGATCGGTAGTCCGAATCCATGACCCCCAGAATGCCTTGAAAAGTAGTCATAATCGATGTTAACTACGAGAAATTAACGTTTAACTTTACGAAGATACGGGCAGCACTGACCTGCCGTCGCGAGTACGAGCTAATGCCGCATAGAATAATTAGAACAATCTTAACGATGAAACAACCGGAATCTATTTACCGCCCGCTCGTCCAGGGTAAGATTTCTGATCGCCGTGGGCTGCCGCGGTGATGGATCGGATTCATCTGGCTGCGGGGCGCCAAAAGTCACGAAATATTGTCCTATCGATCGCGACATGCCCTCATAAGTAAAATTGCTACTTCACTAATGTATGTCCAAACCTGTATCAGTAAAGATCTTCACGGAAAAGACCGGTCAGAGCCTTGGGACGGGTTCAAATGCGGAGATTGAGCATGCTTAACTTACCTCCCTGCCAAAGCCGCGGAATGTCCTGTTGACGGTCGCCATTGGCGAACCATGCGCATCGAGCATGTTGAAATGCCATGCCCAGAATCCCTCGTCGATCTTTGCAAATTGGGTAAATGAATCCAGCGAGGGTTCAGGCTGTGGGCCAGATGCAGTGGAAAGAATACGCCTGGGCTGGTCACTATTACACAAGTCTTGGAAATAGCGATGATAATAGTGTAGTTGTGTTGCATTACCGAAGAAAGAGATGATAACGTCTTCGCCATAGATGCCACTCCTGCTGGACTTCAGCGAATGTATCTAGAACAGGTTCTCCTTCTGGAGTATACTCATGAAGGTCCTTCAAACGCTGGACAAACATGCGCGAATTTATCCATGCAAATGGCCGGCGAATCTGCATGATTTGACAGATTTATACTAGTTGGGGAGACTTTGTTGTGGAACGCACCCAGAGAATGGGTGAGCCATGGAGGTCCATGACTAAAGTACGAAAAGGACGATGTGTGCGGAAGATTTGCCTGGCAAACATTGACAGGATACCCCGAGGCTCTTCGGCAATGTAACCAAGTGGTTCTCCAGCTTCATTTGCTGACAAAGGATGAATGGTGATTCTAGATATAGTACAAAGTACGATAGTATGACCTACTAATGGCATATCGATTTGACTGTTCGAAACCCATGAAAATGTTAAGCATTTCGAGTTGTCTACTGTGATTTAGTTGCGTGCCATTCAAGGGTAGGAAAACACACACCTTGTAATAACCAGGGTATCATTATTGAGCAACAAGCGCTTCAAACCTCCCTCTGGGTCACTAGATGGAATTCTCTGACTTGACTCCCAGAGCTGCGAATCATCGACCGAGAAGGGCTTCTCATATGTGAATTGTGATCCATATGATGTTTGCTGATCAGTGTCCTGAGCAGAAGAAGTTCCCTGAGCACTTTTGTGCCCTGAAGGAGTCCTTCCAAAACCAATTCTTCGCTCAGGGAACCGAGAGAGTGCGTAAGTTCTCCGAAAACATTGTGCAGGGTGAAGAAAATTTATATGCTGGTTAATGAGTCTTCTACGACCAACCTGTGCTAGTAGTCCAACCATTAGTTTATGAGCGGAGCGTGTTCATGTTGCGGTAGATACACACGTTGGTTACATAATCTCGCTTTTTCGAGAACGCGTTCCGCGCCGACGTTAGTACTACTGGTGAGCATCTACGCCAGACCCTACGAATGCATCGTCGCAAAGCAGCTCTTTGCGCTCTTCACATATCGCAACAGAGGTCTGCAGCAACAGCGACTAATCCAAAGGTAGGCACTACACATTTTCTTCGTGACAATAGTTACAACCATATTACCAGCCTTCTACATGGGCGTCCGTTCATTCCCCTCCGCCTCCTCAGCCGAATCTGAGTAAATGGGCTAGACCGCAAACGACGTCATTTGTTCGTGACTCTGATGACTTCCGAGGCTTGTCCTTGCGTGGTGGACCTGCTCCCTCCGTTTCAAAATGGGCCCGTCCCGCACCCCCTCAACCTGCCCCCTCTCAGCCGCGATCGCGTCCCAGTGGGAATCTTGTATCACGGGCATCAGATATTTCTAGTTCTGGCTCTACTTCTCGGCGGACACTGCAACGAGACCAAGCGCCTCACATGGGAGCGCGTCCGTCTCCATCTCTAAAGGAGTCTGAAGAGCTTCCCAAAAGACAACGAGAAGAGCCCTATGGAGAACGAAAAAATTGGAAGGCAGTGGAATCATTGCAGGCTAGAGGAGTTGCAAATACAGAACAAGAAAAATCTCGTTTCTCTGCAGAGTTCACTGTAGACGACCACTCGGACGTCGGTCGGAATAGACGTCCTGAGCGGGCAAACTTGAAGGATCGAGGTTCACTTCGACATGCTCGAGATGGAACCGTTCCCAGTCACCCCCGAGTGCACCAGACCCACTCAAAGCCTAGCCCTAAAGCAAAAAAGGCGAAAGCTTACTCCAAGAAAGTGGCTGTTGATGTGTACATCCCTACCACAGTTTCTGTTGGTCAACTAGCAAAACTGTTAAATATCCGGCAGAGTAAGTAACTCGTGACCTTATCGGTGTTACGTGGTCTCAATCATTGCAGCATTACTCCAACGCAAGATGGTCGAGGCGGGGATGGCGGCCGAAGCGTCGTATGATCATGGTCATTATTTCTTTCAATATTTCATCTCATTACTTATCATTTACTTCAGTGTTGACGTCCGATTACGCCGCCCTTCTTGCTGAAGAATTTGGCCGTAATCCTATCATCGACGATGAAGCCGCTTTTGACATATATCCTCCGTAAGCAGTTCGAGACACTCGGTATACTATAAACTCATGCGACGCTCAGTGCACCACATCCTGACCCAACTACTCTCCCCACACGCCCACCCATCATTACCATCATGGGTCACGTCGACCACGGTAAAACTACTCTTCTGGATACCCTTCGTTCAGCGTCCGTTGCAGCCGGTGAGGCTGGTGGTATCACGCAGCATATTGGTGCGTTCTCAGTACCTGTCAAGGGATCCTCCAGTGGGAGTATTACCTTCCTCGACACACCCGGACACGCTGCCTTTTCTGCAATGCGCTCACGCGGTGCCAGTGTTACGGATATTATTGTCCTGGTTGTCGCGGCGGATGACGGCGTAATGCCTCAGACAAAGGAGGTTATCGAGCTTATCAAGGCAGAGCAGGGCAAGGTTGGGGTTGTCGTGGCTATCAACAAGGTTGATAAGCCTGAGGCGGATGTGGTGGGTATATTTAGATCGTCCCTGTTCTAATTGCTTAACAAAAGGGGTTGTGCAGGAAAAAGTTCAGCATGCACTCCTTGCAGAGGGTATCCAGCTGGAGACATTTGGGGGAGACATTCCGTCCATCGAGGTATCTGGATTGACGGGACAGGGATTAGATGATCTGATAGAAACCTTGTCTTTGATGGCCGAGGTTCAGGATCTACGCGTGGAGAAAGATGGGCCAGCTTATGGGCACGTTATCGAATCAAAAATGCACAAAGGACTTGGGTATGTTCCGAGGTGCTGTGTCATCTTCCATTGCTCTCAACGGATTCCATTACAGCTCCACCGCAACGGTCTTGGTTTCACGTGGGTGCCTAACTCCTGGTGCTCATATTCTGGCTGGCACGGCTTCCGGGAAAGTCCGTCTCATGTCAGATTCATCTGGTGTACCTGTCAAGGCTGCATATCCTGGAATGGCAGTCACCGTATCTGGTTGGCGGTCACTTCCGGATGCAGGGGATGAAGTTGTGCAGGCCAGCGAAGGTGACGTAAAGAAAGCCCTCGTGAATAGGATCAGGAAGAAGGAAGTGGAAGCCGTTTTAGTGGATGCAGAGGCAATTAATGTTGCACGCGCCGCCGAACGCGAAAGACTGCGCAGTGAAGACGATGAGAGTCAAGGAGTGAAAAATGAATTAGGTGGTGGCCCTAAAGAGCTCCGCTTGGTGATAAAGGGTGATGTGAGCGGGAGTGTTGAGGCGGTTGTCGGAGCGCTAGAAGGGATCGGGAATAAATTGGCTCGCGTCAAGGTCGTATCCACGGGAGTAGGCGATGTAATGGAAAGCGATGTAATGATGGCCAAGGCCGCTGAGGGTAAGGACCCCAATCCTCGATCATTTACGTTGGTCTGCTGATACTGCACACGTAGGCATGATTGTGGCCTTCTCGGTCAATATCCCGCGTCTAGCGGAAAGTGCTGCGGCACAAAACCATGTTCCGATTTACTCGTCCAAGATTATCTATCGGATCATGGACGAAGTTCGAGATCGTGTTACCGCATTGTTGCCGTGCACCTACGAGACCAAAGTTACTGGCGAAGCAACCGTTTTACAACTTTTTGACATTCATATAAAGGGGAAGATCACCAAGAAGATTGCTGGTTGCAGAGTCAGTAATGGCACCATCGAGAAATCCAGGGGGGCCCGAGTTGTGCGTAATGGCCAAGTAATATATGAGGGTACCCTCGAGGCGCTCAAGCAACAAAAGAAGGACATGCTGGAAGTGAAGAAGGGTACTGAATGTGGAATCAGCCTGCAGGACTTTGACGACCTGCGGGACGGCGACTTGATACAGATGTATCAGACGATCGAGATACCCGGCGTGTTATGATCTGGGACCTTGCAACCTACGCTATGATATTTTTACTGTTACACTAGAATCTAGACTAGAGATTTTTCGCAATCCCCTTGATCGATCCATCTAATTGCTTCTATTTGTGTTCTGCTCATCAAGTACCAGATCTTTACCACCAATAGTACCCGTTCGACCGCCTACACCAAAGGTCAAGCTGATGTTGCCAAGATCACGAGTTGTCTTTTCAAGTAAAGTCCAACTTCTGGTATCAAGTTTCTTCAAGACCACTTCGACTTTGGTGTTGTAGAATTTGTATGAAGACCCATCGGGTTCCACTGGGCCAAAAAGAGTGACTGTGCGACGGAAGCGCTTCGACCCAGGGAGACGCAGATCAAAGTGGACCTGATTTTCCTCTATCGTGACAATGCTCTTTTCCTTGTCTGCTTGTTTGGCAAATACCGACACGTGGACCTCCTTTGGCGTCTGATAATGGTCGATACGACAGTCGGTGAGCTGTTCCGCCTAAATAAATAACTCATTCAATCCGGTCGCTTGGGCCACATGACAGTGAGAGGACAAACCTGAGATTCTGTACGGTTCTTAGGGACAAAGACGTGACGGCCTTTTTTACATCCCACGATCTTGAGGAACTCATCAAACTCCAAGACACGTCGTTTACAACACAGATAACCCTATGGCTGTGCATTAATATCTTAACTGTTGTGACGCCACACGACTAACCTTGCTCCCTTCATGAAAGATGGGCTGAAGTCTTGAGTCAGCCGACATGTGAGCTCACCATCGACATCATCAGACGTACAGCAGCTGAGTGGTATGTACAAACAGTTTCGTCGCCATCTCCGATTCGATTCACCTCATCGCTGACGAAAGAGACGCCACAACCCCTGCGTCGACAGATGGTGCCGGGAGTTACGGGTACGCTGAGATCATCTTCATCTTCAACAACAGGAGGAGCTTCAACGGGTGGTGGACTAGATGGCTTATTGGGCGACGCAGCCTTTGGTGCATTAGACGAATAAACCTCCACCCCATCTTTTGCCACTTTCAGGGACAGATTTGTATTGACTGAGGATGTCTTTGTGGCAGGGGCATGAACCTGCGGTGCTTCATTTGTGTGTAAAGATACCATGCATCCCTCATGATGAAGTTGTTAATTCGTATCGTGTGCTACGGTGGCATAGCACTACTTACAGGTAATTTCATGAACTCTTCAAAGTCCAAGACTGGTTTGTTCACGTCTGAGCAACACGACCATGATTTCAGGCCCTCATGGAAAACCTAAAAGCCGGACTAAATCACGCCGATCGGACAACGATGAGATAGATTGCTCACAGGTGCTCCAGGATGGTACGTGCAGCTGGACGCATCATTGGCAACTGGATCGTAATCTTGACCGCATCCCTTTCGTGTGCAGCGTAGCATTGCGAGAAATTCGATTTGCAATAATTTTGAGGAATTTTTGATGTGACTCCAGCAAAGTCAATCCTCCTACTTTATTATGTAATCGGTCAGTCGCTCTTCAGCGTGACTGTGATTCTAAGTTACCAGTAGGCTAAAAGCAAGTTTAAACATTCATTTAATTATTGTCGTCAAGAGTCTTTGCACCCATGAGGAATTGCGCGCGATTCACCCCGCCCCCCGCACCAGCACAGGCTGGCTTTTATTAATTCTCTATTTTGTAGTATACTTGGCATGAATACTTGCTCGCTGCCCCTTTGAACTTCTGAAGTTTGGACAAAACTCGCTGTTGGTAATTTGGTTTTCCCAATGACTCATGAGAGCCTGAACGTTATGCAAGGGTCGACGGAAACATTGCATTCCGTAAAATTGGAGTGAGCGGAACACGTTGAAGGAAGCCCACTGATGCCCCTGTAAGAAACCGTGACACCCGGCACGCTTTTCCATTATTCTCGTTATTTCCGCACCCTGCGGATCACAGCCTACGCCGTGGTGGAGTTTTTGAGTCGAGTGCCATGACTTTGACAGGCTGAATCAAATGTTGTTACGGCGGACTGATTCCTGGACATGAACGTCGATAGACCGGATGTGTCGCGGAGAAGAGTAGCCCTCTTCTCTGCCATGACAACCGCATATGCACTGCGAAGTCGTATGAAGGTCGGACATGATCCACGCAAGTTCTCAATGAATCATAAGGAAGGGTTTACGATGCATGATGTCCAACTTGCTTTTCGTCATTTGACGATGTAGGAAACCGTCATTCCTTATCACTTTTGATAAGGCCTTACCCAGCCAAAGCTTAGATTTGCATCGTGACAATCGAGACTTTCCCTGAGATGGTCACAAATTTGACGGCGAGCACGAGAATGTGGATTAGGGGTCCAAGCTCTGGAGCAACCTAGTTCGCAAAGAAGGTCAAATGAACGTCGGATCCTAGCTGATTATGCTGCTTCAAGTACAGCAAACGGATCAGCAGCCGGCTCCAAGGTTTATGTAGTCCATAACCATAATTGTGCAAGCCCTAGTCACCTGAAGCTAACAGTGGAATCAAATGTCGAAAAATATATTTCAGGATCGTGCTTATCCCTTTGCCACATGTATACTCAATACTGCCAGTCTTTCGTCACTAACTCGGAGATATCAATAGTAATGAGGGAGCGTATCTTTGGAGCGTACCTTTTATTTTCGGCGCCGCGGTCATGAACCGGAAACAACGTGTTCTTGGTCTTGCAGCTCTGCCGCCTTGAAATGAGCTATCGTAACTACTTGCATGAAATGCTCACTTCTTGAATCTTTGACGTTTGTATTGGAAGCATTCATTGGATCCGAGGTTGACAGATATATAATAGATCCGTGTGAGTGAGGGTCCGTCAAGCGTTCTATCGTGCGGAAAAGACTCACAAGGCGCTCCAATACTGCCATAACGCTCACCTTGTTCACCCAGTGAGGTGTGCAAGCGTGCAAGCTCCGCAAAGGCATGAGAAAGGAAGTACTGTAACTACAAACGCTGAGGCAATGACACAATCATTATGGCAATAAAATGTTACGCCCAAGTACCTTCTTCACCTGAGGGCATCAGTGTGTTTATACTCCTTTACTAGATACTTACTCTCCGGGAGCTACATCCAGGGTTGTTGGATAGTCGGTTTCCACCCGATGATGTCCCTTGCGGTCAAATATATTGCAGTATTCCATGGACTCACTGTGTGTTTTTTCAAGACTAGCGATAAGCGTGGACGGCGCCTTTTCGCACCGGATGGGCCAGTGGTTTCGATCCGTTCCCTCTGCGAGCAAGCATGATGTAAAAGTGAATGGGAGAAGATTTCGTATTTTCAGGGGTCGTGAGTATCTGAAGCGGATTCATTTGAGATGCACGGAACATTCGAAATACGGTTCTTCATGTTCACTTGTACTCGCAATGCACTTAGTATACATAGTTTTGCGCTCTTCCCCGTGCGCTACAGACGCTGAACTTTTGAGTTTGCACGTGTCTTGCCCAAATTTCGTAAGTGAAGGTAGAATACTCTGAACTGTTATTAGCTTGCTATATATCGCATATGCATCTACCCGTAATGATCGTTCACTGCCACTAGTACTGGTATATCATGTTGCGCTTTTAGCAAGTAAAGGTGTCTATTCATGTGGGAAATCTGACGAGAAAAAAGTGTTACGTTACATGACTACCTGATATACGCTTATCCTCACTATATGGCGATCGTAGTAGTAGTCTGTCATGACAAACCCGGCCCAAAAGCCTCCCATATTAGAAACCCTGCACCCCATGGACCCACTCGACCAAGCGTTCGAAAACCGGAAT
Organism: Rhizopogon roseolus; assembly: GCA_930272055.1. NCBI lineage: Eukaryota > Fungi > Basidiomycota > Agaricomycetes > Boletales > Rhizopogonaceae > Rhizopogon > Rhizopogon roseolus. The sequence goes on from CAKNEV010000015.1 coordinate 104,493, forward strand.
ATATCCGACGACGAGTGGCAGAAACTCCTGTTTTCTCGTTGGCCGCAGTCGAGTGATCACGGAAAAAAAAGGTTATGCCTTCCCCATGAATTTTATGCACGAGCGCGAACAACGGATGTTTAAGAGTCGGATGAACAATTCGCTCCAGTTCAATTGTGCGCCTCGCTACGTCCCACGGTCTGCTGAGGATTTCGTATGCAAAACCTGCCAATGCCCCTCCTGTCACTAAGGTAATCCCATGAATGACTCGTGGAACATGGCTGCCGAGATGACGGTCTTCCTCAAGGCACATTGGTAATTGGTGTATTGCCCCTTGCGCCGCCGCTTTGGATGCTACCGCCACTCTACGAGTGATTTCAAATATCACAAAAAATGCCGCAAAGCCTGGACAACGAGTTATCAGAAGGTGCAGGTTTTATCTATCAGGGAGGCATTACCGCAAATATCTTTAGCACACCCCCATCCCCAGCCATCCCACCCCCGACCAGCCATCTCGGAAACATCCTTCATCCAATGCCTCATCTGTCTTATGTCTTTGATGCTGTCCGATCTACTGGCCGATCTAGGGGGCTCAGTTCCTCGAAAAACTTCTTTCCATGCATGGGACCATCCTTTGCCGGTGCCACCCTCAATAACAAGGCGAGCATTTTCTACAGGAGCTGCAACTAAGGCTTGTGCACCACCAGCAGTAGCGCCTGAAAGCACAGCGACCAAAGTTGGATGTGTCCCCAGACGTGTTTCCAGATAATTAGATGTTTCTGTGTAGGTCGTCCATAGCACAGTACCTAGCATTGCATTTGCAACCATTGGCGGCACAAAATGTTTTGGAATCACCATGAACTAAACAACGCTCATCAACGTATGTCATTAGGATACAGAACAAAAGAGCATTACACCTTGCTGCTTCACCAGCGCAGAAATATACTGGACGCTGAGAGTCACTCCATGCTTGTTAGCATGACCACGAAGTGAATGCCAGCCGCTCACTAACAATTGTTGTTAATAACACTATTATAGTGATAACAGACAAACCTTTGGGAGGTCGAAACAGCCGCACCGGGCGAGAGAAGTACAGTGCTACTCCCCTTGTGACGGTCCTGGCAAGTGCTGCATATAATGAATTGCTTTGTTCTTTAGATGCACCGTCATGAGGATTTATCGACATTCATGCAAGCACGGTTATTCGGCATCGTTGAGGTGAACTTCTCTCATGTGCCTTATCTAATTGCCACGTGCACCGCGATTCAGCCAACTTCACACAAGCTCAAATACTCTTCTGAGTTTTCACGGGTGGAAAATGTTCTCTGCCTGCAGAAGATTGTATACACCACTGTCACGCGAAATTCACTCCTTCGTACAGACTACTGTAGACAAATCCCCTGTCGCCCTTCCCGAAGGATTCAAATTTCTCCCAGGGTTTTTATCCCTCACAGAGCAACACACACTGCTCTCCACCGCACTATCTAAACTTGACTCTTTTGAATCCAAACAAACTCGGAAGCGACGAAGGGACTTCCGTTCCAACCACCCACGAGAGAGTCGCACAATCGAGGATGTTTTCCTTCCTGACGCATACTATGACTTCGAAGAGGTTGCACAATTATCTTCATCGCCAAGAGCTAGGCTTATGAAAGATCACAGGGCCATTACGATGGAGTGATACGACATTATCGTGAGATACACGTGTCATCCTGGCCGGAAGATCGGAATACGGGCCTTTCCTTGATTTTAGCTCGTTTGCAGGGGCTATATCCAACCTCGAATGTACAGACACATCTTTTACATCTGTCATCCAGGGGAGAAATACTTCCACATGTGGATAATACACAGGCCAGTGGGTCATGGATTCTCGGTGTTAGCCTTGGCGCGGCGAGAATTCTTCGGATGGAGTCAACAAGAGACCCAGAAGATTCGTTTGAAGTTCTGCTCCAATCGGGAAGCGTTTATATACAAAGGTGAGTGTCATCCGCTTGCCTTCTAATTCGGCGCTGATATTAGGTTAGGGACAGTGTACGGTACGATTATAAACACTCTATACTAAGAGGAGGTTGTTTCCGCGGAAGAGAAATTGAGGACGGCCAGCGAGTTAGTGTAATGGTCAGAGTAAGTCATTATCCCTCACAGATACGGACGCATCATGTTTGACACGCGCAGGACCGAAAGGAAGCACCTACGTTGGTTTCATACTGAGCTTGTTACCTTGCGGCTGTAGCAAGACCCACTGACTCCTCTTGGCTTACTTTGTGTACCTGAAAGAGCTACACTGGACAGGCACAGGAGCATGCTTGATTCAAGTTCCTAGCCTGAAAGTCTGTCCCTAGATGTCGGTGATTCGGGACGCCTTCAGACTCTTCGATTTCCCATTCACTGAAAGACGTTTAATTTTTATTGGTACGTTACTATTACCGATTTGATACCCTTAGATAGTTTTAGACGATGCTGGATCTTTGCTGAAGCTGCGACACTCCTTAGTAATAATATGTGAAGGAACGATGTCTTCCTTCGATTTGGTTTGCCTAGGGATTCTATTGACGCTTATACATATAATGAATATCATGGATTTTACAGGCATACTCTAAAGGTAGAGTACATTTTTTTTATACAACCGCAGAGGTTTACACGACCCCTCGGTCCTCTCGTAAAATCACAAATTCCGATCATACCGCGACATCGTCAACATGTGTTTGAAGTGAGTTTTTACGAAGGGTAACCCTACAACACCTCCGAGTCGGCTTCCTTGCAAATGTGTTTTGTTGAGACAGTTCTTCCAAATCTGTCGGAAGGTTGTACTCTTCTCCAACGTCTCAACACCCCTGTAATACATATGTCTGGCACATGTTAGTTTGTGACCTATCCGATCAGTTCGAATACCATTATTTCCCCTGATTCGGATATGTAGTCATTTTGCACTTACATTTACAGTGTCTTGCTAGTCATTGTGGCGCCCCCCGTTTTCCTGATTTAGCAAGACTCCCGGGCTCACTTGGCTAACTTTTACTCAAACATGTGGGAGATTAATTTACTCCTGTATGTTAAGTTTATGTCAACATACTTGTGGCATCGGCTCGGTGCCTCTTTGGCCCCTAGATTTCTGATATGCCTACATGCTCGAAGTTCGGCGGAGTAAGGAATACGACAACGGTACTTGAACTCGAGGTTAAAAAAGTGCAAATACTCCGATTAGGTACCAGGCCTAGAGGGAATATGATTTGATTTCAATAGACACCTGATCCACGAGACTCCCCTTGTCGAATCAAATCGGAGTCCGCGAACCGCAATCGGTTCGATATATAGCAATGACGTGGATGTTCTTTGCTCCCGCGAAAGAAGCCTGCCCCAGTTCAGTCTCCTCCCTAGGCCATTATGCCGGGCAATCATGAATTGGTCATATTGGGGAATCAAAGACACGAGGTTTTATGGGGTGGCGAATGCTCTTCGCCGGATTTATCAGTGCCTAATGTAACTCACATCAAGTCTAAGGTGACTTGGAGGGCAGATCCTGGCAGATTGATTGATCCCAGGAGAAAGTTCTCGAGTAATAATACAAGAGACTCAGCGTCAATCGACAAATACAGATGGATGAGGTGTAAGTGCGACGGGATGAATAGATACAATGATGTGATGATTCTGAAGTCCATGAATGCGGATGTAATAAATAAGTCTAGTAAAGCTCTGTAGGAATCTATAGGGTCTTCATGGCTAATGTACTTTTGACAAACTGGAAACCCTGGAAATGCAAATTAACTGATGACATCACCTATAAATCATTGGAGGCTTACGGTAACTGGGCGTGGCCTCCCCCCCCATCTATTGCCACCAGCACAGTTTGGGTACCCTATAAGATACAACTCATTAGAAGATTTGATACCACTCGATGATGCAGAGGGTACCCACATCAGCCATACGGCTGGTGCCCTGCACTGTGCCGTACTTGATTTCACCAGTGGATGCCCAGTAAAAAACTCGAGTGCCATTCTAGGATTCGGTCAAGATAAGTGTAAAGTCAGGTAGGAACCAGCTTACTGGGAAAGCGTTCATAGCCAAAACAGTAGATAACGCACAAAAGCGTCGGGTATGGAGAAATTGTGAGGATGAGAGACATCTTGTCCTCCACCTTTTAAGGCTTCAAGGGAACAACTTCTTATTTGATGACGCCGTCCCTAATTTGTCCCATAAAACGGTAGACGTATGATAGGTCGGATTGTGTGGAAATGGGCGAGGTCGCTTACAGCGAAAAGAACCTGCAGACACGTTAATTAGCTGGCAACCCAACGAACCATTGCCGAAGCTTTACTAATTTCATTCGGATGGATGATCCTGGGATCTGTGATGGAGCATCTCAAAATTCGAGAACGCCGATGCTCCTGAACTTAAAAATCAAATGCGATGCATCCCATTAAAGGGAGTCGTGAAATTTGGCTAAAGAGGTACAGGACCGACTTCGGACTACGGAAGCACCTCTTGCCTTGCGGCTAACACGTAACAAACCCTGCGACGCACACACAAAAGAGAGGAAACGCACGGGTTCAATGATATACGGAGCGCATACGCAGAGGTAGCCACATGTATGATGTCGGAAAACTATCCTCTCATGAGTGAGCGGCAGCGTAGACGAGGAGTGGTACTCCTGATCGTCACGTTGATCCTCGGAGTCGATCCGTGCCAAAGTTCCGTCTCATGAATGTGAAGTTGCATATCGAGGGTTCATCGAACTTCAATCCTTGGATCTTGAGAAATGGACTACGACGAAGGAACATATCGGAAGACAGTGCCAGAGTAACATTTGTGTGCACTGCAGAAAATCTACAAACAAACTGTTTGAACGTGAGAACACGTCCTTTCCATCGTCACGCATCACAGTCAGTCACACCCCACAAGTTTTGCGTTCATGTCTGTTATCCTTGTCACTGGATCTTACGACCATGAGATCAGGTTTTGGGAAGCATGGAGTGGAATCTGTTCGCGGACTATAACGAGATCCGGAGAGTCTGGCGTGAGCGACACGTTTTCCTAGTTTGCATTGTCAAGACTCACATATACCTTAGCAAGTGAATCGCCTTGCCATTTCACCCGAGTAATCGCAACATCATTTCTTCTCTATGAATTAACTGAATGTATCTCAGCAAGCGCCTTTTGGCCGCAGCAATCCACAAAAAGGTTTATATCTACGAGATTGCCAGTAGTTCCTTGACACCAGTGCGTATCCTAGTAGCTACCGGCATCCCTATGTTGACCTCCTTTAGCTAACGTGCCTGGATGCGCATACCAATAATGTAACTTCCGTGTCCTTCCACAGTGAAGGGAAGTGGTTGGTGACCGGTAGTGAGGATGGCACTATCAAAATATGGGACCTTCGGTGTGTAGGGTGATTTTTACTGTGATTTCTAAAGCCTACAGCGCATAAAACCCATACAGAAGTACTCAAGTGCATAGGACGTACGATAACGGTGCCCCTGGTAGGTTTAATATCCCCTTTCATCACTTTACTAATTGATGCTCTCAAACTCCCAAAGTCAATGATGTCTGTGTCCATCCGAATCAGGGAGAGCTCATCTCGTGCGATCAAGCGGGTTGTATCAAGCAGTGGGACTTATCTGAAAACCTCTGCTCACATGAGCTAGTATGTTTAGAACAACGTTGCAGTTGCAGTCGTCATTGACATATTATTGGAGACACCAGCAGGCGATGTTCCTATTCGGTCTGTCAGCTTGGCGTCTGATGGCTCTTGTCTAGTTGCTGGAAATAACAAGGTATTATAATTTATCTTTTAATTAATCACTTCTTACTTCCTCGGCTTAGGGCAAATGTTATGTTTGGAAAATTAACGAGGAGAAATCCGAACTACCTCGTTACCAGGCAGTGACAAAGTTCAGCGCCCATAAGAAATATCTCACTAGGGTGTTACTTAGTCCAGATGTGAAGTGCGCAGCTTTGGGCTATCAGTTTTGACGAAGTGTCTAAAGGTGTGACAACAGGTATCTTGCCACGTGCTCTGCGGATACCACCGTGAAGATATGGTCTATATCACAGAATTATGAATTCAAACAAGAGAAGGTTCTTCAAGGCCACCAACGCTGGGTTTGGGATTGTGCATTCAGTGCTGATTCTGCGTATCTTGTTACAGGTAAGGGGTTTTCCTGTTACCTCTATAGAATGTCCGTGTAATCATCTCATCTCAGCATCCTCGGACCATACTGCTCGGCTTTGGGAGATGGCATCGGGAGAGACTGTGCGACAGTATAATGGTCATCATAAAGGTGAGCCGTGAAAGTTTGGCCCACGAGCAAATTTAAAGAACGTGGTCTAGCGGCTGTTTGCTGCGCTCTCCATGATGGGGCTGGATAGGTGACGATCTTGACCTGTAAATTTATGAAATAGTAATATTTTTATTAATTCATCGGGACTCCCGATTGCGTCCAAGAACTTTGATGGCGAGTATGCCTCCCTGCAGTCGGTCCTATATTTTTGTCACCCCAGGAATACTCTCCTTCCTTAGTGTTGACCAACTTTCTCCATTTGCACCGTTATATTCACTGTTAAGGCCCGCACATCCGACTTTTCGTGGTTCGATGGCAATATACTGAGGTGCTGCTGCAACAGGCAATGCGTTACTGGCTCTCTCCCGCCCATAGTCTCTTCTGACCCCTTAAGGTATAACGGGGGTAAGTCCTCGGTATATTGATTAAATGCTGCGGTCGTGCGGACTGTGATCCAGACCAGGCAACGCGTGTACATCTGTGCGAGTTAGATGTCGCCATCCTGACAAACCAAACGTATCAAGATGTCTCCATCAACTCCGCGTGCTTAAATTTTTTCGTCAGTTAATGAAAGAGAACTCTGATGCCAACGCATCGGCATCGGGAACATGGCAAAACTGAGCAGAACATGGCACCATCAGATCCATCGATGCAGGCTATTTTGGTCGTTGGTTGCCTCATGATTCTATTTGCAGAGGTCAGTATGTCTTGCGAAACAATTAGCGCTTCCCTCGGGCCTAAAGTGGATACACGTTTCTAACGTTTCCTCGACGTTTTGAAGGCTATTTTTAGCTAGTCAGCATCAATGAATCTCCCGTTATCCCCGGCACTACTGTCCCGAAGCTCCTATATCGCTTAACCCTTGACTTTGGGGGTTCAACACCATCAGAAGTGAAATCCCCTGTGTCAATAAATCAATAAATCATATACGTATGACCGTGCGTACATTGCCCTCTCTTCTTGTGTTTGATTGACCTTGCCAGCCCGGACCTGGCCCAACTTGGTGCGCCTGGGAAAAATAAACCATTCGGCCGATATGTTGTTGAATTGGTAGCCATTATGGAGGTGTTGCAAGAATTCAACAATGACTTCCACAGTTGATCTCACTGATATCGGCCCCCCGTAGCCATAGCCAAACGTGTTCTTTTGTCATTCTATATTGAATAGAATTTCATCGGGCGCTGCCGATGAAGGGTGTGATGTGTGCAACTGGGGTTGACAGACGTACAACCATGTCGACGAAATATGACACCTATGTTGCGCTGAGTTTGGGCCCAGGGTCTGTTAGGGTCTACTTCGTGTATGAAACACGAAGATTGTCATTGGACTTTTGAAGTTACTTACTTCGTTGGCGTGCTCGATATCGAGATGAGTCCTTCATGACCATTGACAATCTGAAGGAATCTGATGAGTCATACGGACCGGAGCGCTGGTTCCATGAATGCACGTGAGGAAGACCCTGCCACTGAGTGACGTGGGTTCTGTATCAAAGAGCACCTACCCGTGGTCCATATTCTCGGTCGTGGTTATGCTTTCGCACACCGACGTACCATGTACCTCATTTCCGTTGCTGTCCCTGGGAAAAAAGGGCTCGTTAGCCATGCAAGCATGAGAAGTTACTTGCAGCGGCTGCAGGTGAGTAGGCCACTTTAGACCCTGGCAATATCATGCAGTAAGAGTTATTATGGTAGCCGGGGGGTTGAGAGTGACTTTCGCCAGTTGAAACACAAACGTTGGCAATTTCCGGTGAAAGTCACTCTGTCTAAGTTGGTTTTCCCATGATTCTATTCAACACTTCCAGCAAGGTCTTATAATTGCTGTCCGAGGACTTGCTGCCATATTTTTTCCCCTTCGCCCCTCGGGAAAGACAACTTTCACACTCATACTCTACTGTTAATATTGAGCGACAGGAAACAGCGGATGTAGTCGGAGGCCTTCACCTTCTATTGAACAGCCGCCGATTGGGTACACGCCCAGAGGAAAGATCACGAGGACGGCACATGGTAATCCGGACAGGTCACGTTCCTTGATGCTCGTTTTGAAGCCCGACCGAATGCGGAGACGGAACATCGAACCATGAAGAAAGATGATGATGACCTTGTGGACAAGTTACTCTCACGATTTGACCGTCATCTGTATCGATTATCTATGTTTTGTGATTATCAATCGTACTCACTCGAAAAGAAATCCAATTGCAATATGGGACTGCCAAGTGCCAAGAGGCATGAATTCGGCTTCTCCGAAGGCATCGGAGCGACTCGGGGATTTTCGGCTGTCCTGATGGTTTAGCTATTTTTGGCATAGTGAAATCTGACTCCTGTCAAAGCTCCAAGCGGATGCAAGTTTTCGTCCTTTGACTCTGACCACCATCTTCCCTGATTCTTCAGCGTCTTTGATTAAAAATCTCTTCCAAGATTCTCTGCTCATTGTTGACATATTGCTGCTTCGTTTTCTATGGCAATTTCTCCTACTCTCTTCGACGATCATCATACCAGTTCTCTACCTCTCGCCTCTGAGGAGACCTCCACAGCCGATAACGGGTTTCATGCTGTAGAACGTGATCCCAACTCTTGGGCAGGATCCCTTCCTGCTAACCAAGGTCTGTATACCAACGAAAATGAGAAGGATGCTTGTGGTGTAGGCTTCATCTGTCATATCAAAGGTGAACAGAGCCACAAAATCGTTTCTGATGCCCGTCAGTTACTTTGTGCGATGACGCACAGGGGTGCAACTGGTGCTGATAGTCGTGATGGTGATGGTGCTGGTGTCATGACTGGAATCCCCCACCTGTTTTTCAAGCGCGAAGCTGAAAGGGATATTGGATGCATTCTACCCACACCAGGAGAATATGCCGTAGGCAATGTCTTCTTCAAGGCCAACGATCCCATCCAGTTACAAAGCCATCAATCCGTTTTCGCCAGTATCGCCAGTCACTTGGGACTTCGTGTTTTAGGGTGGCGAGAAGTTCCGACCGATGGCACCATTCTTGGTCCTGCTGCAAGTAGCAAAGAACCTGTGATTTACCAGCCTTTCATTGTCTTACGCGATAATTACGGCGATGGCAACGCTAGCCAAAATGGACCTTTCGACGCCAAGCACTTCGAGCGACAACTGTACGTTTTGCGCAAGCACGCTACTCACACCATGTTTGTGACTTCCAATTTGTCCAGTCCATGAAACAAGCTCAACCCCCTTTTTGTGAAAATTCTTTTTATTGTATAAAGTACGCTCTCCAAAGGCTTTTACGTCTGTTCTTTATCCTCCAAGAACATCGTGTATAAGGGGCAGCTCACTCCTCCCCAAGTATACAATTACTATCATGATCTCAATCACGTGCTGTATTGTTCCCATTTTACTTTGGTGCATTCTCGATTCTCGACAAACACATTTCCTTCTTGGGATCGCGCTCAGCCAATGAGATGGGCTGCTCACAACGGTTAGTGATCTGCACTTAGAAATGCCAGGTAAGCCCTGACGCAGAGTCCTTAGGTGAGATCAACACTGTGCGCGGCAACAAGAACTGGATGCGAGCTCGAGAAGGCGTACTTTCATCCACTCATTTCGGCGATCAGCTCGATCTGCTCTACCCCATCATCGAGACCGGCGGATCTGACTCTGCTGCGTTTGACAACGTACTTGAGTTACTTGTTGTCAATGGCGTCGTCACGTTGCCTGAGGCAGTTATGATGCTTATTCCCGAAGCCTGGCAAGGCAACGAGAGCATGGATGCCCAGAAGCGTGCCTTTTATAACTGGGCTGCTTGTCTTCAAGAGCCTTGGGACGGTCCTGCCCTTTTCACCTTCAGCGACGGCCGGTACTGCGGTGCGAACCTTGACCGAAATGGTCTCAGACCGTGTCGCTACATTGTCACCAATGATGATATCATGGTCTGCGCTTCCGAGGTTGGCGCGGTGTTCATCCCACCCGAGAAGGTAGTTCAGAAGGGACGTTTAAAGCCTGGCCGTATGCTGTTGGTCGATACGCTTGAGGGAAGGATTGTCGATGACAAGGAGCTGAAGCGGAACACTGCTGCTAAACAAAATTTCGCTTCCTGGGTTGAGAGTCACGTCCTCCATGTCCCCAACATTATCAAGCGCATCATCCGTAGCAATACCTCTCTTGATCCAGTCATTGATGATTCGCCTCTTAGCGCTGATCCCAAGCTCCTCGCGTTCGGCTATACCGTAGAGCAGCTGAGCCTCCTTATGCTACCTATGGTAGATACTGGAAAGGAGGCCTTAGGTTCCATGGGCAACGATGCTCCATTGGCAGCGATCGCTACTCAGCCTCGTCTCATTTATGATTATTTCCGCCAGCTCTTCGCCCAGGTCACCAATCCTCCCATCGATTCTATTCGGGAAAGCATTGTCATGTCTCTCGAAGCATACGTCGGCCCCGAGGGCAATCTGCTGGAAATGAAGCCGCAGCAGTGCCACCGTATTCTATTACCCTCCCCTCTGATTTCCTTGGAGGAAATGAACGCCATGAAGAATCTGAAGCTTGCGTATGCGGGGTGGCCTTCCATCACCATAGACATTACGTTCCCCAAAGAAGAAGGGCTTCCAGGCTATCAACTTGCGTTACAACGTGTCTCCAGCGAGGCATCTCAAGCAATTGAGGATGGCATCAAGGTCATCATCCTTTCTGACCGCGCCACAGGGCCGAGGCGTGTCCCTTTGTCCGCGCTGGTGGCATGTGGTGGCGTGCATCATCACCTGACACAGCAAAAACAGCGTGCCAAGGTCGCTCTGATGGTGGAGACCGCGGAGGCCCGTGAAGTTCACCACATTTGTGTCCTAGTCGGATACGGAGCTGACGCGATATGCCCGTGGTTAATGTTGGAAACAATTCACAAGGTTGAAAGGGAGGGTCTGTAAGTTGCAAGCTGTCTATCAATTTTCTTTCATTGATCGCCGTTGACAGCGTCAAGGCCGAGAAGACTCTGAATGATCTCCTAGCCAACTATCACAAATCCGTCGATAACGGCATTCTCAAAGTTATGTCAAAAATGGGTATCTCGACGCTTCAATCGTACAAGGGCGCTCAAATTTTCGAAGCACTTGGTCTTCATAGTGAAGTCGTGGACCGTTGTTTCATTGGCACGGCATCTCGCGTTCAGGGGGCCACGTTTGACCTACTTGCTATGGATGCCTTCGAGCTTCATGAGCGTGGGTGGCCGTCGCGGGAGACTGTCTTACCTCCAGGAATGCCGGAATCTGGGGAATACCATTGGCGTGATGGAGGGGAGGCACACATCAATGATCCAGCCGGAATTGCTAATCTTCAAGATGCCGTTCGCGAGAAGAATCAAACAGCATACGATGCTTATGCTCGTAACGCGAATGAGCAAACAAAGGGCGTGCATTTACGTGGGCTTCTAGACTTCCGCTATGAAAACGCCACTGCTATTCCCATCGAGCAGGTCGAGCCTTGGAATGAAATCGTTCGCAGGTTCGTTACGGGCGCCATGTCGTACGGATCAATTTCTATGGAAGCACACTCCACGCTTGCTGTTGCAATGAATCGTCTCGGCGGCAAGTCCAACACTGGTGAGGGCGGAGAGGATGCAGAGCGCTCTCACATACTCCCCAATGGTGACACTATGCGTTCTGCCATTAAGCAAGTGGCATCTGGTCGTTTCGGCGTCACTGCTAACTACCTGGCGGACGCTGACGAGCTCCAAATCAAGATGGCTCAAGGTGCTAAGCCGGGCGAGGGCGGTGAGCTTCCCGGACACAAAGTTTCTACCTCCATTGCTCGCACTCGCCACTCTACTGCTGGTGTCGGACTTATCTCGCCTCCACCCCACCATGACATTTATTCCATCGAGGATTTGAAACAGCTCATCTATGACTTAAAGTGCTCCAACCCTCGTGCGCGGGTCTCCGTGAAGCTTGTCTCCGAAGTTGGCGTTGGTATTGTTGCAAGTGGTGTCGCAAAGGCAAAAGCAGATCACATCCTCATTTCTGGACACGACGGTGGTACTGGTGCATCCCGATGGACCGGCATTAAGTACGCCGGTTTGCCGTGGGAACTTGGCCTAGCGGAGACACACCAGACGCTTGTGTTGAATGATCTCCGTGGTCGCGTCACCGTCCAAACTGATGGCCAGATTCGTACCGGTCGTGACATTGCTATCGCATGTCTGCTTGGTGCTGAGGAATGGGGTTTCGCTACGACGCCGCTTATCGCCATGGGCTGCATTATGATGCGTAAATGTCACTGTACGTTGCACCTTCTTTACCTCATTCAATAGTTGACGCGATTTCTCCAGTGAACACTTGCCCTGTCGGTATTGCCACACAGGACCCTCAACTTCGCACGAAGTTTGCGGGACAACCAGAACAAGTCATCAACTTCTTTTATTATCTCGCTGAGGAGCTTCGTGGTTACATGGCCAAGCTCGGTTTCCGTACGATCAACGAGATGGTTGGTCGTGCTGATATGCTCAAGGTCGATGAGAAATTGCGCACCATCAAAACTACCCACCTCGATCTGTCCGCCGTGTTGAAGCCTGCTTGGCAGATGCGTCCTGGCGCTGCGACGTACCGTGTTCGTCAACAAGATCATAAGCTGTACATTCGTCTCGACAACAAGTTTATCGACGAGTCTGAACCAGCTCTTACCGATGGACTTCCGGTTCATATTGAGTGTGACGTCACAAACACCGATCGCGCTCTCGGCACGTCGTTATCATATCGTGTCTCTAAACTCTATGGCGAAGAAGGTTTGCCGAAGGATACGATCCATATTCGCATGCGCGGCTCAGCCGGACAATCTTGTGGTGCTTTCCTTGCTCCCGGTATCACAATCGAACTGGAAGGTGATTCGAACGACTATGTCGGGAAAGGTTTATCTGGTGGGCGTCTTATCGTTTACCCCCCTAAACAATCGACCTTCAAGGCCGAGGAGAATGTCATCGTTGGCAACGTTTGCTTGTATGGGGCCACGTCTGGCGAGGCTTTCATCCGGGGTGTCGCTGCCGAACGTTTTGCCGTTCGCAACTCGGGTGCAAACGCTGTCGTTGAAGGCACCGGTGATCATGGATGCGAGTACATGACCGGTGGGCGTGTGGTGGTCCTAGGAACTACAGGTCGCAACTTCGCTGCTGGAATGAGCGGTGGGATTGCGTATGTACTCGATACCGCCCACACTTTCGCGTCGAAAGTCAATATGGAGATGGTCGAGCTTGGCAAGGTCAGTGACCCTCGTGAAATTGCCGCATTGCGTGGCCTCGTCGAGGACCATCGTCACTACACTGGCTCCGAGGTTGCTGATCGTGTCCTCCATGATTTCCACCACTTACTCCCGCTCTTCGTCCGCGTCATGCCACTCGATTACAAGCGTGTCTTGGAGGAACAGGCTGTCAGAGAAAAGGAGGAAAAGATGAGACTAAACGTGATTGACTTGGTCCCATCTCGTACCGCTAGTCAAGTCGATCTTGCGTCAGAGGGCCTAGAAGACATCCTGCTCCCAAAGGAACGAGCGACACCCCCTGTTCCTCCCAAACGTCATGAGCCCGTTGTTGCAGATCTGGAGGATGCCATGGTCGATGAATCGACCACAAAACAACGTCTTAACAAGTTAGATAAAGCTCGAGGATTCATGAAGTATCAGCGATTAAACGAGGCCTACAGGCCTCCTCGCAAACGTGTTAAGGACTGGAAAGAGATCTCGATCCGCTTGACCGACAGTGAGTTGAAGTATCAATCCGCTCGATGCATGGATTGCGGCGTTCCATTCTGCCAGTCTGACACCGGATGCCCGATCTCGAACATCATTCCCAAGTGGAACGATCTTGTGTTCAAGGGCCAGTGGCGCGATGCCCTTAACCGTCTTCTTATGACGAACAACTTCCCCGAATTTACTGGTCGCGTCTGTCCTGCACCTTGCGAAGGCGCATGTGTGTTGGGTATCAACGAGCAACCCGTTGGAATCAAGAGCATCGAGTGCGCCATCATTGACAAGGTATATTCTGCGCATGTCATCTTGATGTCGCTCATCCTCCAATAATGTAGGGTTTCGAAATGGGCTGGATGACTCCTCAAGCCCCGAGCTTCCGCACTGGGAAGCGAGTCGCGATCATTGGCGCCGGTCCTGCTGGTCTTGCATGTGCTGATCAACTCAATAAAGCAGGCCATCTTGTCACTGTATATGACCGCAATGATCGTATGGGCGGCCTTCTCATGTATGGTATACCCAAGTAAGTATATCGTAATCGGATACTGGTACTAGTGCCGGTGCTGACCTACTACAGTATGAAGCTCGACAAGTCAATCGTACAACGCCGCTTGGACTTGATGGAAGCTGAGGGAATTGTACGTCTTCGTCAACCTTTGTGATTTATCATCTCTGATTATTTCGAAGACCTTCGTACCTAACGCTCATGTCGGTGTCAATATTGATGCTACCGCTCTCCAAGCAGAGAATGATGCGGTTGTTGTGTGCACGGGAGCGACGTGGCCTCGTGATCTCAAAATTCCCAACCGCAATGCGGACGGCATTCACTTTGCCATGGAATTCCTTCAGGTTCGTGCATCCTTTGTTCCAAGTTGAGACTGCTCAAACGCTTGTTTGTAGCTCAATACGAAGTCCCTCTTGGATTCAGAGCTGCAGGATGGTTCCTACATCAACGCCAAGGGTAAAGATGTTATTGTCATCGGTGGTGGTGACACCGGTAACGACTGCATTGGCACGTCTATGCGGCATGGCGCCAAGTCCGTGACAAACTTCGAGCTTCTACCCAAACCTCCCGGTTCGAGAGGCCGAGACAACCCTTGGCCGCAATGGCCTAGGTTCGTGTCCTCAACAGTTTCCAGGAGAGATGACAATTAATCTTCATCAGGATCTTCCGGGCCGACTACGGACACACCGAAGTTGCTGCGCATTTCGGCAATGGTGAATAGATTTTGTTATCGATCAATATTTTTCCTCACAATATTCTCTTAAGATCCACGGGAATACTCCATATCCACCAAGGACTTTGTCGTTGACGATGTTGGGAAGCTCAAGGGCTTGAACACTGGTATGTCTTGATCTCTGAAGATTTTGCTTTGAATACTGATGCCTCGTGTTTCGGAATAGTCCGAGTTGAGTGGACCAAGGATAGCAGTGGACGCTGGAAGATGGAAGAGGTGCCTGGCTCGGAGAAGTTCTTCCCTGCTCAGCTCGTCTTCCTAGCTCTAGGTTTCCTTGGTCCGCAGTCGGAAGTTCCCAGCGTTTTGGGTATTAAGCAAGATATCAGATCAAACATCCAGACCCCTCCCAAAGTTCGTGTGGCGGTATCTTATTTTTCGATTTTGGTACTTAAATAACCCTCATAGAAATATTCGACCAACGTCGAGGGTGTATTTGCGGCAGGTGACTGTCGTCGTGGCCAGTCGCTGATTGTGTGGGGTATTAAGTAAGTGAAGCATTCTTTTGAAATTCGAATACCAATGGATTTGATTCCAGTGAGGGACGGGGCGCCGCTGCCGAGGTTGATGCTTGGTTGAGCACAGGATCCACTCGCTTGCCTAGCGCTGGTGGCATCAAAACTAGGGTGAGGGACCACCCACATCATTGCCGATTACCTATTGATCTCATTGCCAATCAGACTTTCGTGCCCCCTCCTAGCAATGTCACGCAGGCGGTCACTGTGTTGGCTTGAACACTGTGGCAAATTGTTTCGCATCTTCGTCAGATTGATCTATGGCAAATCCAAAGATATATTATCCATCTATATCATGTACAAGTATCCCCCTTAAGAATATATCCATTAGCAATCATTTTGTTCGTCTCTGATACCGTGCCAGCCGCAAGGAATGAATGATGGGGGCGAAGAAACGTAAATTACCAATACAAGGAACATATGACGGTGTCATGACCCACAGCGAGGCAGCCTTCTTCCCTTCGATTGAATGTAGCGTTTCCTGGAGGCAGGGCACGTTGCACATTACATGTTCATTACTTACCCACATACCTGATGCACAAAACCTTCGAGATTATCTGCAGTCGGATAATCTCGAAGTTATGCGGTATTTCATCCTGTTCGCAACGATAAATACCTCCTCGGAATGCAGTGAATTCGCCAAATTTTTTCTATCACTGTGAGCGACTGAAAGTTCTCAGAAATGCCCAGAGTTGCCGCAGCGAAAACAAAACTCATGATTAAGGAAAGGGGAGGAAAAGCACAGGTTGCCTTCCGCAATGCTCTAGGTCTACGCGAAAGCGAAGACCTTCAGTTTCAACAAATCAAGGTTAGTGAACTTGAACAATCACCAACGTACACCTCGTGTAGCCTAGCGGCAACCTTCTTAACAGCGCCACATACGGGCCCTGGCTATCAAGCACTTCGAGATCGGTCTCAAACCAAGGGAACAGGAGAAGCATTGTAAAGACCGCTTCTTGGATGATGTAAAGATGACCATCATGACAGGGCTGCAAACACTGACATATCACCCTACATAGGTGCACAAGGCGTACCCGGTCTTTCGACGTGACAATCGCGCGAATGATCATTTATTGACATATGTCGATCGATATCTTCACGCCAAGGCGGTTCCCAGTTCGCGCTTCTACAGAAGGGTTCGCCTTGACAATAATCATGCTGCAGATGATGCCTTGGGAGAGGATGATAGGTCTAACACTAGCAGCCAATCCCTGGTAGATCTGGAACTCGCTCCTCTGTACCACGAGGAGACCATCATGTCCCCAGTTCTTGAGCCTTGGGTAAAAAAAAATTGTCTCCAGTTTTCATGGTCTGAGTCTCATGGTACCCAGATTCGAATGCCAGCCCCTTGGCCTGAGTCGGACGAGAAAGACGAGGACTTGGAGACACTTCCGAGTCGTCCATTCGATCTTTATCCGTATGGTAGCCACCGACGTAATATGGTGCAGAAGGAGACTGGTGTCACGGTAACCATTATACGTTGGGCAAAGTGCAGCTCTAACTCGTTTGGCTTAAAAGACACCCGCCGAACGCTCTCCCAGTCGTATATTGACTAGTCAAGCTGACTTAATGGCATCCATCGAATGGCCCCCCGAGATCCGTTCCCTATCACTGAACTCGTACGCGGAGATGCCGCTGATAGAGGAACGTGAACGAACGGCTTTGCAAGAGCACTTCGGCAACCCGGGTAGGACGTCATCCGCGAGCCAAACATTGTCCCCGGACAACTTACTCGATTCATCACCTGTCAAAGCTTTCCTCAATCGCACGCACCTCAGCCACTTATTTGAAGAACTCGTGAAACTGGGTATCAAAAACCAGTCTCGTCTCCATCGCATAGCAGCATGGCCAGAGTGTGATATCGAGCTACTTCTGCGTGATTCTGTGCGGGAGAGCAGAATCGACAAGTTTGAAGCGCTTCAACTCAATGTTGCTTTTCGTTCTCTCCGTCGTTCACTTATTTCCGCTGATGTCGGTAATACATTACATTTGCGTTGAACAACATACATCTCCACCTTGATATGGGTCACACAAGCAGTATTGAAGTCTTCGCGCGCACTGTTACGGCCACCTTTAGCGATTGGGAATTATACTCTAGCAGCTACTCTTGATATATTCTTACTCCTCCTGCGCCCCAACTCTGCATGACAGCGCTTCCCCCTTCGGTCGGTTGTGTAAATGCAACATCGCCATTGAGAGGATCCAGTGGGCAGCCGTAAATGAAAGTGGCGGCAGCGGCCGAGAGCAAGTGGCTAGCGATACCTTGCCGTCGATGCGCCAATGAGACAAACAAGCGTGGTATACCGAGTGGGGTAGGTAGGCCCTCCGGATGGCAAAAGAGCCCTGAGGTCGTATCGACTGCGACCAGGTGATGGGTGGAAGATGGTGGGAGAGGTTCACGGTCAGTAGCTTGGTTGGAATCATGTGCAGGCGAGTTTTTTGCGGGAGTGGCGATGGCCATGGCGGTAGATATTCGTTGAGCAATGACACAGCCGACTATCTTCTCTCGGTGTGCATTCGTCAGTGATGGTATCAGAAAGAGGTACGCCTTCGAGCATTGCAAGATTTCGTTTGATAATGGAGGAGATGACAGGGCAAGATTTATAGTTTCGAGTAATATCGCAAGCTTCGAAAGCGACAATGAGAGTTCAGTGCGAGCGTCCTATAAGCATAACTGCTCACCTTAGATCCAATTTTTCCACCGACGTTCGTCTTGAAACAGATAATGCGACCTTTTTTCCCATCCTTGAGCTTAACTCCAGATCGTACTTCTTCTACACCGGTTTTCTCTGTTTCTCGTTCTTCCTCTCTACCCCACTCCATTCCCCTTTGTACGCGCGAGCAGTGAGCGCGGTGCAACGACTCATCATCTGGTGCGCCACGCGTGTATGAGAGGCCACAAGTCGAGCATGTCCGTAGTATAGATGTGTCAAGAGAGAAATGTAGCTGCCTTAGGATCGTCTGCTTCGGCTTTTCTGACTTTCCCGAGGATTTGGTTGTGATCCGCCTCTTGGTTGGGGGCTCATTTTCGGTACCTTCCCCGAAGTGTTTGCGCTTCTTCGTTACCGATGTCGGAGACGATGATGGTGATGAAGATGGAAGTGATAGACGCGAGCGCGAGCTGTAAGTTCGCTTGACTTTGTTAGCCATCTGAGTATATGGCAGTTCTTTGTGGAATACACAAACGACGCGCAGCTGCCAGGTGCCCACGTGACCGTAAACATGCATTGAATCATCTTCACCGTCTGCGAATTTATAAGGACGTGTAGCTCGTGGTGACCTGGTTCTTCTTCTTTTCTTCTTCCCCTCCTTTAACTTTTCCCTCCTAACTGCGCGGAAATGCGCTTATGTAGCAATTCCAGCACTATGCCCTCACTATCCTTGATTATTATTATTATTTTCCTCTCCTTCAAGCTACCGCGTATATGGGCTTCAGAGTCTCAGTGGATCGACTATTCGTCAGATGGATATGCCACTATGACACACTATACCCTTCCCGAAAACTTCATTGCAGCATGCGGGTGCACACCCGCCAGCACCGACTATCCAACTGCTGCAATGAATCAGATGGCATTTGGCAGCAGTACATCTTACGGCCCCGCTTGTGGCCGATGTTTCAATCTCACCCTGCTAGATGCATTCACGGCTAGTCCACGTTTCTATCCAAACGTTACAAAGTCAGTCGTTGTCAAAGTCACTGACCTGTGTCCATTATCTCAGTCTGGTTGGTGCAACGCAACTACGCATGGACCGAACGCGTAAGTGCGCTTGCTTCGTGGCGTCGATATCTAACCTTCACACAGTGGTGGTAATTACCTGAATTTTGACCTCGCATGGCCGTCATCTTCAATTCCGGATGATTTCTTCCCATCAGATGAAGCTTTTTATGGTGAGCACACTCGGCGTGATTTACCCATGTGTGTCTTGAAATTTATGCTTTCAGGTTTTACTGTGAGGCAATTTGTTACCTCTTTGATTGTTCCTGATGGTCAATTATTGTGCAACTAGGACTTTGGAGTCTGGAATATCAGCTACCAGTCTGTTGCATGTACGAATTGGGAGGGCTGGAACCACGCCGCTGCTCTCGGAAGTGTGACCAGCTTGGGGACCAGCGCATGCTGTCCTGATAACCCGACTGTTGGTCTCCCTTCGCTGTTTTTACATAACAGCTAACCCTCTTCGTCAGGGAAATACCAATGATACCTGCCCGTCGTATTCCGACGACAATGGCATCCCGTATGTGTCCTCTCTTCTATTTCTGAGCTTTTTGACAGTTGTGAGTAAACAGACCTGACACTCATACCTCTGGATGTACCTTCCCTTCATCAGTGTCTCTCCTTATTATTCTGCTCGCTGTATCGCTGAACTTGTACTTGTTTTAACTTGTTAGATTTTTTGATTCCCCTCGTTATACCACGAATCATTGGCTTGACCTATTGTGCGGTAGAGTGCAATAAGCCATGCGCCCAGCGCCTGTATGAGTGGGTACGACAACAACGACATACATTCTTCAGATGCACGGTTGGAAGACACCATTACCTTCTGTTATCCTGACCAAAAGGCGAAACTCACTTGTCCGTATCTTAGCATTCGTTCTCTGCCTAACAATCGTTTTCGTGTTCACGTAGTTCCTGGACAAGTGCGACCCCAAGGCCCTGTCCGGTTCCTCGGTGCGTCATCCGTTTCGCGTAAATGGAACACACGGATGTCTAGTTGCTGAGCCATTGAGGAAGGCATTAAAATTATTGACTTTGTCCTTTTGCCAGGATATATCAACATCTCAAAGAACCTCGGTAATACTTACTACTTGGATGCTGCGATTTCCTCTTGCTCATATGTAACGTTCGTGGTTTCCAGTTAGCAAGATTGTTTCGATCCTTTGGATTTTCGGTCTTGCAAAATTAAAAGATCGCTCTATGTATTTTTTACTTCGAGAATTGCGTATCGCAAAGCTCACCACTCGAGTGATGTGAGTGCTCCTTTTTATGTGACTGCTTCGGAATGCTCGTGCTGACTCGGAGTTAGTAATAGTCCAATGGCTCACACACTCAGCTTCTGCCATCATGATAATGCGCAACGAACATATCATTGTCAATTTGAACGAGTACTGAATTCAAAACAGGCTTCTTGTCTATGCCTTTTTCTTGGTCTTTCAAATCATTCTGTCCGGTCTTTGTAACACTGTTGGATAGCAAACGGCTAGACACGCTCCAAAGAGAGAAGTATGATATGCCAGAGTATCCGATACGTGACATCCAAGATGCGAGACATCCGATGTACAACGATCCGAGATATCCGAGCAACAACTTACTCCTAGATAAGCCGAAGTAATGCAAACGAACATAGGTGTATTCTGGAGATACAAATAACAGTTCGTGCCCGCGCCAACTCGTATTCCCAACAAACACGCATGGAGTCGGGAACTAAACGGTCTTCTGTCACGAATGATTGGTTTTCCTCATCATGGCCTGATCGGACGTTCCAAATTCTCTACTTCTCGGGCTGACCAATCTGCCGGTTCACACACAATAGAGTACAGGGATCAAGTCCCCGACTCTGAGTCCCCTTTTCAGAAGGGCTTGAAGCTGCAATCGAAGCCTTCTTAACCCATACCCCCTAGGTTACCGCTGGGATGGCCTTTGAGAATGTTACTAAAAATAGGCCGAAAAAATCAATTATATAGAATTCCGAGAAAATATTTACTGTACGTCCTTGCAATTGGGCATTTGGGATGTTTTAAGGTGGTGTGAATCATATACAAGTAAAATAATCAGTAAGACGAGTGGAGGACATTGACCTAGATTCCTCCAAATGTATTTGACATCCGAAAGAGGCCTTTGAAAATTGCTTCAACTTCTTACATGCAAGGGGATCGTCAAGATGTTCAACATACCTTTTGATGACGGATGCTGCAGTCATCCTCGACAGAGTCGTCAAGAACTTCCAGGGCCTGCTGCTCGTCTACTAGATTGGCGTCATGGTCAAGCCAACTCTCATTTTGTGATGAAATTGACTTCCTTGCAGCTTCTCATGAATGCTCACCCAACGCATGTCGACTGCAACAGTAGCAGCGATCCGATACAGCATCATTGATCCATCATTAATTCATTACTCAAGTTGCACTGTGCACATTACTTAAGCTTCTTAATCAGACTTAACAGCACTTACCGGGACTTTGTGAAAAAGGGATCTACTTTGCCATAATTTCGAACATGAAATATTAAAGAAAGAATTATCCAGCCATACTAATCTACAGGTTCTATTACAGTCTACACTAAAAAAACAACTGATATACCAAGTAAGTAATGTGTGAGAGAACAAATAAATGTGGCTAAGCTGATTAAGCACCATGATGTACTTTTCCTGATTGCGGCATGCCATCGCCCGTGCCAGCTGGAGTTGGAAATTCAACCCCCTGGGTGGTACAAAACAGTGAGCACCGAGCACCCGCATCAATGTTACCTTAAGTTCTTTGCCTCATCCTCTCAGGCTGAATCGGACTTTGCTTTTACCCGTTGTTACATATATAAAACTTCGAGCGCACCAGCCTAGATATATTTTTATAACGATGCCCGTCACTGGACCTGGATTTTACTTAGCCACATCGGCCTTCGTGCTGGCTGCTAGTGTTTTACTAAGCTGGTGTCGAAAATATTGGAATGACCGTCCGCCATTGCCGCCAGGTCCTCCCTCCCTGCCAATAGTGGGAAGTGTTCTCAGTCTTGACGATCCTCATCGGCCTTGGCTGACCTTCAATGCCTGGAAATCCACATATGGTGGGCACAGTATCGGCGGTAATCTGCTCGTAATAGCTCATATCGTTCTCCAGGCGATATCATCTACGCTCGTCTGTTCAATAAACCTGTGGTAGTGATCAACTCTGAGGATGTCGCGAAAGACCTCTTTGACTTCCGTTCCAAGATATATTCTGACAGACTACAGTCTGTTATTTATGAACCGTGAGTTACATAGATTGATGCACTGGATATTGATCCTAAAGATATGGTTAGCTTCGGTGCAGACTTCCTCATACCGCTTATACCTTATGGTGACAGGTGATCAATTATTCTCTATTATCTGCGTGGTGCCTGATATTCAGCAGGTGGCGTCTTCACCGGCGAATTTTCCATCAACCATTGCGTCAAGCTACTATACCTTCTTATCACCCTGCGCTACTCCGTAGCGCCCATAAGATGTTGTTCGGTATTCTGCATGATCCTACCAATTATATAAGCCATATCCAGATGTTGGTCACCTCAGTTGCATACCAGTCTCGTGTTGAAGCTGACTATAGATCATCAGGTTTCCTGCTTCGTCTGTACTGTCTACTGTGTATGACTATGAAGCGAAGACCCCAGATGATCATATCGTCCAAGTCATGCTAAGATACATTGAGTTATTGGCCCCCAGTATGGGGCTAGTTTTTACTATGGTCCTGGAGACCTTTCCTTTCCGTATGTTGAGACCTGCACAGTATCGACCTGCAGTCAATTCTCAACTGCTCTTATAGTCTTACGACTTCCTACCTGGTTTCCTGGTGCCACATTCAAGCGGGCGGCAGTTGAATGTCTACAAGCAAGCCGAGATGTCCGAGAGATTCCCTTTCGAGATGTCAAGGAGAGGATGGTGAATCATCAATTTGAATGGGTACAATGAACTGACGAACCGCAAATAGTCTACTGGGCGAGTAGCGCCGTGCTTGGTCACCGATAATTTGAAAAGAATAGGCAGCTTGGAAGATGAAGTCTCTACAACGGCAATTAAAGACGCTGCTGGCGCCGCGTTTGCAGGTACATACATAAGGACTTTTTCCGCTCGTTTCCTATTGATCTTCCTGTGTCTCCAGTGGCATCTGAAACGGCAAGTACCACCATGTCTGAGTCTTGCGTTTTCTCATTTTGCCAACGGCTCAGACTATTGGTACATTACTTATCTTCCTTCTTGCTATGGTACTCCACCCAGATGTACAAGCCAAAGCGCAAGCAGACATTGACCGAGTCATTGGCAAAGATAGACTTCCCGATTTCGATGATCGACCAATGTTGCCTTACTTGGACGCTATTTTGCGTGAAACGCTCAGATGGCGTCCTGTAACTCCGATGGGTATCTCATGTCTTGCAACTATTCCTTCATTGTATCTGATGATATTCTCAGGTGTCCCACATTTCACAACATGTAGCGACATCTACAATGGCTATTTCATCCCTAAAGGTTTGTATCTTGCTGGTCTATTGAAGGTCGTTGATAACCCATAATTGTTAGGTGTCTCTGTGATCGCAAACACATGGCAAGTCCACGCTACACTTATAGTGAATCTCCCAAACTGATACGCCTGTAGGGCGATGACGCACAATGAAAAGAAGTACCCTAATCCTGATGAATTCAAGCCGGAAAGATTTCTCCATGAAGACGGGTCCCTCACGAGTGACACGATGGAATTAGCCTTTGGCTGGGGTCGCCGAATATGGTGAGCAATATATGCGTATTCGTGTACTTTGTGTTAAAGATTTTTGGTCAGTGTGGGTCGGCATCTCGCGGACGCGTCGCTCTGGATTGCGATTACGAGCTTCCTTTCTACTTTCTCAATCCACAAAGCTACCGATGAGCACGGCAAGGAGATCCCAGTCGCTCCGAAGTTCACCGAAGGACTTACAACGTCTGTCGAAGTCCTTCCTTCTCCAGTCGTCAGTTGATCTCACACTATTGCAGTCATCCCGAGAAATTTCCCTGCAAAATTGTACCGCGATTCCAAGATAGATCTGTGGAGAAGCTGACTGAATTGATTGGCTTATGTCAACAGCACCTGAGAGAATAACGCAGATAGTTGCAGAGTAATCATGAGTTATGATTGTTGTAAGTGTACAACTTGTACAGTTTGTAGCATAAAGCCTATTAGGCACAAGTAGTCCTTTACATTCAGATTCTTGTCAGTGCAACCTTCATGAGTCTTGATGTCATTCAAATAAAAGGAATATCGTAGTATCATGCAGTACTTCAAATCTCATTTTATCGTTTAGTCTAGTCCACCTCAGACTTGCTCCAAGACACGCTAAAGAGTGTATCATGTTCCTGTCCTAATACTTACTTGCAGTCTCCTAGTCTCACTAGGTACTTATCAGGTGAGAGACGGGTCGAGTGAGCGCCCTTTCCTGTAGCCATCAATGATTGTCCTGCATGCATACGAAACCATATACAAAACCTAACGCTCCATCAGTCAACCCCTTGTTCTCACTCATGAGTCATGACTATGACGCATGCGCGTTGCACACGCCCTGGCGGAAGACGATCAGCTGCTGCGGAAGCAGGAACGGACTCTATTAGTCCAGTACAGTGGGACAGTGCTAGAGATGAGGCCCCGACCCGGAGATAGTGTATGCCGGGACGACGATGGTCTTGATGTGCTAATTGTTGGTTAGTGTGCACTGTGGTATGGGTCTTCTAACGGCTGGCTCTATTGCTAAGGGGTTTTCTCTGGGTGGTGCCGATATGTCGGGCCTTTACACGACACTTAAGCATCATTGTCCTCATAGCTGAGATTGTATCTGTATCCGTACGGTTGGGCGGAACATAAGAAAGATCATAGATAACCTTACCCTAGATACGAGGGGTACCAGGTCAAATACCGCCCGTGCTTTCACAAAGGCCCCGGCCATCGATACCGAGTCAACTGCCAAACTCGTTTGTCCAGCAGAAAAAAAAATCACTTTTCGGAGCATTTGTCGATCGCCATGCAATAAATTTGCCAACCTTGGGAGGACCATCGGACGTACTAGATTCCTCAGCATCGTAATCTAGATTCGTAGATAGTTGATCGACGTTTGCAGTTCCACGGAAAACAGCAGCTGCAAGTTCACGAAAGAACGAGCCGGTTATAATACTACATAGGACGCTGAACTAAAAGGTCCCGACAATGTTGAATGGATATTGCCACAAAAGGAAATGGTACTATTATAATAGCAGTAGACAATGGTAGGCCATGCGAGGTGCCAGACATAACGCTGCGCGCGTGATAAAGTAGACAGCCGCTGTCATGACAGCAGGCACTAGAATGTAAAATAGTAGTATGTAACCATGAAAATAGTGAAACATACGATCGAGACAGATAACGTTTTTGGGCACGAACGACTTGCCAATTCCAACAGCTCGTTATTTATCGTATGTAGACAGGTAAATTGCGTAGCATAGAGAAATTGGTTAGCGGCGGAACTCCTTGCCGGCTCATTGTACGTGCCACTGGTCCACGCGTCACAACTACGTACAACAGAACGAAAGATCAGAAAAAAAGATATAAACTCATCTGTTAAAACTTAAAAGTGGCAAGACGATTCGAATTCTCACGGGTGTTTGCAGAGAACGCTACCATTTCTGCTCGGGAGAACCCGCCTTACGTGGTGGAGTCTGGGATGGCAAGGAAGGTCGTTAAGTTCTACTATGTAGAAAGCGATAATTTTCGCGGGAAAACAGGTCTTTTGTATTTATATCCTACTAATTGATTATTTTGTAAGTTCTTGTTGCAGGGGAAGCAACGCCATGTGTTCTTCATGTAGGTGGTGATTTGTAGATATGGAGTACACGAAGGACTTTCTGTTGTTGCTGGTGATAGTGAGTCGTGACGAACCAGATTCAGTAATGGCTGGATGGATGACAGGGGACAAGAAACTCGCGGATCGCATGCGTGGGAATCTCTAGTTCATGGTGTCTATTCCCCACGGGGGTGGCATCTTTGATCAACGAAAACAATAGTACAGTAAAAATGCTCATATGTAATGCATATTGAAAAAATGACAAAGCAGTTCGATAACAAACCGATTTTCGACATATAAATTCACCCACTACAATAGAAATGTCACATCATGCTCTGCTCATAATGCATAGTGTTGGTATATGAGCAAACATGTCTCTTTCGTTTTTATTAATTATTATGCATTATGAGCATTTCTACTGTATGTGATAGAGTCGCTGGAATACATGCAATGCACCAAAGTAGTGTAGACATACATATACATCACTCTGGTGCATCAATTTTGGCATCTCGGGAGGGAGGAATAAGTCTTGTAAAGACACTTGGTCTGACAACAGGATTATATCTTCAAGAGCGACCAGGTTTGGGCCAAATCGACGTCGACGCAAAGGTACAACCAAGATCGGTGCATGGCGGCCGACCGTCAACTCGGCGGTT
Organism: Rhizopogon roseolus; assembly: GCA_930272055.1. Lineage (NCBI taxonomy): Eukaryota > Fungi > Basidiomycota > Agaricomycetes > Boletales > Rhizopogonaceae > Rhizopogon > Rhizopogon roseolus. The sequence continues at coordinate 131,359 of CAKNEV010000015.1, forward strand.
GCCCCTGGATGGCTGCGTAAGTCAATTGCACGAGGCTGGACCAAAGATACCAAGAATCTTGGACGAACTCACGCTTGTCATGGAGAATTGGAAGTGGCTGCCAGTTTGTTATTTCAGCGTGAAATGTAGGCGTCTTCGGAATGACAACGGATTACATAAAGTCCTCGACTGCCGAGGGGTGACCTCGGGCTGCTTGGATAGCCGTCGTCAATTTCATCCCGGATTTTGCCTTTTGTACAGCGGAATCAATAGGATAGACTACAAGATAACTATGGGCGCGGACAGGGTCAGGTTGGCATATATGTACTGCATTGGTGTACATGAGCTGGAATGCCTCAGTCGCCTCCTCCTGGATGAGGGGTAGTGTAGGACTGAGAAAGGGTCGAAGTAACTTACTTAGTACCCCGCCTAGGAGAACCTGAAGAAGGTATTCTGATAGCCAAAAATCGGGGGCTCGATGCTTCGAATTCCCGCACAAAGATAGATTAGCAGTGGTTAACAAGCGAATTAGCTCAGGTAAAACGAGGGATTTCACTTTGACAAATCCGTGTTCGTCGTCCGCCGTCACAAAGATTGCTGGTTCCATGTCATGATTGAATAGAGTACTTGCCCTCCTGCGACCTTGAAGGCTTGAAACGGACGGTGACGTGCAGGTGTTGTACTTACTAATATGTCATAGCCTATGCAGTTCTGGCCACAGCCTACGACATTCTGTACGGAAGACACGGGACATCATCTTCCAGAAGATAACGATAGTTTTTTTATTATCGCAGGGTTCACTGGACGGTTATTTTTGAACTGAAACACGATTTGGTCGGCGTGTTGTACAGCTGACTGGGGTGGACCTGTGGCACGAGCGTGGATAGGCGCAAAGCGGAGCCCGGGGATTGTGACATGACCCCATAAAATATTGAATGAATTCAAAGTGAAAATTTGTCTGATGCCGGCAGACCGTTCGAATGGCTAATTGAATTCCGCATGTTTGACTAGCCTTAGCAGCTAGCCGTATTTCAATTAAAAATGATGTACGGGATTGACTCATGGGGCAGACTTCTGTTCGGTGGTAGTCGGTGGGAACTTGTCACGCGTCACGACGGGGCATGGGGGTGTCCATGGCTGGTTCCGCTCCTTCATCAACTCTATCAAGCCCTCTCCACCAGTTAATACACCTCCTTAGATCTCCCCTTACTTTTCTCCCCCTCCTTCGTTATCAAGCACGTGTCAACGATACCGGTGTTGTACCTGGTTGACCTGATTGACTTGGCTTTTCATTCTAGTCACCTGTGCTCCGCCAGCACCCTTAACCGGTGAGCGAGTTCTTCGTTTGCGTATTTAAAATATATTGGAGACTATTTACGCCATGAGGCATTCAAATCTATACCTCATTTTTCTGGGCTCGCAAACCTGACTTCCTCTCTTCCCTCTTCCCACTGAGCTGAGCTGACCATGGATGACCAGGAGAAGCTAGAAATCACTGTCACCCCACCGACAGACATGGCCCCCAACGATCCACATTCTCCGAATATTCCCTATGATCCCTTGCCTTTGACTCAGGATCACCCCAGGGATTCGATTCATCGTGATTCCCCCTCCCCCCGTGCCTCCGGTTTCGATACCCCTCCTGTTGAAATGACACAGTTTTCTGACAACCTACCACCTGGTGCATCTCACCCACGCTTTCTTGGTGCCGCTTTGTACGACGACCCCTCTTTCAACTTTAGAGACTCGTATGCCTCCCAAAATACTTTTCAAACTGCTCAATCCGGTGCCAACTCATCCGTCTATGCTTTGAATCCTTCCTCTGCAATCCCTGCAGACGCAGAGTTTTCTTATTCCTATCGCGATGACCCTCGTGACACCGAGAACAACGCAGGCTCACCCGGACCTTCTAGTTCTCCCTCACCTCAGTACCTTGCAGAGAAACGGACAGCATACACCGCGCCACGCGTCAAGTCGAAGCGTGGTCTTATTATAGGTGGCGCAATCCTGGCGGCCGCGATTGTTCTCGCTGCCGTCGTTGTCCCCGTATATTTCGCTGTCATCAAGCCAAAATCTTCCGGCAACTCCGCCGTTTCCACATCATCTGGCGCTCCCAATCCGACTTCGACGTCTCAGCCTGGCTCTACTACTGTTGTCACTGGTGGCGACGGCAGCAAGATCACCACAGAGGATGGTACCACCTTCACCTACTCTAATACTTTCGGTGGTACTTGGTATTGGGATCCTAAGGACCCTTTCAACAATAATGCTCAGGCTCAGTCATGGACACCTCCCCTCAACGAGACTTTCCAGTTTGGTACCGATAGGATATTTGGGTACGTTTTTTGTTCATCGTTCTCCATGCCGTGACTTATAATTTTCAGCGTCAACTTGGGTGGTTGGCTTACTACCGAACCTGTGAGTTCTATTTTAGTCTCACTGGCGAATTGTACTGATATCCCGTTTTAGTTCATGCAAGTCTATTTTTGTTGCTGATAATTTAAATTTACTCAGCTCCACTCAGCGCTCCTGCCCTTTATGAAAAATATCAAACTGGCTCAATTCAGGCTGTCGATGAGTGGACGCTGAGCGAGGCCATGACCGCCGATACGGCGTCAGGTGGCTTATCGCAGCTGGAGACACATTACCAAACATTCATCGTAAGTTTTATCACGTTGGTCATGTTGGTGGAGCTCAAGATGTTATCTGCATACCAGACGGAGCAAGATTTCGCGGAAATTGCTGGAGCTGGACTGAATTTTGTTCGTATTCCCCTCCCGTACTGGGCGATAGAGACCCGGTCAGGTGAACCATTCCTAGCAAAGACCGCATGGAAGTGTGTCCACGTTATCTATTCAAGCTAGTCTTCCCGCTGAAGCGATTTTCTTTAGATATTTCTTGAAGGCTATCCAGTGGGCTCGCAAGTATGGTATTCGCATTAACCTTGACTTCCATGCGCTTCCGGGCAGCCAGAATGGGTGGAATCATTCCGGCAAACTCGGGTCTGTTAATGTCCTTTATGGTCCGATGGGTCTCGCAAATGCCCAGCGGTCATTAGACTATATCCGGATCATTGCCGAGTTCATTTCTCAGCCCGAGTACAGGGATGTTGTTGTCATGTTCGGTATCACGAATGAGCCTCAGGGGACTATGATGGGTCAGGGTGTTCTGTCGCGGTAGTAAGTGTATTGCTTATGGAGCTGCGCTCGGTAAAAATAATCAGTAATGCAGCTACATGCAAGCATATGACTACGTCCGCACGGCATCAGGCACTGGAGAAGGCAATGGTCCATTCATTTCCTATCACGATGGGTTCCTCGGTCTTTCTCAGTGGGCAGATTGGCTCCCGAACGCTGACCGCATTGCGCTCGATCAGCACCCTTACATTTGCTTCGGGGGACAATCCGATTCTCCGATGTCAACCTATGCTCAGACTCCTTGCAGCGACTGGGCCGCGGGTGTGAATACCTCCATGACTGCCTTTGGGATGACAACTGCCGGGGAGTTTAGCAACGCTGTCACTGACTGTGGCCTGTGGGTTAACGGCGTGGGACTCGGAACACGTTACGAGGGCACATACACTCCAGGAACCTGGCCTGTCGTTGGTAACTGCACGCCATGGACAGACTGGCAGAACTGGGACGCGACCATGAAGGATGGTATCATGCAATTTTCCTTGGCCAGTATGGATGCGCTGCAGGTGAGCGATCAGTTTTGAAAGTCTGATAGGCTTCATATATGAACCAACATCCATAGAACTGGTTTTTCTGGACGTGGAAGATAGGAAACTCCTCCACATCTGGCGTTGTCGAATCACCGCAATGGTCATATCAGCTCGGTCTTGAGAACGGGTGGATGCCTAAAGATCCCCGGTCAGCATCTGGAACCTGCGCAGATCAGGGCTTGTATAGTCCTCCTCTGAAGGCATGGCAGACGGGAGGTGCTGGTGCAGGCCAGATCGCTGCGTCTGTTAGTTCATCGTACACTTGGCCACCTGCCTCGATCAGTAATGGTGGTCCTGTCTCCTCTCTCCCCTCGTATACCCCAACGGGAACAGTGGCCACCCTTCCTCCTCCTACATTCACTGTCACTTCTGGTTCCTCTGTTACTACCGCCAATGCCGGCGATGGCTGGCAGAATCCCACTGACACTGCAGGTGGGATGGTTGCCATTGCAACATGCAGTTATCTCAATCCATGGATCGGAGATGCCTCACCCCCTTCACCCCTTTGTAGTGGAGCGGCTGCAAGAGCGGTTCGTGAGCCAATGTTTACCCCAGCCCCTGCTCGCCGCCGATCATAACTCTGCCCTTCTTTCTTTTGGGGACGGTGCAGCGTCATCTTGACGTAAATTGTACTGGACGGTTTCTTGGGTTACGGTTGTAAGGACGATGCGTTTATTACTTCACTTTGTTGCATTCTCTCTTTATGATGTACAGACACTGCAACCTACTTTCTTTTTCATATCGCAGTCATTAACTTACCTCCTTGGGCTCTCATTGGACGTTATTGATCAGGTAGCTATATGTATTGAGCATCATCGGCATTGACGCTCGCTCTTCTCGTCATTCTTTTATCCTTCATCGTATCTTCGCATGACGCTCGTACGTATATTACGACCTTAATTATTCGCGGTTCACGATGCCGAAAAATTCACGTATTTCAACTTGGACTATACAATCATTTACAACCTCCTAGGTTTGGACTTTGACTTAGTGCTCTCCGCTGGTCGTCGCATAACGGTCCTCCAAATCTTCTTGCCCTCCGAAGCCGCCTTCAAAGTCACGATCCATGGGGGATCTGGTAGATGGTGCGGCGCTCGAGTGCTTTGGGACATTGTCTTTCGCATTGTCTTTAAATGCAGTGGACTCGGAGCGGTTTTTTTGCTCTTCACGGAGAGCAGCGAGCTGGGCTTGCTCCTTAATGATGTAACCAATGAGCGACGCTTCAATAGTATGGGGTATGAATAGCTCGCCTTCTCGCGAATGTATCTCGCTTCTTCGCCTTGCTCTCTTGATGCCCAAGTGGGATCCTGTCTCCCATGCACAGGTCAATTGTCTGATTAACTCAAGAGATGGTACTTGCTTGTGCAGTCGTTCCGGATGACATCACGATGTTGAAGGTGGGACTCGAGCATTATTGCGCGTGTGTCATAGTGCGAAACTCCGCGGCATCCTCTCCTAGTATTCCATAATACGGCCAGGGGGCCCCCCAACGCCTACATACACAAAGCCAGACCACATAATGATTGAATTACGTAATTGCCATTTCTGTCTGTGGTATGCCGAATGTGGACATGAATTTGCCTCGTTGTCGGAGCGACGGGTTCACTTCCGTAGGGAATAGAAGTGGAAAGACAAAGTCGATCCTTCTATTGTAGAGGCAAGGTTACCACGATCAAACCACGATGACTCTTAAGATAACTCGATACCGCAGGTCAAAAGATAAGACTTCCACAAAGCGCGAGCTACTAGTACATGAGTAGGTTGTCGTGAATTAACAATTGAGGAAAGCGAGCGAGAGGACCGAATGCGATGAGTATGCGATGTATGGAAAAAGGTGTGTATCCTAGTATGGTATGAAGTAGCGCGACGATATATGTACTCCAGAGCACATCGTCAAAATAAGTTGAAAATGATAAACACAGATTATGGGAACAGGAATAATCATCCGCTCACTTCGCTACACCTATGATTCCAAAGCAGAAGGCTGGTACGTTTGTGCATATGCCTAGAAAGAGACGGAGACGCGTTTTTGGAGACCGGGCTCCAGAACGTGAGATATACGAGTAAAAAAACCCTGTTTGTTCAATAGTTCCTTGCGAGTGGCCTTCTTGGTCTTAGCACGTGCGATCTTCGCGCATGACCATGGGCGAAGAGGCAGCTCCATTGAGAGTGGTCGTTGGCGCAAAGAAAGAGAGCCTCGGATGCTGAATGTCGTGGTATCTTCATCTGAATTCGTGGAAAGCTGAACAGCCGGAAATTTGGAGAAAGGTTGTTGAGCAGCGGTGGGACAAGCTGCAGCATTCGAAAGAGTACGAGGAACGCGAGAACTTGGACAAGGCGAGTCCAGTGGACTAGCGGCTCTCGGGTTGGCGCGCTGATTTGATGAGATACTCAGAATATCAGGGAATGATGCACATCCAGATTCAGGAGATTCTGAAAATTTATATTTGAGTGTTTCTTCAGTATTCCTCCGACGTTTTGTTGGATGTTCAGCTGCCAAGCGTGGGAACTCTGGCAGCTGTGCCAGGGGAGACATGAGCCCTCAATGCAGATGAAGCGCGTGATATTCACGTACCTCTGGAGATATACATTTCCATTCTTGCGGATTCCAATCTGACACCGCCGTAACAGATGTAGCAGGCGATGAGAATGACGGATTGTACACCGTTGCATAGTCGATGCTTGCAGTCTCATCGCAGTCTGGGGAATCCATCCGGGATTTTGCTGGCGTAGATGCTTCGCTGTATGGAGCTGATACTCCGTCCATAGTGGCTGGAATGCTAGCCCAAACTTCAGCAGTTCTCATTCGCAGACTAGCGACGCGAACGGCTATGCGATTTCCAGGAGGTTCGGGATCTACAAAGGAACTCTCTCGGTTCGAGGATTCATTCGCAGTGGAAGGTATGAGTCCAAAGTCTGTACCGCACTCCTGATGTTCAGGTGGCGAGGGCATGACTCGGGTAGTAAGGGAACCATCTTCAAGAACATCCAGTATATGACTGGACGACTCTTGAGCGGCAGAAGCGGTACAATGTGACACAGTAAAAGGTTTTTGGATCGCCTGACAACAAGTGAGCCGATTAGAGCACATATAATTAGGAGAGAACTAACATGATTCTTCTTGAAGACGCCAGTCAGAGACGTCTTCTTGAAGTGTGTAAGCGTCGAGAATAAGCGAAGCTTGCGACCCTTCGAAGATGATGGAAGAGACGTTGAATTGTCGAAAGTCGGCGAGTTGGACTCGACTACCTGGTTTATATCCAGCGGGGATGGGATGAAAGTGGACCTGCCACTCCTGCGCAGGGACAGTTTGGTCTTGAGCGTGTTGCTGATAAACATCTTGTCGGGGTTGGATGCGGTAACGTGATAGGTTTGATGCTGATGCTAGAGTGGCCGGGTCCAAGGAGTGATAAACGATCAATGTAAACCTAGTTTTTGAAAATGTCAGTTCCATTGTCCTCGCGCATGGCCAGAACGAAAAGGAGACTCTATCTAATGATTCTCTTGCAGCTAATCGATTCCCTTCGACTGCTCTCCCAGAATGTAACTAAAAGATGTTAACACTCACGGGCGGCAGCATACTCCTCAGGAGTAAGGTTATTTCTACAGATAGGGGCGGTCTCCACTTAGACCTAACTAGCTTGATGAGTTCAATGTGTCGTTCTTTGAGCTCGAGGTAATGTAACGCGCTGGTTGGTAAAGTGGTGAAGAGTTCAACTTCAACTTCAACTTCAACTTTGAATTACCGAAATAGGAGGTGTTTGTTTGGCCACAGCTTGAGTTCCAAAACAGCCGTCTAACGCCTCCGATTCTCTGATGCATTCGGCAACAACTAATTAATATTGTCGATTTTGCATATTCCGCGGGGCATGGTCAAACATCCTGAACCTCTCTCGTCATGCATTTGAATGCAGTATCATGTCTTAATTGAGAAAAGGTTCGACGATCTGGCTTTGACTTACTGTTGGACTTCGTTCAGCCTGGAGCAGTTAACTCCGGCTTACAGAGGACGTTCCACAAAGGCTGCCTAAGTAGCTTCCGCAGATTACAGAGTCGGAGAGTCAGGTCCTCCCGATGTGTGAAAATTGTATGACGGTCTGAGGCTGGTTCGTATCAAGGCACACCTCGCACCAGCGTGCTCCCACCTCTGCATTTGTCCCGTTACTGAGACAACCTCTATTTTTATGGACCAAATTACTTGGCTGAACGCGTCTTATGAATCATAATTAAAGCTTAGAAACAAGATTGATACTCCATCTAAGAGTGGACAGCACTTGGCCAACTGCAACTTGGAAATAGGTAGATAGTATGTCAGTGGCATTTGAGCTGAGCGGAGGCGGAACTACCCCCTTGAGAACTAGAGGAGTTGCACGTGGAACTACTTGAGCCCCAAGCGGCCCGGTAGATACCACGTCCCCCATTCACTATCACACAAAAATTACTTACCATCAGAACGATAAAGCTTCCGGTAGTGCCCAAGATGTTGTACCGCGAAAGTGATCCATTAACATCCCTAAACATTAACATCCCAAACGTTACAGAAAACAAAAACAGAGCAAACAGCCCAATAAAGAAGAAAATACAGGCAAAAGAGACACAAGAGGACGACGAACGGGCATCGCGAACGAGGCGTACTTGGTCGAACCTGACGTGGGACCCGAATTTCCACACATACCAGAATTCTGCAGACGATCGGATGGGTAAAGAATGATAGGCACGCCGCCTAGAGTGTACTGGGCGTCGATGGTACCGTTGCTGCCCACGGGCCATTGTTGACACGTCAATATACTGTAACCGGACATGAGTTCGTCAAAACGAAGTTGAGAAGAGAGGGCTAACTCGGTAAGCGCTGTACTGGCACCGTACGGCGTATATACGGGAATACTGATGTTTTGAGGCTACAAGGCATAGCAGAATCAGAAAGGTAGGAAGGTTCTTGTAGATTTACTGATGGACGTACCGGAGATCCAATATTGGTCATGATGGATACAACATCTCCCTTCAAAGTGGCGATGCCGTATGGTGACGCCGTGAGTACCTGCATCTGCGTGGTTGCCCATTGTGTGTTGTTGACCAAAAAGTTGCGGAACTACGAGAACAGCGTTCAATATTAGACATTCAAGTTCATGGTGAGACAAACCTGATTCAATGTTGTCATAAGTTGGTATGTCGTAGTGTTGGCATACTTCGAAGTCCACATTGCCTCGCGGTTATACTGCGGCGGTATTAAGACTCATCGCATCACAAGTCCGCAAGTACAACTTACAGGGTCGGCATTTCCGATGAAGCCCTGCTCTTGGCCGTAGTATACGATGGGTATGCTTGTGGAATGTCAGTGATATTATATTGAGGCTGGGATGAGTTTTACCCATCAGTCATGAAGTTGAACACCATAGAGTTGCTATTTGGAGTCAGGATCTGCGTGATACATGCGGAAAAGAGCTTACTATAAAGTTTGTGGATCAACAGAAAGATTTCCCCAACGAGGAATGTCCTGATTTTCGATGAAGTTGCCCAAAAGCGTAGGATCCTACCACCTCAGGTCAAATCTATGGACAGGTGTGAGACAGAGAATAGTTCAAATACCTTGAACTTCGCTTGCGACTGCGCAATCATGTCTGCAAGGGCACTGATGTTCTGTGGCCCAGGAATGGTGAATGCGTCAACGAGCGCGGTGTACATGGGGTAGTTAAGAATAGAGTCAAGGGAATCGGGTCCTTGGTAGAGAGCTGCATCGCTGCAATCCAAATGTGTGATGAGTAGAGCAGGATAGACCGTTGAGGTCTTACTTGATATCTGAGCCAAAAACTTCTCCTATACAAAATATGCCAGCTTTGCTGCAGAACACAGGCCAGAAATCGATATTAACATGCCTACGCCTCAGTTAGCATGAGCGGGAGGAAGGACGGGTGTCTTACTTTGCAGCTAGCAAAGCATTCATTATATTGGGACCATAGGACTGCTTGAATACACTTACCATCAATTCGGAGTCCATCGATGTTGTATTCTTGAACCAAGGACTGAATCCAGTCACCGAAAGCAGAAACAACAGTTGGGTCTTCTGTGTTGATATCAGGGAGAGGGACAACAGTGTCACCTAACCAGCATTGTTCCTCGCTGGTGGTATTACTCCAATCTATGACACAATATGGATGGTATTGCGACTAAAGGGAACGGACTCAGTAATTTGACAATGTGAGAAAGTTATATATACCTGTTCCTTGAACATGTATGTTGACAGATCGGGGGATGCTGAGGTGGCCATTACATCGTTGACGACGACGTCAATCATTAAATACCTTAACAAGGATTATTTTCACAACAAACTATCATTCGTCTGTGAAATAACGTACATTCCCCGACGATGCAGTTCATCTGAAAGAGCCTTGAGATCGGCAGACGTGCCGAAATGAGAGTTGAGCTGCGTAGCATCTGCAATCCAGTATCCGTGGTAGGGGTCTCCATATGGGGTTGTGGGACCCTCGTAGTTTTGGGAGACAGGACTAATCCAGACTAAAATCAAGTCAGGTGAGATGGAAATCATGAAGGAATTTTGTACGCACCTGCGGTGAAACCTGCGTTTTGGATGTAGTCTAGATTCTGGCGAAGACTTGGGGAAGTCAGTAAGAGAGTATAAAATGAGTGCTCGTGGTACTTACGTGTTCCAGGTCCCACCGCACCACGTACGGTCGCCTGGGGCGCATTGGTTAGGATCAGCCCCTTCAGGCAAAGCATATCTGTCGATGATGACTCTATAGGATGAAAGTAAATGAATGAATTTGACAATAGACGGTTGAATGTGGGTAAGCCCATATACGCACTGGTAAATTGAACGACCTCGCCATTGATCAGAATTGGCAGCGTAGACAAGAGGTAAAGCAAACGAAAGAGTGAAAATGACAAAAGACAGGGAGTGAAACATGAATACGAGCTAATGAGGGTGGGGTGAAATGAATGTGAAGGGCAGCAAATGGGCCCAGCGGGGGTGACGAGCAGGAGCAAGCTAAGGAAGAGGGTGAAAATTAGACACAGACCGAATTGATTGCGGGGTACCGAACATTGCATCATGCCGTATGTATATTTCCCTATTCAACCTAGCAGATCACGGCTCGATCAGGCAACAAATGCAAACTCTGTATTTGTGACACACAATCACATACTGTGTGACTAATTCCCCGCCTGCCAACTAAAATATAAGCCATGTGACAAGCGCATTATTGCGGATGAAAAAAAAAATTAACGTGTCGGAGAACTTTACCCCAGAACTGCACACGAGATTTCTCAGCAAGACGGCGGATGCTGTGCTTGCATCCTTCCACGGTGTCAGCGTAATCGATGCAGAGCTTTCGCATGCGATCGCAAACAACCAAGGCCTCCTCCGACGTTAAGTTGCTTTGTTCGTGAGCTGGTGGCTTCAGCAACGCAGAAGTCTTCAGTGAGAATTTCAACTGTATTATACACACGTGAATCAGCCGCACTACAAGTCTCATAATCCGTGCCAAAGATGATATGCATACTGTAACAGTTCTGCCGGTCGCCGAACGTTCACAAAAGTCGGTGAAAATTCACTCGCGAACGTCTCCATGTCTACGGATGAACGTGAATGGAAGCGGTATTAGGAGTCCAAGGGAATATATTAAGTAGTCAAATATGATTGGCTACAGTAGAAACATAGCGCAACTCCCTAGCTGCTGAAAGCCCGAGGCTAAGGCGTTAAAACATCATGATATAGCTGCTAGTAATACATCACAACAGATACGAAAAAAATGGTGAATAACTGCCAGCACTACTCGTCCAAAATCTCATCTGCCTGCGGAAATTCCGGATCCTCGGCATCCAAATCCAATAGCTCGTATAGCTCGATGCATCATGATCTCCGAAGCCGCATCACACTGGAGTTCTTAATTCGTCTGCTCGTGATAAGCCTAAGAAGGTCTATCTCCTAATTGCTTCCTAAAAAAAGCAGGTGATAAATTTCAAGGCGGATAACGAGGATGAAGGCAGAAAAGTAGGTGAGTGTCTAGGCACGTCGGCAATATGGTTGAAACATAGAATTCATGGAGATTGTGTATTATTATGCTTACTGCTCCTACGATTGCGACAGAATTTTGTCGTTTGGCTCGTCTAAGTCTTTTCGGGATGTAAGATCGCCTTCGGGAACTTGGCCATGATCGCCTCACAAAAAGCTCTGACCAGCGGATGCGTTCACGGACGTTGCCATAGAGAACATCGATAGCGGTCGTGTATTTCCTCCGATAGCAGGGAACATTCCAAAGCCGCCCGTCTGAGAGCCTCCAGTCATCATAGGCAGAAAAAAATGCCTCGCAAATGGAGCACATGAAACTCACATGGACAACCGTAGCTAGCAGAATATACAAGAAGACATCAGTCGAATTAGATCGATGTCAACAGGCAACACTCACGATGGTGCTCAACAAGTCAATGAACCTCGTCGAGAAACAGCAAAAGCCGCAAAGTTCAGGCAAAACCACAAGCTCGCACAGATTGTGAATCGTAGAATTGATCCACCGCTGACGCTGTGAGAACAGAACACGCCAAGATTCAAATATTCAGGAGCCATGGTATGTGCGACCGCATCCGGGATGAACTTCGTCTTGAACGTCGGAAAGTGTTTAGAAAGAGTGTTGTCAGGAAATGATCTTCACCAAGGGAGAACAAGTTCTTGTGCAGCGTGTCTACGTTCCCTTCGGCGTACTCATCGATGATATGGTTGGAGATGATGATAGGTCGGCCTTTATCTGCGGTATGGATACGATAGAGTGAGAGGCATCCAGGAAGACAAGATATCGAGCCGAACAGACTCTCAAACGCCTTTGATAGATGGTGAGAAATATAGTACTTCTATACCTGTGTATAATGTCAGTGAACTTTGTGATTCATAAAGGCAAAAAGGTAAACAAACCTGAATCATCGTCTACCATGAACCCTCTTCATTCCCGAGTTTGGTCTCGTCAAAGATACCGATGATGCTTGAGTCATCTGCAGCAGAGGCAATGAGGCGATTCAGAGATTCGCGGCAGTGGGTACTTCTTGATCTACTTGGGCCCACTGGCGCTCTGCACTCTCCAGAGTCAAGAATTGCATTTCGAGCATTAGGATTAGTATTGTCACCAACTTTTGAGTAGCGGTAGCAGAGGAAACCGGATGAGATAGGAATGTACTGGACAAGCGAGAACAAGCAGTAAAAGAATGGGGAAGACCAGTACTATGTAGTATGCGCTAGAGAGGTGCATCCGCGAGGAAACATTGAGGATTTGAGGCCGAGCCGCCGACGGTCCAGTGTGCTTGATAATCATTATCGCAATCTAGATACAAGCCTATGGACTCATGGCACTGGGTCAATGCATTCACGGTCAAGTGAGTCAGTGAAACGAACACTGCAGTATGTACACTCAGTCACAATCACGTGAGATAGGTACGTCAGCCTGACTGAATTTCTCATACTAAGCCTTACACTTGTCTTTCAGATGACTTCTGAGGATGCTCACACCTTCACCAAGTACGGCTGCCTCGTTTGTCTATGGGTCCTCACTGTCTCCTTCCAGGTATTTCAATGACTTCAAGTTATGTTCCATGCCTGACCATGTCTTCATTTTGCAAGTACGGTTATCACACGTCAGCTTTGAATCAGCTCCAAGCTGTCCTAACGTGCAAAATTGCCGATGAAACTACCCCAGTTTATTATGGTCTACCCACATGCATTCCCATGTCCGACGCGTCCTTCTCCGTCGTGACGTCCATGTTCACCGCCGGAGGCTTCTTTGGCAGCCTGTTTGCTAACATTGTCATGGATCGTTATGGCCGGAAAGGTGCTTCTCGCCTCAGTGCTGCGCTTACAGCAGCTGGCGCTACCCTCTTCGGATTATCTTCTTCCGTTGGTCCACTTATTTTGGGCAGGTATGTACTTCCTCTTAATACTGTCCACTCCTTCGATGGCCGCGTCACCAGATTCCTTGTTGGTCTTGCAGCAGGCCTCGGTATTTGCCTCTGTCCTATCTACTTGTCTGAAATTGCTCCAGCAAGGATCAGGGGAAACCTGGGTATATACTCTCTTCTTTGGTTCGTCGCTCGTCAGTATTCATGAACATAATTAGGCGTTTTAACACAGTTGGCCATCGTCATCGGTATCATGGTCACACAAGGTATGGGCTTTGGTCTCGCCACTCCACGTCAATGGCGTTTGGTGCTTTTCGTATCAGCGGGGATATCCATATTTCAGTATTTCGTCAGCCCGTTTATTGTTGAGTCTCCCTCCTACCTCAATCGAAAGGGATTGGTGGACCAACAGAAGTCAGCTACTCGCAGGCTGTGGGGCGAAAATTATAATCTTTCGCGTACAGACCGTGAGTAGACACTGACCCACCGAGACAATTTATATGATATTTTCCTCAGCTGAAGTGCAAGATGGCGAGGAACCTCTGTTGCCTGATAGTGACAGCACCACAGGACGCCTCTTAACCGATCCTCAGTCTGCAGTGACGATTCCTCAACTGCTCACCTCTCCTGAACTCCGCCGGCCTCTATTAACAATTGTCTTCGCTATGGCATCCCAACAAATATCAGGGATTAACGCTGGTAAGTGATTGCCTTCTTGCACGGTACCACTTCTCAACATACCACAGTCTTGTACTATAGTAATGATATACTCTCCAAATCTATGCCCGAACTAGCGTCATACGTCTCCCTGGTGATCACAATCGTCAACTTTCTCATGACTTTCCCACCGATCTTCCTTATCGAGGCAAGCGTGGAGGTGTTTTAGTATTTGCAGCGACTAAAGACGAGTGCTTAGCGTATAGGCAGGAGACAACTCATACAATTATCAGTTATCGGTGCTCTCCTATCTCACCTGGCTGTTGGCTACGGGATGAACAGTGGCTTTACGACTTTATCTAGTTTTGCTATCACTACCTTTGTCATGTATGTGATTTCGTTCCTACTTCATCTCTAAACTCATGTGCTTGCAGGTCGTTCGCCATCGGGTTAGGTCCCATTCCCTTCGTCATCATCCCCGAGGTGGCACCTTTCCATGTCAGTTATTCCCAAAGCATACATCCTCTTTACTGACCAACTACAGGCCGTATCCGCCATTTCGTCGGTGGGTTTGTCGCTAAACTGTAAGCACTAATATGTACCTTCAGGGTTCTTCTCTGATTCTTAGTTTCTCAGGGTCTATCAATTTTTTCGTCGGTCTGACCTTCCTCCCACTGCGCAATTTCCTCGCGAATGGTGATCCCATGAAGGAAGGGAGAGTATTTTATTTCTTTGCAGCGATGCTGTTGTGCTCGACATTTTGTTTCTCGAGATTATACAGGGGTTAATGGGGTGCAGCGGGATGCTACCCAGCTTACATGTGATATATCTCCTAGGCATATTTTGCTGTACATTTTCGCTATCGATAAGCTTGTATCATACCTGCAATTATAAACTCGTGGCAAACGCGTTTTGTGGGCTCGATAATGAGTTAAAAGTTTGGCAGTGGCAAACAGTATATGTCATGTAAACAATACTTCGTACTCGGACTTATCATAGACGCGGTTGTTTGCATGATCTAGACCACAAGTAGGGTATAAGCGCTAGATAACAGAGACTTTGATATCAAAACGTGGCGCTTGTTCGCTGATGGTTGAACAGGACGCTGTAGGCGTGGCTCGTGCATGTCCCCAGTTCGCTGCAATTTCACACATCAAAAGCATAGCCCATAGCCCGATCAAGCCGAATGTTCACCTAGTTCCCCTAGGGTTAGGCGTTTAAAGAAATATAAATCCGACAATGTAAATTGATGAAATACACACCGGTAGGGCGTGGTCGCAGTGCGCACGACATCTGGCATGGTATAAGTATATTAATTGCAGTTGGGAACACTTTTAGGCATTTGCCAAACAGCCCGCCCAGGGGACTCACCCAGAACCGACGGTGGACACACAGGTACGCATAGTCCTTCGACAGTAAAACATCACTGATCATAAAATTGCATCTGTAGATGAAGTCCATGGGGAATATCGTGATCTTCGGAGAGACGGGAGCAGGCAAAAGCTCTGTCATAAATCTTATGGCCGGTCGACGGATCGCGACGACATCACCTGACTCACACCGTTGCACTATGCACTGGAAGGAGTACACCGTAACCTTTGATGACAAGACTCAATACCAGGTGTTTGACACCGTTGGCCTCGAGGAGCCCCTAATCCAACCCGAAGAGTACCCCTGCGCCATTACAAACGCGTATGACCTGATCAACGCCTTGAAAGAGCGTGGAGGAATCCACCTCCTGCTCTTCTGTATGCGCGGGGGTAGAGTCACGGCAACCATGCAAAGCAATTATAGGTTGTTCTTCGAGTTTCTTTGCGAGGAAAAAGTCCCGCTCGCGCTTGTCGTCACAAATCTCGAAAGGGAGAAACGCATGGAAGACTGGTACACGAGGCATGGAGTCCACTTGGAGGAGCATGGTATCCGCTCCCTTGGACATGCATGCATAACTGCCGCAACCACTCTCGACGGGAGGTATAAAGATAAGTATGAGGAGTCGCGGAAAATAATCCGTAGCGTCGTTCAGGCCTATTGTAGTGACGAGAGTGGTATTCATGTACGCCATCAGTATTCATTCAATCAATTGTTGTTTCACGCAGGCCTTCGTACTTTTAGGCAAATGAACCGATCCTGCGAGACCTCTCAGCATATATCACGAAGGTTGGGGCCTACCGCGTAGCCCGAGGTGGGTTCAGGGAGACACGGAAATACCACTGCCAGACGCCTGTGGGACCGATCAAGGCTCGTCTCCATTCAATTTCCATGCAACTTCCGAAAGTAAATATCCTGGCAGGTCGCAGTGAAAGCATTGCTGGTGTACGCTGCTGATCAACTTGAAGGTGTTGTGACAAACGAGAAAAAACTCAAAGTGAGTGAATGAAACACACGCATCTGCTACTCGGAGTTGAAATCTCGCAGAGGATACGGCGTGAACTTGAAACAGGGGCAAAGCTTCAGCACAAAAATATTTTGCCTGTGTATGGTTACACATATGGATTCGGGAAGTTTATAGCGATGGTCAGCCCTTGGGCAGAGAAGGGCAGCTTGCTAGCCTACTTGGAAACCGAAAACGCAGCTCTCACTCCCGTGAGACGATCTGAAATTGTAAGTCTGCATTTGCGTCAAAAGACAATATTTAACTCAGCATATCCTTAGCTCGGAGATATCTCTGCCGGCCTGTATTATTGTGTGTTTTTCGTCAATATTTGGGCATGTATTTATGATTCTCTTTGCAGTGCATGCTAACGATGTCGTCCACGGTAACCTCGCTGCGGTAAGATCAGTATTTGCAGCGCATTTTACACAATTCTCATATCAGGTTCAGTCAAATGTCCTCATTCATGGCGATGGCACTGCTTGTCTGTGTGATTTCGGACTTCCTCTCGTACTTTCGGAAGTTATGGGCAGCTCTTCTGTCACTTTGACTCTCAGAAGAAACTGTCGATGGGTGGCTCCTGAGCTACTCAACGTGCAAGAGAATGAGCCACCAGCTCTTCCGAACAAGATGAGCGACATTTATTCGTTTGGCGGAATCATGCTCCATGTTTGTCTTGTTATTGTTGTCAGCTTTCCTACTCAGTTTGTTTGGTGCTATCTACAGGTCCTTACTGGCCAGATGCCATATTATTATCTCAGAAACGACGCACAAGTTATCAATACCATTATTAATCGGGTCAATCCTCACCGATCGCGCTATTCTCCCATTGCTGACAAGTATTGGTATCTTGTCGAGCATTGTTGGGAGACTGTGCCGCAGGATCGTCCGTCAACTGGGCAAGTTGACGAAGTAATCAACGCTGGGCTTTACTTCAGGTCAGTTCAAAATAGGTCAAAATCAAATTCCCAACATACAAACGAATGTACAGAACTCGAAGAAGATTGTATCAAGAATTCAGATTTCCATGATATTGATATACCATCATGATGTTGGGGGAGCTTTAAGCAAAGAAGTAGTTTCATTGCGGGTTGTTTGAGTTAGCTGGCTTCTTCCCGGTGCGATTTCCCTGAGATCAACAGTCCGTCGAGGCAGGAAGGTTTGTATAGGTTGCGAAACAGGACGCGTCGATTCGTCCCAGCCCCATGGCTCTGTGGCATCATTCCTAAGTATCGGAGTTAATTCGCCTTCTTCGTCAAATTCTCCAACGCGAGCCTCTTCGTCTTCGTCATCAGAGAAATCTGAATTATATGATATATTTGCACCAGGAAAGAATTGGGAGCGGCGGTCTACGTTTGGGTTAGAATAACACTGGCGGACCAGTGGTTTATATACGCAGTCAATCAGTAAATCATCGGCGCTCTTAATTTGCCTTAATTCGACCTTAATGTTTGCTTATTTGCCTTAATCTACAAATGGATGACTTCCCGTAGGCAAAATAACCCAGAATAACCCAGAATAGATTATTTCGGACTGAAAAACTTTTGTACCTACATGGAAGTGGCAAACAATGTATGTTATGTAAGCAGGAGTCATACTCGGACTTACAACGCGGTTGTTTGCATCACTATACCAGGAACTGTGTAGCCGGCGCTGTGAGCTCATTGCTGTACATGCCTAATGTCCGAGCAGGAGATAAAAGAGATCAACGCTTTCATCTCATTTTTTGCAACTTTCGACTTAGCTCGGCCAGTCACCACTGTCGCGGACCTCAGTGATGGTGCCCCACTATTCGACGTTCTCGCTCTGGTGTACGTTCTACATTGTCCATCCATCTACATACAACCCAGGAAAAGACTAAATCGCATTTCAGAGATGCGAATTACTTCAGACAGTCCAGATCCTCCACGCAGCTCTCCGAGAACTGGGTGCTCCGATTCAGCGCGCTCAAACGTCTGTACAGACTCCTCACGCAATACTTTGCGGAAGTCCTCCAGAAGCCGACGAGTGGTCTCGAGGTCCCCGACTTGCAGGCCATCGCGAAGGACCGCCATGTTGGCGCTACGCTCATCATGTGCCGGATAACCATCGCGATCGCCGTGCAGTGCGAGGAGAATAAGGAGATTATTGACCGCATCCAGAAGCTGAGCGAGGAGGACCAGCATTATTTGATGAAGGCTATTGAGCAGGTGCGTACGGTGACGACACAACAGAGAATCGCGATTGATATCAGTGATGCGTGCGTGAAGGTCATGGTTAAGATTAGCGCTTCGCATGGGGATGCGGGTGTCAGTGAAGTCAGCATGACAGAGTCAGTAGTTTGTTGTGAAGAATGGGTTATCGGTGCGCTGATGGGCTATACAGGGACGACCACTACTACCGCATACAGTCGGAAAGAAGCCAGATCCTCTCTGAGAAGGAGACTGTGGAGAAGGTCTACCAGGCCCTCCTGGAAGAGCACCGGACGCTACAAACTAGTCACGACGATATGGTCTCTGAGAAAGAAGATGCATTGGCGCGGTTACGAGAAGCACAACGGGACATCGAGAGCAGGCCCAATGACAATGCATATGGGATGATGCGAACTGAGATTGATCGCCTTCGGACTGAACTGTGAGTACATTTTCGAATTGCTTGGCCAGGTACCGTCTTACGCCTGCGGAGATGCTAGCCAAAAGAGCGAAGACAATCTTGCCATGGCAGAGGCCGAGCTTGACAAGCACACGTTGTTGGTGACCGACCTTACGCGGAGAACTGATGAGCTGCAGGTCAAAGCCGACGAGGCTGCACGTCTCAAAGATCAATTAGACGAGTATGCCCCCTACCTTGATATGTCGCGTCTTGTGTTTATCATGCATAGGTATCGGCATACAGCTGACAAGTTACAGAAGACCGAGAACGTTATGGAGAAGTATAAGAAGAAACTTCAGGAGGGTGCTGATCTACGGCAACGCGTCAAGGTACATTTTCTGTACTTATTTTAACTTCATTCAATGACTTGTCTTCCAGTCGCTAGAGAAACAAAACGCCGATCTCGTCGACAAGAATGCGGCCCTAGAGGAAGACTACCGCAAGGTTGCTGCATTCAGGCCACTCATGGAGTCTTACAAAAACCAGATCGCTGAACTCGAAGGAAAGGTCTCGGCACGGTCACAGGAGGTCGAGACAGTGAAGTTTGAGTTGGAACAAACCCGTACCAAGCTGAAGATCACCTCCGAGGAGCGCAAGAAGGACACTGAAATGCTGGAGCTCTACCAGGAGCGTGTGCGCGAGATGGAACTAACTTCGCCTCGGGTACCCGCTACACTGAAGACTGAAACGCAGGCCATAGAACCCGGGAACCACGATGAATTCACCGAGGAAGAGCTCCTGGGTGACTCGTTTGGTCTTGATGGAGAGCTGGATGACGCAATCACAGGAAGGACGATGACGGATTTGAAGCTACAAGTGAAGAAGTTGCAACGGGAGATAAAATCCGTCAAGAAGAACGAAGCAGATGCCAGCCGTATACTAGTCCTGGAGAACCTGCTGGAGGACGCTAATAGGATGAAGGCGCGATATGAAGGAGATTATATGACTGCACATCGAGAAAAACTGGTGTTGCAGCGCGATCTTGAAGAGATCCGGAGTGGGAAAGCATTAGGAGATGGGTATGTGGTTCTCACCTACACAAAGAGCCAGGTCAAATACGTTCACAGGCCAGAAGCCGCAATTGCACTACGACAGCGTCTTAACGAGACAGTGGATCAGTTGGATACTCTAAGGAAAGAGCACACCGAACTGGAAGTCGCTTTTGAGACACAGAAGAAGGAGCTGACGGTCGCCAAATCAGATCGTAAGCCTTTGAATAGCAGCGCTGTTCTTCCGTTTTTTGACTCGTCGTGCTTCACAGTAAACCTCGTAAACAAGGATCAGCTCGACATTCTTGCATCATTGCGAGAATCCGTCAATGAAGACAAAGCAGGGATGGAAGTCGACATGAATCGTTTGAAGAACCAGATTAAGGAGCTGAGCGATAAGAATAAGATGCAATTGGAACAAGTAAATGCGCTCCTGTTAGAGAAGGTGAACCTGCAAAGCGAAGGCATCGGTCAAAGGGAGAAGATGCTCCAACGTGAGCGAGACTTCGGGTAGGTCATCGCGATAATAGTATTGGCATGCATCGCTAACGACCACAAGTGACATGCGAGCGTCCCTATCTGGCAAAGATATGCCGGAAGACATCAAGGCAAGGTTACTGAACATGCATGAAGAAAACGTGGTCGTCAAAGAGGCATTGAAAACCGCCCAAGATAAGCTTGCCAAAGCACGGCAGGTATGTGATTCGGCCAATAATGTATTTTGCTAACTCAGTCTCACTATCCTGTAATTTAGTTTATCAAGTCTCAGGACAAACTTTTCAAGGAGGAGCAAGCCAAACTTGCTGGCCGTTCGACGGTGGGTCTTGGGTCTTAGGTCTTTTTCTCATCCAGGTTCTGATAGGTGCACCCGCCATACAGTCCTCTTTCGAAGAAGCTGAGGGCAGCTTCCAAACTCAAATTAAGGATCTTAAGGAGGAACTTCAACGCGAGAAGGTAGATGATATTTTTCTTAGCAGAGAACTCTATGACCCAACTCGTCCAGGCGCTGCGTCTCAATGCCAAGAGGATTCACGACAAAGAGTTTGCGCTCATGTCGAGCTGCGTGCTCAACCACGGCATGGCAATTCTTCGAAATCCATCAACAGTATCGAAAGGCAAGCCCACTCCTACTGCATGGCTCCCGCGACAACGGAGCACAGTGAGTTTATACTTCCGGGTGCTCCTATTTTGAAGCTTATGTCAATTCTCTAGCTTGGATCTGGACTCGAACGGTAGTGATATCGTCTTCATTATGATAGCTCGTATGTTTAGTTTTTCAGTACTTAATATGGAGGACCCATGGAGATACCCCTAGCATGCTAGCCATTTCTGCCCATTCCTTTACTCATGTATAATGTCGTTCTTTCGGAGTTCCACTGTCCATTCACATAGATTATCATCCATAGGGATAGCGGCACCATGAATTTTTTCGTGCGTTGTACCACAAAGCACTTTATCTTGTTCACTGGATCAAACTAGAACGGTGCTTTCTGTCCATAATGTTATGCTTTTCTCATCATGGAAGTTGGAGAAGATTCACAAGTTCAATCATGTGTAATGCATGAAGGATCCGACTTTATCTATCCATGTTTTTTTTCTTCGTCAGCGGGTACCGTACGCGTCTGGGAAAGTTTGGATTCCTCATTTGGAAACGCAAAGAACTAGACCAAATTGGAACAGGTGGCCTGTGCGCTAGTTGGACTCCATATAAAAGCCCTCTTCGAACATCCTGAATCCTTACCACTCTGGCCTTTTGGCTTAGATCAAGTGTAGTATCTGTTCTTAATAGTTTAACCACTATTATGAGGGCACCGCCCTCATTCTTTGGTTATCAAATTTTTGCCGCCCTTGTTCTTTCGAGCTCTGCTTGCAACTCGATGGACGTGATGACCTTGCTACTGCACTCTCGGCTTGTGTCGTCGGGGGATCCTTTCTTTCAATGCCTTTTTTCACTTTGCTGTCCCGCCACTTCACAGTCTTTGACTGTGGATGGTGGTCAGCAAATGAAAAGTGCTATCTTGTTTGCTAGTTGATCAAGCTCGTCATGGCCCATACTCGATGTGATTCACGTCTTGTAATGTATGTCTGTCATGTATTTATTATCATTGTTGTACATAGTAAAAATGTACTTGACAAATGTGCCACTCGCTGCATAACTGCTATAGCATGACTTGCTTTCTCTCCCACCATTGGACAGTTTCAAATAATGGAGCAGGTGAGTAAGCACAGGTTCGCTATGTGACTCAGGGTTTTCGCATGGAGAAGTTTCAAGCACATCCTCGGCACCAGGAGCTTAGGAACATAACGGTAGTATCATCCAGCTCCGAAGCTCAACCTCGTACTAGTGCCGCAGAGTAAACCGCGGTGTATGGTTTGTTAATAGGGAGAGTACGATAGTAGGCGCATCGGCGAGTGGGAAGGCAGGGTTACAAGCAGGATGTTTCAACGACATTAAAGACCTTGATAAACTTGTCGGTGGACGGGAGTAGACAACGCAGCCATCAAGCATAAAGGAATCCAACAATAGAGGGAGCGCCAGCAGGGCCCATACCAGCCCTCAATGCCTCGTTGAGTACAAGTTCTAGCCGAAAACCTATTCAGTTGCACCAGATCGCGAATGGTGATAAATGTAATAGTTAGATAATCGTTTCATCTAATAATGACTTCCACGATCGCGCACGCTCTAGTGCACATTGATGGAAGTTTTTGTGAAGGTGGTGGCCAGCTCCTCCGCAACGCCGTAGCTCTCTCTGCATTATTGTCCAAACCAATCTCCATAGCCAACGTTCGCAGCAATCGAAAACCTCCAGGGCTCCGAAAACAGCATGAAGTAGGTACGTCCTAAGTTACTTGCGAGTTTCCGTCATACACCTTTGGCTCACTCGTTAAAATTTCTGGAGGAATCAACCTTGCAGCCGCTATCTGTGCTGCTGAAACAGAAGGGGTGCACCTCGGATCTACTAGCATTACTTTCAAGCCACGAAAGATCGAACTACCTAGAACACTATCTGCCGACCCTGGTACAGCGGCCTCGACGACCTTGCTTCTCCAAGTCTCCTTGCCCTGTTTACTATTCTCTTCCTCTCTCGCCGGCGCTGCGCCTTCCCAATTAACTCTGCGTGGAGGGACAAACGCAACGCAAGCTCCCCAGATAGACTATACCCAACATGTTTTCCTGCCATTCATGAAACGACATTTCGGCGTAGACGTCGCGCTCAAGATCCAACGTCGAGGCTACTTCCCTAAAGGAGGCGGAGAAGTGTTCTGTAGCGTGCCTCCGGTCACTGATGCGCTTCGTCCAGTAATGCTTATGGAGAGAGGGCCCGTTTGGGTCATCAGAGGTGAAGCGAGGGTGGGAGGGCTTCCCTACATTTTTGCAGAACGCATGAAGAACGCTGCGCGTGCTAGACTATTGGCTGGTGGTATTCCTCCGGCGACTATCAAAATCGATGCGGTCAGAGAAACTCAGGAGCGAGCTTTTGGTAGCGGAGGTGGTATATTACTGTACGCCGAGACTGGTAATGGCTGTGTTATAGGGGGGTCTTCTGTCAGCACCAAGGGTAAGGCTCCTGAGGAAGTTGGCGACGAAGCTGCAGATGAGTTGCTTCGTAACCTTCGTCATGACGGGTGCGTGGACGAGCATCTACAGGTCAGTGATCTGTATGTTGGAGTTCGTCAGCTTTTAAGCCCCGTGGTAGGACCAGATAATCATTTTCATGTCTTTAGCGAAAGGCCTCTCGGCAGTGAAGACCGGACCTCTGACAAACCACACAAGGTGAGATGGGACCGTAGGTGTCAATTGATCGCGGCTCAACTCCATTTTGCATCCGCAGGACTGCAATACAGATCGCGGAACAAATGACTGGGGCCACGTTTCACCTCGAAGAGAATGCATCAGGTTTTGCTGTGATAAGATGCGATGGCATCGGCTATACCCCCTCACTGTAGCAATCTTATAGAATAGATAATCATGAGATAGTACGGGTAAGTCCATGATATTACAGGCTGAAATCGGCTAAATTTCAGTACAAACGAGTGTGACATGCTACGTGTTCTATTGGTTCCAAGACAGTAATGTCATATCCCCTAGACGTCTGTATTATGTTTAGCCCTAGTCTCGCGACACCCAAAAGATTATCATACCTTGGCTTGACAAGATGTCGGATGGTTCCTGCTAATGCAAGGAAGACAAAGACAGCCGACGCTGCAACGTAAGCCCAACCAAGAAATGGGTTTTTGCCGCCTATCCAGGAAACGGTGGAAATGACGAGAGATTTCGTGCCCTTGTAGCCTTGAACAGGATAATCTGAAAATAGCACATCAGTCAGAGGAAAAGCTGTTACAGTGACAACGATCATACTAAGGTAAACAA
Source organism: Rhizopogon roseolus (assembly GCA_930272055.1). Classification (NCBI taxonomy): domain Eukaryota; kingdom Fungi; phylum Basidiomycota; class Agaricomycetes; order Boletales; family Rhizopogonaceae; genus Rhizopogon; species Rhizopogon roseolus. Next base: position 155,979 of record CAKNEV010000015.1, read on the forward strand.
GGACTTGATATTGGCCAGCAGCTAAGGTAGCAGTATCGTTGCGCCCATAAAGCTTCGTAAAAGTCGGCAAACCTGCCGTTCGCATCCAGTTCTGGAAAAGCTCATCCTCTTGCAGGTTTGGTATGTTGGTGGCGTTGTAGCTTGGGTAGCGCAGCACCCAATTAGGAGGAGGGACGACTTGGTCTAGGTTGTTAGTGTAACCAGACGTGGCACTGTATTTCTTAGCCTCGCCGGGCCAGGCGATGCCAGATTGGGTGAAATTATAGTATGAGTTACCCGATGAGCCGTTTGCAGGCGAAAAGCCAGAGATAGTGTCTGCGCAAATAGTAGGTCGCCAGAATCTCAGATAATGCACCTAGGGGGACGTACCGTTGAAGACGGAGTTTGCAATCAAGCCGCAGGGGTAAATCGCTCTGCCTTGAGAATCGACAGCAAGAGGGTTGCAATTGCCGCCATTAAGAGTGCCCGGATCGACATAATCTCCCTGCAATTGGGAGGTGTCTAAACTCTGGACATATCGGCGGTTGTTCTGGTAGAAGTTAGTGAGCTTGTAATACTGGAACACTGGGGCAGCCAGGTCGGATACGACATCGAATTGGATATAGCATGAATGCTTCTGATCCTCGGGTGCCGAGTCGTTGTAAAAGTAGGCATATTGGGGAGGTGTGATCGTTTTGCCCGAGTCTGACGATCGTAGGCTATAGGAAAAAGGCATGTTGGAGAATAATAGGTTGGTGGGTGATGTTGAATTTGTAAGATCCCAGCAACCAGTGTAATCAAATGTCATTTCAGATACCTTTTGATCACGGTTGTAGAGACTGAACAACATAAAGTGACACAGAAACTCACAAGACTGCTACCCCATACCAGCAAGCCGCCTATCGGTGCAAATATGATTCCAATGATGAAAAGGGTTGGGAGAACGGTTTTTGGGGTTAGGATAGGCTGCCATGCCTTCAGACGTTGTTGTTTGAATGCAGTATCTAGCGGAACAAGTAGACATCAGAATCATCCGAAAGTCATCCGGGGGTTGAACTAACTTGCTGGTCTCCTCCAACCTCCTTTCTCCTTCTTGCGTTCGCCATTCTCCTGGCCATTGTCTGGAGTATCACCGCGCTGCTTCTTTGTACGGTTGAAGAGAGGCATAATCGTGGTGAAGACCAAAAGTCGTTTCGGCGCAGCCACGAAATGATACCGACTTGCTTAGTAACTGCACCGGACATGACCCCGACGGGCACGGTGGCTGAAACACGCATATCATGGTGTCCGCTCTCCTCATAGATGCCCTCAATGATTCAACAAATGTACTCCAAGAACTTTACAACGAGTATACCGGAAATGTTGATCAGTTCCCTGCTTTCGTTGCCACTCACTTTTCCCAAGTCTTCCTGAAATCAGATGATACCCTTCGCGAGGTTTGCAGATTGTGGCATCTCGCATTGTTCCATTAATTTTATGATGCACCAGGTCCTTCCTTTGGATGTTAACCATCCTCCTGTATCACACACAGAGAGATCTCTGGTGCGCTTTCACGCCATGGTACAGGACACTTCTTCCTCGCCAGAAATGTACCTGGCGACTCTAAGCGAAAATAAATGCGGTGGTTGGGGGATCTCGCAGAATAAGCCAGTTAGTGAATGGCCCTCGAACTTTGATTACTGTGACCTCAAAGAAGCCACTGTTTTATGGGCGGTGACGGTGCCAGGACAAACTGCTTGGAAAACAGAAGAATTGACTGCCCAATCGCACTCCAGTATGTTCGACATGATAAACCGACGTGGTCTTATCTGACCTTCACAGGTTGCTCGTCTTGCCAAGTCCCACCTCAACCTCATAAGTTTCCTGTCCCAAATGCACCCCATGTCGGCGTACGAGTCAAGGTAGCTCTTCATGACTGTGCAGAAACCCGTATCATTGATGATCCCTCGAGATATATGACAACGAGACCGCTCGATCACTCAAGGCTACTGACGTCGTTACGTTTATTGGAATTCTGACCTCCGAATCGTGAGTACACAGACAATCTTTGTGACTAATACTCAATTTGGATGCAGTCTTGATTTAGAAGTAGAATCTTCGCCAACGGTGCCAGCACTTCATGTTCTGTGCCATCAGGTACAATCCACAAGCGATAGCTCGCCCACGGAAGATTTAGTTACTGTTCGAGATGATCTCATCCAGTGGATTGCCCATGAGGCCCTCGGAGGCGATGAGGTCGCAGCGGAGTGGCTTGTTCTTGAGGTTTCAGCAAGAGTGTCAGTTATTCTCGGTCTTTCAAAGACAAGTTTGTCTCATGCAAGACACAGGTACAATCGGGCCACTCCACTCCTACCTCCGCCCATCACTTTATCACGGTTTCCCGCACCCGCATCATCCTCATCATCTGCACTACCTACCCTTCACTATATACTTTCTGATCTGTTACCGCAGTACCTTACTGTACCCCTTTCCCTGGATCTCCTGAACAAGGAAAATTTTAGTCCTGAAAGCAAGGACGAAGACTTGCACTCGGGTTATCTGCAGGTCCCACACGGAACCACCTTACTTCTAACAGAAAATAACGTGCAAGAGGGAAAGCTAATAGAGAAAGGTATAATGATGTCCAATGCCACTTTAGCATCTGATGTTGACATTTTACTTCTCAGGTCTCATGAATGTCAGGGCTATCCAGGAAGTTATGGATACTCAGACACTCGAGTACTCCTTCCCATTCAGTAAATTCTCATTTCCGACGGACATCGCGACGATTGTCCTGTGTGAGGGGCGGAAAAGTGCATTCTTTCAGGTATACATAAGCATTATGATTTCAAGTCACTCACTCACTCCCACTTCCGCGGCAGACGGGAATTGTTGTACCTCTGGAGACGAAAACCTCCCTCGAAACAAATCTGTACAAAACAAAAGAACAGGTAAATTCACCCGATGCCGCACAGTTGGCGGCGTACCGTTTATTCCTGGCGGCTGCGAAACGATGTTTTGGCACTGTTCAGATATCAGAGGAGACATCTCAGGTACGTGTGATATGTGAACTGGCGCATCCGGATGCCTGATTTCCAAGCAGCACATCCGGGAAGACTTTGTGCGTCAACGACAGGAGGACAGTTCTATGACAGCGGAGGATCTTATTCACCTGATGAAGGTGGCGAGGTACACTTTTTCTCCCTGTCCATTTGACTGTCATGTTCATGTTCAAGAAAGGTTACTAGCAGCGTCCATGCTTCAGCAGGAAGTCACTATTGATACATGGGAAAGATCGAAAAGGCTAGATGCTAGTAGAAGAAAGAGATTGTCATGATCCACCAATTCCGTTTGTCACGGATTATGGTTCCCTCAGTACCACGACTTATGGCTACAGAGTGTCCTGCTCTACCCGTATACAAATCGGAACTGACACTAGCATCGCTTCAGTAGCATGGATAGCTACATCGATGTCGTCCTAGTCAATCTGGAGGATATATGCCAAGGTTAATACGAAACAATCCGATCACAAACGACGATTTGAACACATGTAATATACACATACTTGAGAAAGCTATGAATCTATCCTAGGTCTTTCACACACGAACGCCTTACGCGCGATGGTCCTGTAACTATCTGCTCATGGTCGACCTAGCCCATTCTTAGTGGCATCCATCCAGACTTCTGCTAGGTCGTCCACCACACGACCGAGTAAGCTATGCACAGCTTGGCGATCGCTCCCACTGCCTTCAAGGTAGTACTTGATCTAGGTAAATCGATACGAGAAAACTCAGAGACATCTCAGCTAAAGACAATAAAGAACATGTACCTTTGGCTCTGTCCCACTCGTCCTGTACATAAAATGAATATAGCGCACATTTGTAATTATGGTCAACTCAACTCACCTGATTGTCAGGATAATCCGGGAGTCATGGTCATGTATGTCCGCTGGGTCGGAGGATGCTCTGAACTGGATCATATGCCCCAAGGACAGCGGCAACTTGGGTTGATACGTGGGTGCGTTCGTGCTATCGTAGCCATGCCCATCTGTTAAATCGACGACACTCTGGATTCGCAACCCGCCGATCGAGGATGGATAGGAGCGTCCCTGAGATGAGCCCTGTGGTTCACGTCGTTTATTCCTTTGTCATCATTCAAATCATGCTGAATGATACCATATCACCAGAAGAGCGAATCTTGCTGAAAATCTTCTCTATGACAATAGGATCAGTGCAGATGAAATAGCTGTTGCTCGTCTTTTCCAGTATTCGTGAGATGATATGCATGGGCAACATCGCGTATTACGGACCTCAAAAAATCCATATCTGGGTTTACGAAATAAACTCGCGATCACGTCAGTAGACAGGACAACACACCTGCGATACAGCTCTTGTAGATGCGCGCTTACTGTGACGCCTCGCGCACGCAAATTTGCAGCAAGTTGTGCAAATATCATCTGGACGATTTGGGCGAGAAAACATGACTGGAACGGCAGTCAACTTACGGTTGCGGCCACCCCATCTTTGTCTCTGATATCAGAACCAAACATGTACCCGATAGCTTCCTCGTAACCGAACGGTACTTCATACCCATCTTTGACAAGATCTAATGCAGTGTTGCCAATAAATTTGAAGCCTAAGATGACAGAAATCGCTTCAAATGCTTCGTGGAAAAACGCATATGCATATGGCACGCACCTGTGAGACAGTCAACAAACCGAAACCCTTCAATTTGCGCCATGGCTTCAATCATCTTGGAACTGACTGTCGAAGCAACCATGGCCAACTTGTCTGGAAGGAGATATCAGACAGAGGTTGTCGAGGGAATGATACTATATTGTGCCTACCTATGGGCTTGCCCGAAGCCTTGTATGTCTCAAATACATGACAGGCAAACAACGTGCCGAGCTGATCCCCAGTGAATGTCACCCACTTTCCATCACTGCAAATATCTTAAAAAGACAGTCAGTATAAATAATCTTATGCATACCAGTTTTCAGCCGCAGAGAAGCGATCAGCATCCGGGTCCTGTGCAAAGACGTACGATGCTCCTGTAGCATCTGCCGTAGCTATCGCTAGGTCCTTTATACGACTCGGCAAAGTGCTTCAAATATATAAGACTGAACGTACGAGTGCGCCTGCAAGCTTGGTCGTCAGTGCTACTGTCGCAGAAAATAAAGATAGTTATTACCCTTTTCTTCAGGGTTTGGGAACTTCACGGTTGGAAATTCGGGGTCTGGGTGCTGCTGCTCTTTGACAGGCGTGTAAGGCGAAAATCCAGCAATCTCGAAGGCTTTTGACGTAAATGCATCTCCAACACCATGCATAGATGTATTCACGAATGCCGCTGAATCTCCGCTAATTGTGGTTTCTTAGATGGGTCATGAATACTAGCGGAGCAGCTTACAACAATGTCGCTGTGCGCAGATTGCTGAGAGAAGAAAAGTATCCTGTTTTCATTTCCTCCGTACGATCCATGCACAGGTCAGACTTCAGCACTTCCGAAGTATCATGTACTCTGAGCTCAAGATTTTGCTGAATTGACTGTGCGATTCCGACGTCGTGTGGTCCTATAATCTGAAGAACATCGTACTTAGTGATAAAGGAGTGAAAGATAAGCCGCATGAAATCACTTGGACTGCATTTTCCCAGTAAACCTAGTCAAATCAGTGTAGAACAAGGAGAGTTGCAATTCAGTCGAACCTTGTAACCATTGTCTTGCTATAGGATACCCTTGTGAGCACAAACTTCAGTATGTCTGTTTGGCTCAAGCTGACCTTCGGGTTGTGACTTGCTGGAACAGAGGTCAGCTCGAAGGCAAACTACGTACAGTGATATACACCGAGTGCAATGTACCTGTGATCATGACTCCACAAGCAGCATTTAGCGCTTTCACGGAAAATGGAACCCTTAGAGCAGCCATCATCTATCTCAGAAGCGACCACAGAATAGCTACTGACATACAATGGAGTGTGTACAAGGCCTCTGTGTAGGTAAGCCTTGACATTGTTGGCAATGAAAGCAGCTGCAGTGAGCTGAGCCCATCTCTCCGAGTTATGTCGGTGGTCGTGTCCTATGACCACCCCACGCGTGGCAGCGTTCTCGACGTGCTTGAGGATGTACGCGCACAAGCCCTGTTGATTGCTTACAGCGTATGCTCGATCTAGACCTTTTTACTCACCTGGGACGCCTGAATCACGGTCAGATCATTCATACGAGACCATCCGGCCTCCATCTTTCCCCTCAGGCCTTTGTAAACAAGAGACCTTCAGGTGCCGGTACCGGAAGCGACCAATGAGCATCCTCACCTGCAGTGCCGAATTCTATGCGTGTCCTGTGCGAATCCCATCCTCAGTATGGATTTCTACGGACTATAGGACTAAATAAACACGCCTCATACGCTTCTCCAACTCATCGAAGGCATTAGTATTCCACAGACTTTCCACCTCCTTCCTTGTGGTTTCACTCTAGAGCCACTGTGAGCAACGTCCAGGACAATGATAATGCAGCGCACTGGATCAAGGCGGAGCCACTCCTTGACAAGATATTGCAAAGGCAGAGGCATCACAAAGATCAGATGGTTGATATGATCGTCTGTTTACAATCAAAGTAGTGTAGGGGGCAAAACTACTTGGAGCTTAGTTTTGACCAATCGCCGGTAAAACGGCAATTGCCACCGGTGGCAAAACTAGGCAAAACTCTCATACGACACAAAGTAGTACAGTAGAAATGCTCATAATGCATAATGCATAATAATTAATAAAAAACGAAAGAGACATGTTTGCTCATATACCACCACTATGCATTATGAGCAGAGCGTGATGCACGACATTTCTATTGCAGTGGGTGAATTTATATGTCGAAAGTCGGTTTGTTATCGAATTTTTTTGTCGTTTTTTCAATATGCATTATGAGCATTTCTACTGTACTACGACGGCGATGACGAGAACCGTCAATTTTTCGCACGAAGTCAACAGAGACTGAACTTGTCTACTTTTTGCAGTATCACTAAAGTGTCGAGCTCGGCACCGGTAAACTTCAATCACCGAAATCCAACATCTTTTGGCCAAGAAAAGCTTGTCAGCCGCACAATCGCCTGGGAGTAGTTAGCAAACTGCAAGGAGTCTCCGGGCCGCGCCTGTCACATCCTACGGCCCACTGCGGGTCGTCAGTCCCAGGTCCCTAACAAATCTCAGACTTTTTATCGTGATATAAGTACTCGTGTTTCCATATTTCTTGATCTACGCCCCCACGATGCCTGCCCGCATACTCTCCTACTCCGCTACGGCGGGATATCGACACCCCAGCATCGAGCCTTCTATTGAAGCTCTCAAGGCTAAGGAGTCTGACCTTGACGTGAAATTTGACTTCTCGGAGGACAAGACAGTGTTCACGGACGAGAACCTATCTCAATATGACGCTATCTTGTTCTTGAACAACTCCGGCATCAGTACAGTCTGCATTTTTGAATGACCAGGGTGACGAAAGCTGATGGGAATGCAACCGACAGTCCTTGATGATACGGGCAAAGCCGCTTTGCAAAACTATTTGAATCTCGGGGGCAACTTCATCGGTATTCACTGCGCTGCAGACGCCCTTCGTGATACCCCTTTCTTCGGGAGACAGATTGGTACGTTTGGACGGTAAGGTCTGATACTCCGAGGTTTTATATATACGCAGGTGCCTATTTCGACTACCACCCTGAGATCCAGGAATCAGTAGGTCGTCGCGGGCTTCGAGGCTACATGCTCACTCACACTGTCATTTCAGGCAGTAGATGTTTTAGACAAGACGCACCCTAGTACCATTATGCCACCAGATAAATGGCGCTTGCTGGACGAGATGTGCGTCCGTTCAGCAGCGTCTTTTGGAGTCGCTGACTTCTGGAAGGTACAATTTTGAGTCGGACCCTCGTGACGTCGGGGCTCAGGTCCTTCTAACCGCTGACGAATCAAGCTACGAAGGTAATGTTGCTGAGATGATATATGCGTAACGTGGCCGGTGACCAATCATTCTGAAGATCCCGAGGCAAAAGGAAAGATTTTGCGCCATGGATCTCCTCACCCAATCGGTGAGTACTTCACTTGAGGATTGGTGCGCCTTGCCGATGACTCGTAGCTTGGTATCAGGAACAAGGTGCCGGCGTCGAAAGCCATGGCATTGCTGGTCGCAGCTGGTACACTTGCCTAGGTCATTGTATCGAAATATGGAGCGTAAGTCTGATATCCTTGTCATAGCTTGAAATAATAAAAGCCTTCCTAGGACGACCTCTTCTTGGGTCATGTCATGGGCGGTATCAAGTGGGTGCTGCAATCGAAGACCACTAGAGCTTTCAACACCAACGGCGCCGTCGGTAATGCGTCCTGAGATCCGAACGAGAGCAGTGTATCGATTAATGATTGAGTATAACCTGGAAATGACATGTAAATACAGAGCGGAGGGGTCATGATCAAGAGTACAAAAATGGAATATATGTTCCAGTGAGGTTCATGGAGAAATCATTGAGGTCTACACTCTGGCTCGCCTTCCATGTCGTGATCGTCGTAGCCATCGTCTTTATCCTCCCAATCATCTTCGTTTCCTTCTCCGAACTGCGATGCAAACCCTTGATAAGGAAGTCCGAACTAGCCGGGCACGCACGTCCACAATGTCCCCTTCTTCATATGGGACTTCATCGACAACTCAGGCATTGTATCCATGTTTGGTTTCTTCGGTGGCAAAAGGCGTTCCAATGCCTTCACAAAAACAAGGACCCCACAGTTGTACACATACATACCAGTTTGTCCACGGATTGCAGCTATTGCGCATCGGGCACTTCTATGTTGAGAACGATGAACAAATCACCCCTTTGATCTGGGTTCTTGTACGTGGGCATGCCTTCTCCGCAGAGCTCTATCGAATCCCAGGCGATAAGCACTTTGGTCGAGTGAAGCAAGGAGATGGCGGGAATTGAAGTTCCAGAGGCTGAGCTCGGGTGGTGTGGTCGAGACTCGGGAGAAGCGCTGGTAAGGAGAGCACAGTCATTCGAAAGTGCGAGACCAGCATTGTGCTGCAAACTGATACCTGAGACCTCGACAATGGAATGAGGGCAGTCGGGAGGCTTGCGTAGTATTACTGCACTTGAAATTATTTTTGGCATGACGCGTTAGGACGCGTCGCGTCCAAATCGTTTCGAACTCCGTCAAGAAGTGTTAGTCCTCCGCCTCCCTACTCAAGTCACAGCTCACGGCGTGATAATCAATCAGTCACCTTAACTCAATCGTCCAGTTCATCATCTTCACGCGCTTCCCATTCCGACGCCCATCTAAGTACACAAATACCTGTCGCATCATGGCGATCTCATCTAGGCTGTAGCCCGCAGTCAAATCTGCTGTAACACGTCTTATTGTTGCCATCGAGCAACTCCTCGAGTCTCTCACTCAATGGAGCCAGCGCAAAATGGGCGAAGAACAGGTGAGCGACGTATCGTCCGCCTAGGGAATGACCCCAACGTGGTTGTGGCTGCGTCTGCTGCGTTAGATATCGATATGACGTATGTGCTTTGCCTGCATGTATACACAACATTAACTGTCAATACCACAGAGACCTCATGTCCGTGCCCGGAGACCTACGTGACGTCCTTGGAATCTGTCTAGCAGAGGAGGCCACACCAGACAACCTTCAACATGTATCTACCCAAAGTGCGCCAGATCATTACCTTCAGGGTATCCGCGGCAAGCAGTCCATGTACCGTCGCATTGTATCCAAATACCAGAGGCAACACCGGTCGTCTCACTCCCGGACGGACAGCCGTTCATCGAAATCCGATCAAGCTTCGCGGCGCGGCGACATTTCGAGGCATAGGTCACAGCTTTCGCGTAGTATGATAGAGGAAGAGGGAGGAGAGGAGAGGGACAAAGCGGCAAGACAGTCTGCAAGGTCGTCAGGAAGGTGACAAGATCGGAGGGTACACACCTCTCCGCCACAATCTCCACCACCCGTCTTCCGTAAATCGGATGACGAAACACCAAGATAATCACAAGCAAGGGCGTCGCAGATGAATACCCTCGTGGCTCTGTGCCACCTCGATCACGACGATTACAGCAAGTGTACCTGTCGCATGATGATGCGCTTTCGCGAGTCATTAGAGACCTTAGTTACATCTGCCATACCTCCATCCTCACATCATTCCACGCTCAGCGAATGCGACAAAAAATTATCTCAAACACCCCGGTTTAGAGCGCCGCTGTACCTGCCTCCGTCAAGCGATATTCACTGGTCGATAAACCAGTTTCCTCACCACCTCAGTCGCCTATTACACTGCTAATAGAGGAAACTCCTGCAACTCCTAGCGATAGCTCCTCACGCCCTCAAACTCCGCCTATCGACACCCTCCAAGCACCTGCTGTTGCCAGCTCTTTGGCAGCATTGAAGAAGAGCGATGTGCTCGAGCGGCATGCGTCGCACGCCGTCTAAGACGGGTGAAGGAATGGATGAATCTTCTATCTTTGACAGGGCACCTGAACCCGCTCAGCCGACGACGTTCTATGTCTTTCTGCAAGTCGGACGAGAAATCAAGAAGGTCACCATCGAGCTTGGCATGTCCTTTGCTTCGTCGCAGATGTTATTTGTGGACAAGTTCTCGTATAATCCGGACCCGGGGAACTTCCCTGCAATATACATCCGGGATCCCTCTAGCGGTGTGCAGTATGAGCTGGAGGACATCGGGGAAGTGAAGGAGAAGTGTCTCCCGTCTCTGAATATCGAACGTGAGTTGTTTGGCATTCTCTCTGTTCCCATTCTGATCTATGTATTCTATCGCTCGATCAGATAAAGCAACACATCGACGCGCCTTGACAGTACAGATACGGTATAATGATACCGGGCGAAGGTATCTTTAGCCTCAAGAAATTCGGCTCCGGGAGAAAAAATACTGCGTACGTTTCTTTGGATTGCCCTTCAGCTTTTGCGGGCAGTTGGTTCAGTACTAATGGTGCGCCTTTCAGGAAAATGGGTAGTGCTGAGTGAGGAAGTGTATTGAGAGAGCAAAACCGAAGAAATAACATTCATGGCTAGTTCGGAGAGAAAACGTAAAATGGACAAGATCAAACTACTCTACTTGACTTAGGCATGGGTTCTATTGGTGCTTCCTCCTCTGCCCCTCCTACGCTTCGAGGCACGAGTCGATAAGCCTTCCGAATCAAATGTTCTCTTATTGATCCTGGGTCAGTTCTTCTTCGTCGTTGTCTTCGTCGTTGTCTTCTTCGTCGTTGTTTTCTTCTTCATCTTCGTCTTCTTCTTCCTCTGCCATTAATGGCATATGATTCCCTAACTTGAGAAAGCGGCGGTACCGGTCACGAGCATTAGAAAGGAACCTTTCATCAGGGTAGGTGTCCTTTGTAGGACATATCCCATCACGGATGCGGCGCAAGATCGAAAGCATCTTATGGTGTGTTACTGGCTGAGCAGGAGCACGGCGGCGCCAATAGCCATCTCGACATGTCTCCACAGGACCAAAAAAGAGAGTGTGCAATTCTAGCATTCCATCTCGTATGGCCTGATGGCGTACGAAGTATGGTGTCATGAGGTTGTTGAAGTCCATGTCTGTCATGCATTCTCTCTGGCTGACGATTTCCATTGGAGTGAGTGCATGCACTCCAGGACGGACCCAAGAATATTGATAGTTGATAGGGATGGCCATGGAGCCCTCAGGGTTGACATAGGGGCCTTTAGAATCAAGAGCATCGTGATGATCTGTAGCAATGTTATTCCAGTCTCCTCGTGTTTTGATCTCAGCAAGGTTGTAGATGAGATTGGGTGTAACAGGTCGTCCTGATCGAGAAATCTCTATCTCCTTATTCCAGTCTCGACGCATGTTGAAGGGACCAGCACAGTTGCAAATAATGAGGTAGGCCAACCAAAAGTATGATTGCAGGTCGTGATGGTATTCAACTGGTTTCCCCTTGAGTGACTGATTCAATTTGAAAGGAAGTGTTCCCTGGATTATTTCAGTCATCACCCTCATGTACCAGAACTTATGAACTTACAATCCATCGCAAATGTTCCATGTCTTCCTCCTCTCGACAGTCTGCTGCAAACCCCCAATCAGATGCCATTCCATGTCTCAGAGGGGTCCAACCCATGGGTGGATTGTCAGGAGGTGAAGGAACAGCAGACTCTGCACTGATATGCTTAACAAGCATCAATGTATTGCCATCACTGACATCCCCATGCAAAATCTCACGTTTTTCATAGGCATTTTGATGACCTAACAGAAATATTAGAAATGAACTGTAAGCTGAAACAAAAGATCACTCACCAACCACTGCACCAGCCAGTGCATAGAACAATTCACGTGCAGTTCCAAACCACGGAATGTCCACCCCACAAGTTTTGAACAAGGTGCGGTGCCGGTGCCTATCATTAAGCATCGGCCTGTTCAACTCACCCCAAGAATATCCCATGGCAGCAGAAATGGATCTGATGGATTCAGGAGGTGCTGAGGTGGTGTCCTTGCAAAGGATATTTCGTGGCCACATAGATTTTTCCATAATGGTTATTCCTCGTAGGAATCTGCCATCGGCCCAAGGATCAGTATAGGAATAACAATTCTCATACTGTGCAGCAAAATCCTGTTCAGAGTGATCATCGGCTGGAAGGAAAAGACACCCTGCAACTCGGTCACGGCTGGGGTCTTGCAGTTTTGAATGCACAAGTGCATCGCTGATGGTCTCAGAGGGATCCCAACAGTCCTTGATCACTGCATGCTGAAGGGTGTACCGTCCTTCGACAGCAAAGACACGTGTACCCTTGCCATAGAGATCTAGCATTAATTAGATCAAGAGATTGCAATAATCAATGTATGGATGAAATGCACCTGTTGACATGAAAAGTTTGCCAATGGACTGGTACATTTCCCTAGGCTCTGCATCTGGATCCCAACACTGACCATCCAGTATCAAGTGGCGCCAATCATAGCCAAGCCATCCAAACTCTGCCTGTGTAAAGTAATTCATAACCTTGGTGAAGAGGGCAATATCTTTATGTACAGTGGCTCAAAAAAGTGTCCGAATGTTTGTGCATTTTCAAGTAATTGGACAATAGCAAGCCAGGGTCTGGGTATATCACAATGGCACAGGGACATAATTTATAGCCCTACATCTCAGGATTAATATTGTCCCCTATAGCGTGTGAATCCGATGTCATCATGTGATGATATGGCCATTCTAATTTGGTGACTCATTCGGACACTTTTTTGACTTTATATCAAAAACATGAAATTAGATTATATATGCACAATGTAATC
>CAKNEV010000016.1:0-168038 GCA_930272055.1 Rhizopogon roseolus
CCCGCACAACACGGGCCGTGCGTAAAAGCATTTTTCCTCAGACCGGTGTCCCCCAGGCCACTGCTATAGCTTTTTTTTGTAGAACTAGACTTGTCAGTTGCTACAAAATAAAATGCTTGTCCAAAAAAAAAAAGAAGAGAGGGACATGCAGCGTACTCGAGAGGGCTGAAAAAACAAACAAACGATGAGATACCAAAGACATACGTGAAATGAGTCATCCAAAATTTTTGGGATACGGTTGACGGGCATTCTCGCGCCGCTGACCCGGACGTCGTGCAATATTAGCCTCGAATACATGTGTTTAGACTCAATGAGATGGATCTATAAACATGTCACGTACATCGAGCAACAACTTGTCATGGTTGTGAATCATGCGTTTAGTTGGTAGAGATGGGAAGTGGTAAACTTACATTTGGATTCAAAATGAGTTCATCGAGGCCAACTTCTCGAATAATATCCCACGAGTGCCCATTGTTGTCCCAGCCGCCAGTGGCTAGTAGATCTCCATCTATCGGAAATAACAAGCAGTCCACTTGTCTTGTATATTGGAAGGACAACCCGATGGGCTGGCCATCGTCCCACAATCGCGCCGTCTTGTCCCCAGCGTTCCACAACCTCAACACACATTCACCACATCCACTGACTACTTTTTCCTTCTCGTCCTGAGATAATGCTATGATGTGCACTGCATTCCTCCATCCCGGCAGTCATTCGTCATTTGTTTTCTAAGTCCACTATCCAAGTTCCATACTCGCAATGAGCCGTTCGAAGAGCAGATCATGATCCGTTGTCCGTATGGTAGGTGGATAACACCCTTGACATGACTAGTGCATTTCCTTCAAATTTCAGGCAGGGCCTTATTGTTTGTGTCTTGCGTTCCAGCGGCTGGCATTGTTGTCACCTAACCACCGCAATACATATCAGCTGTTGTCTACTACTGCCTGTGCCGTCACTCACTAACATTAATGCCGTTGGAGTCCAACGCTGGAAAAGTAGCGTCAGACGTGAGCGTTATGAGATAAGAGCCGAATGATCTGGAAGTTTTGAATTATCTACTGGTACGTTCAACGTGTGTTATCATCCTCATGTACCTGCCCAACCCTTGTTCGGAAAAAAAACTTACTATCAGTGCTCGGCGCCTACTTGTCACGGCGGCTAATCAGTCGCTCGCGACCTACCCTATCCAACCCATGACTTATTTGGACCCACTACTATCGCTTCAGATCACTTATCTCGTGCATTTGGACACTAACACATTTCACGCACAGCTTGACGGTCACTGGGCTAATCGTGTGGTCTTAATTGTTCCGTCGCTTCTTAAATATAATCTCGAAGCCGGAGGAACCGGGCCCCCGTTGTTCTCATCTACTTGTCCATTCCTTGAGCGGAGATGATGCGATAGGTTTGTACGATGAGAGAGCGGGTGCAGCCACGGTTCATGAGGGGCGATAGAAAACAAACTAATACGAGTGCACAGGGTTCGTACAAAAGAGAGGTGATAATACCAATTGCACAATTTTTACGGGCATCCGATTCTTAGAGGATGTGGTTGAGAGATGAAACACTGGAAGGTGAATGACGCCACTGATCCAATTAGTGTGTCCTTCAAATTTCCGACAGGGCTTACCACTCATGTCTCTTGCGTCCTAGCTACTTACAAAGACACGACCTTTAATAGCGTTGTGACTAACCACCGCAGCACTATCCCAGCTGTAGTCTGCTACCATCTATGCCATCACTCACCCACAAAATGTGGCGTTGATTGGGATCCAGTATTGGGAAGATGCCTTGAATGAATGGCAGAGCTGTCGAAAGTCACATCAAACGTGAGCGTTATGATATTAGAGTTGAGCGCACTGCAAGTTGGAATTGTCTGTGTGGTATGTTTGCACGGGGTCAATGCCAATCCTTGTTCGGAATGGGTGCCTGGCGCTTATTCTTATTTGTCAAGACTGATCAGTCGCTCTCGACCTGCCCTATACCATGCGGGAAGGTTCATACGATGAGATGAGCGGTGCATGAGGCAAAGGCTCTTTAAGAACTGGGTTCTGAGATGGGATCGAAGGCTATCATCTCGGGGCTGAGAATCCATATTCCTTCGAGTTCGTACATCGCTACATCATGCTTGACGAAGGTCAGCAGCCAAAGAACTTTCGTGTAGAAGAGAAATTTGGTCGGAGAAAATGGCGCCTAGATAATATTGAATGAGGTCCTTGCGTCATTAGCGGTGGATGTGCAAGCAGTTGATGTAACATGAGGACAAGTATTAGTAGTGGAAGTGTGACAAGCCGTACAAAAATTAGACTAAGTTGGATTTGCCAATCCTTGAGATGGTAGTAATCAAGCGACACTTGCACACTCTTGGACTTCGATGTAGGTGCATGAAAACTGTTCCACCTGTTCGGTTGTGCTTTGAAGAAGCCCATAGTATCCGAAGAGCTTCGTGGCAGATTGAGTATCTGAATATTTCGGGCGACATTCTATGATAAGATAAGAATTACCTACGAGTCGAGAACCTTTGCGCGTTTGCAAAGGTTCCCTGCCTATACCATTTTGTCGTTCGTCGTGAGTGCATACATCATCGCTGTTAAGAGCTTACAGATGCCATATTTCGCTATAACGGAATTCGAGCTTCGTGAGACACGTCACCACACCTGCTGTATAGTTGGTCGTAGGTTACCTCAATTGACCTTGGGAAATATGAATTAGACAGCAAGGAAGGAAAAAGTGATACGTGACTTGCAAGTGTTGAAAATAGATCTAGGGGAAGGGAAAAAAACTCACTTAGTTGCAGAGTACCACAACAGTACGCTTTGCGCTGTAGTTGTCCTCTGCGACTAAGTCGGGGTTGGTAGGTACAACCTTCACCATAGCAAAGAAGGCAATATCCTTCACTGTTAGCTCATTCGGTGCAACAGTCGGGGGAATTGACAAGCAAATCACAGACGGTTCTGATCCCGATCCTCAAAGAATGCTGCGAGTTTGGACATGCACAACTGCATAAGGAGTGGCATTAATGCCCTACAGCATGTTCGTGGTGATGCATGCAGTGTGTGTGTACACTCCTATAGAAGGATTATCTCAGATGTTGTGAATATGGGGTCCATAATCGGTAGTTGCAGCTTCTTCACGAGCTGTGGTTCATGATGTGAGAGAGAACCAAACTAATAGAATTGAGTAAGGTCCGTACAAAAGTAAGAGACGATCGTACCAATTTGAATTTTTATGGGCATCCAATTATTCGAGGACTTGGAACGGCTGTGAGGTAGGTGGCAGAACTAGTATCGCCGTGCAAGCTCCGAGTCACACAAGACACTTGCAACTGTGCAAACCACACTGCTGGTGCCAAGCTTGTGCGTGCCTTTGCTAAGGCTGAGATCTCGTGTAGTTTGGGCTGATCTATCAGAATCTTCCAGCTTTTGCTGTAATTAGCCTATACAATTGGTTACCGGAGTGAACAAATTTTTTTTTGGATCGTAGTTTATTGTCCTTTGGGGCATCGCCCTATGTTAGACAATATGCACGTACGTGCTGTATAGTATGGTTATGATGTGTTAGTAATGCTTATTGCGTATGATCATTGGTCCAGGCAGTTGCGAGGGCATCAAGGCCATCTGAATGCAATAGGTTGTGGGCTTGCATTCATCCTTCGGATCTATATCATTGCTGGGGGCCGTGACATCACCGAAGATCTGTCCGAGTCTGCATATGCTAGCTATGAGGCGGAAGAGTGAGTTAATGCACTTGCGGTTGTTCAGGAGGTTCTTGAAATGATTGGCGGTGGGGCCGAGTTCGTGGTGAAGTGCTTGTCACTGTCTGGCGTACGACGACGATGAAGTGCTATACAGGCTCTAGAGTCTAGGTACTGATGGTATTACTGGCAAGTGGGCTCGGGACTGTGCAGGTGTTTGTTTAGTGGGGAATGACCTGTGCGTAGCTGAAAGAGCAGCGAGGAATGATGGTAGGGTAAATGATGCTAAGTACGAGCTTGGAGAATGTTTTGATAGAGCGGATGGGTGACTTCGTCATGGTTTTTGCTGCTTCCGACTTGTTAAACCGTTGTTTGAGGGTTGATTTGCTGGTGATGGGGATGCCGCTTCGAATTTCAGGAGGAGGTCTGAGCAGTCCCCTCCTGCTGTTAGCTTCGCCTATTGGTCGGTTGTCTCACTGGGAACAAACTATATGGACGGCTATTGACGGTCCGATCGTACAAGTAGCGCCCAGTCGATGTGATAAGGCAGCCACAGGCCGGATCATCAACCTGACTCCCATCTCATTCTCCACGCAACGGTCATGGCCATCGAACTAGTGCCAATCAACCTCCCCGCCTCCGCCAGCGCATCCGATTTTGACCCCAGTTTCGGTCGGGAAGTCAAAGGTGCCAACCCTGGCGATCTCACTCCTGAGCAGTTCAAACAGATCGAGACAGCTTTATACACTGTATGTCTTGGGTCCTCATCAATTGTAGTATATATCACTTATCCGCCACCGTGAAGCATGGACTCCTCTTGTTCCGAGACGTTTCTCTTACTCCGGAACAACAGTATGCTCTAACGAAGGTGGGTATACTCAATCCCATTACTTTCAACGCAGTTCTCAGGTTCACATAGGCTTTTGATCCCGAGTCCGAATCATACGGGCACGGAAACAACAAGACTCAATCCACCAAGAAGTCTATCCTTCATCCAGATCTTAAGACAATTCCTCGCGTGCCCCAGGTTCAGCTCATTGGCAATGGCATGGTCCACAACCATGAAGGTTTAGAAACCGCTGCTCTTAAACACCCATCGCATACTACCTTTCACAAGACTCGTGTCTCCGTCGAAGACGAGGCTCTGGGTTTCACCCGGTTCTATCGCTGGCACATCGATGCGGCGCTCTACGACTACAACCCGCCGCGCGCGACCACCCTCTATGGCATCACAGTGCCCGGTGGCGATAGGCAGACCGTCAGGTATAGCGATGATGATGACCCATCTGGTGAGACCCTGTCTGTGCCGCTAGGGACTACTGCATTTGTCTCAGGGAAGAAGATGTTTGAAATCCTGCCGCCTGAGTTAAAGAGTCTCGCTGTGCGAACTTCTGTTCGGTATGCACCCCATCCTTACGTCTGGATGGCACCAGCACGTGCAAAGTCAGATGGTCTAGGGATCGTGAACGAAGGTCTCGAACTGCCCCTGACCGAACTTCCAGAGTGGGAAGAATCGAAAATTAAAACGTTCCCTATAGTACGTCCTAGTCCATCCATCCTGCGGACATAAGCTGGGAACTGAGAACTCTTTGTAGCTTTGGAAGAACCCTGTCACGGGCGAGCTTCACTTCCAAGTTCATCCATGTGGCGCTCAGGAACTCCTCGTGAAACCCTTACCTCCCGGCGCTTCGCGCTTGGGCGCTTTATACCCGGATGGAGAGCATATCAAGGATCTTGGAAAGGTTCGAGAGCTTCTGCACACGATGCAGCGGCCT
Organism: Rhizopogon roseolus; assembly: GCA_930272055.1. Taxonomy (NCBI): domain Eukaryota; kingdom Fungi; phylum Basidiomycota; class Agaricomycetes; order Boletales; family Rhizopogonaceae; genus Rhizopogon; species Rhizopogon roseolus. The sequence goes on from CAKNEV010000016.1 coordinate 5,467, forward strand.
GGCATCGCGCCTGGGGTATTAACTTTCTTCCTCCCTTCCTTCTCATGATCTGACTCGAGTCCGTCCAGTTGGTGTATCCACATGATTGGAAGGAGCGTGACCTTGTCGTGTTCCACAACCGTGGCTTGCTGCATAGTGTCGTCGGTGCTTTCACACCTGATCAAGTCCGTGCATTCCATCAATGCAACCTCGCCGCGTCCGATGTTCCCGCGGGGCCTACAGAGCAGGACATCATTGCCTGGGCTTAAAGTCAAACCAGTCGATTCTTTAAATGATTTACAACAAGGACATGTGATAAATACCAAGCCGAACTATGCCATCCATATATGTATATTCTTCGTGCATTAGATATTTGTCTTGTAATCAATGTACTCATCAGTGGCTACCTGGTCATCTTGTATCCAAACTATAGTTTGCCTAAACAATATGTACTACATCCATCCAGGTATCGCAAGAAGCACACGACCGAGAAAAGGAGGCGACTCCGTAAACGAACCTCACCCGTAATTAGGACTATAGAAAACCGATAAGTACGTGGAGCCAAGCGGATCCAGGCATAGTGGAGGAAATCAGAAACTAATTCGAGAGGAAAAAATCGGCAAGACAAGTTTTAACAACAGAAGAAAAAGATAGACGCGATACGAGGTCAAATATTAATCAATTTTGTAACGCAGAGCGGGAAGCGATAGGGAAAGAAACACACAGACGAGACTACAATCAGGAAAATGATCAACATATGGGGCATTCAACAGCGATAATTCATCAGGGAAAGGCGCGGGTAAAGCTCGAGAGCACTAACGGTTATTATCGAGTCTCCACGGTCGAGGGGGAATGTGAAGCCAACGTGTGAACTCCCTCGGGGCCGTCGCGGGACATGGATACAGGCGAAGGGCTGGAAGATGGATCAGGTCCAGCGGAGGCAGGTGCACTATCAAGAGCTTCCTCGGTAGGCAGACTGTTCCCGCGTGCCATATCCTTCCTGGGTACGAGGGGAGCAGAGCTGAAAGCATCACGGAAGTTGTACATCGAGCGCAGGTCGCTGAGACTATGTGTTGTTGGGCGGCGGTGACCTTCGTCTTCAGACACCTCCGTCTCCACTTCATGATCGGTCTCCTCATCCATGGCGGTCCGGAGAGAGGAAACAGCTATGTTGGTGTTGTTCATGAAGACTGCGGCATTGGGGTTGTGGTAGGGAGGTGCTAAAGAGGGCAGTGGAGGAAGGGAGTAGGTGCGAGGAAGGGCAGGGGGTGCATTTCGAGCTGCCGCTCGCGAAGCTGCAATACGTGCAGGATGGATTGGTGGCGTGGATGCAGCCGATTTAGTCTTGCGAGCAGGGCGGACTGCTCGGCGGGTTGTGCCTGCCTTAGATGAGGAGGCACGCTGAGCCGCTGCTGGGATGGATGAGCTATCAGCACCAGGAGCCGAATCATCAGCTGTAGCTGCATTGGCTGAATCAGCAGAGGTCTGAGAGGAGTTATCGCTCTTGTGGACACGCAGATGTTGGAGTAAATTATCGTTGCGGTTAAAACGTTTGTCGCACGTGGGGTGAGGGCAGTCGAATGCTGATCGTGACAGACATTATCAGCCATGTCCGGAAACAGCATGACGCAACCAAGATACTCACGTTTTTCATGTGTATGGATAGATCGGATGTGCCGCTTCAGATGCTCGCCACGGCTGAAACACTTGCCGCAATCTTCCACCTTGCAAATATAAACGCGTCCCTTACGTCCCTCAGCTGCTTCTCCTTCCACTACTGCATCGTCGACAGCGGTAGGGACACGGCGACCGCGACTCTTTTTTGTCAAGTTCGGAACAGGGATAGGGGGGGCTGTGCGTATCCTCGGTCCACGACGTTCCGAAGTAAACGAAGAAGAGGAAGCATCGAGAAAAGTGTATTCCCCAGGCATCGGCGTGCCACTGGGCTCGAATACAGGCGTGGGTTCCTTTAGTGGCTGGGGAGCTTCCTCAACAACGGTCGCGGATGACGCCTCAGAAATCAACATGGTAGGTTCCAATTTGAGAAGTTTTGATGGCAAGAAAGCTGGGTCTTGATCTGTCTCGACGTCTGTTTCGTCGTCAACTGCCCGCGCGTCGAAGGATCGTTTCAAAGAAGCACTTGATCCCCTGTACGACGTGTCTGAAGGGTCTCCTCTACCGTGTTTACCCCAGCGAACAGTTGGTCGACCTGTTGTTTGCGAACGCGTCACTCTTCTAGAGGTTGAATTGGAATCAACTGAAGGTTGAGGAGAGCACTGTAAGGCGTTATATTGCCATTGCAAGGGTGGCGTTACCCTGGTGAATAATATACCGGAATATGAAGTAAAATTGACACAGACCGAATTGTCAGGTGAGTTGAGGTCAACGAGAGTGTCCTCTTCTTGCAAAGCTGGTGGTAGAGCTCCGGATGTTTGGTTGAACTGGGACTGGGGGCTTTCCATCGTTTTTGCGACGCCTGATGGGAGAATCAGAACAAGGGGCTTTCCGGGAACGACGACGGCCCACCTTTGAAATAAAGGTTTGTTCTACGTCGCCAATGACTAATTCTACGGTATATAGCAGCGTCGAGCAGCACTTTCCTGCTGGTGAAATCCGTTTGCTGGCGTACACTGGCGCAGGGGATTTCGGACAGGGGTCCTTCGTTGTTTTTTTGCCAAACGCACCCTGTTCACACGATTGAACCCTGCCCACGTGTTCAATGGTCCATGGACCTAACGCATTCCCACGATCCGTTCGCTGGTGGATTGCGAGGGACTGGTTCAGGCTATCACTTGAGATCACTTGGCACCTCTCAAAACCATTTGTCTTGCGTGTTATTGTAGCCTTTACTGCTCTTCGTCCAGTGGTGTTCGCGCTAGACAATTTTGTGTCAGGTCCTTTGCGAAGATCAACTAGATATACCAAGATAGGCATCCTCTGCTCTTGCAGCTGTATATCGTGACCTGCCCAAAGTATCACTGGGTCCCTACCGTCTTTGCGGGAGCTGTTCTCTCTCTATGGCCTCCTCTCAGCGGTATCCACACCAGAGTGATATTTTATCGTTCCTGCATGCTAGTGCGTAAATCGAGCTTGATGCGGATGTTGTTATGATCGGCACGCAACTTCGTCATCGTAGTGGTCCCATCACCTTGCAAGAGCGGATGTCATCGTATTTGGTCCAGTCAGGCAAACTATTTCTTGCCAATTTCCGCCCTCGCGTCCATAATGGGCAGTAACTGACTCTTCAAGACACCTCTCCATATGTTCACTTACCGGATTCTCCTTCTTCCTTGTTTCATGACGCCGTCCTGACTATTAATACAATTTTCAGCATATTTTACCGGCCGGATGCAACTTGAACTGCGTGTCTTGGTGAGTCTACAAATGAACAGTGCCTGTCGTTTTCCGCACATCCGCGGTATCTACTGAATCGGTGTGTCAATCTTCGCAGGGTCGCCTAACGCTGAAGGCATCTGGTACTCTGTACTGCGGCCGTTAGCCATTAGCCATTAGCGGCCTTGATCGCACAACGCCAGCCCAACTAACACTGGCTACTTGCGTCACTTTCCTCAAACATGGAGTACTAAAGCTATCTTAGGCCCTCAAGGCTATGCCATTCTACTCGCTAGAATTCTCGCGTATGTTCTTTGTTCTTCCATGTCCATCCCATTTGACTCATTCCCGAATGAGGAGTCACATCGACGGAACCTGCCGACTGATTGTGAAGTGCAGCGCTTTCGGCATCGCCCTCGTTCCCTTACCATTTTCCTACGAGTAACGAGTCATTGCGGTAACAATCTATTCTGGTGTTCCGAAGAATGCGACGACTTGCCTAATGGAATTTGCCTTCCTGGAAGTCATTGGTAAATGGAGCTTATTTGTAGTTTGGGCGCTCGCTGACTCAACAAAGATAGTATGTTGTTGTGATTGTGATTGTCAGTTATTGCCTTTGCTGTTTTGAAATTCATATCTTTGTTATTGAATTCGAGGCCGCCAGACACGCAGCGGTTGTTGATAGTCACGTCAATGTCGCAATCAATCGACACATACGATCTAGAGATCTAGTGCGAGTATCTCCATCCTCAGATCAGTCACACCGCACGAAGTACTCGTGCGCGCCACACATCTAGCAAGACCAGCTATTGTACTAGCATATTCGCGCGCTCTCCGATGACATCCGATGATGCTGATTACATAGCCACTCCCGTAGGTTTCCGTTCAATTATCGCTGGCGCTCCGTCCCAAGTATAATGTCATCACCGGTCATGTAGTAATTTGGAGGCAGTTGTGGTGCTTTATATTCTATTAGGGAGAGCGTGTGGATCAAGCTCGTCAATCTCATCCGTAAACAAAGGAAGCCTTCTATTACAGATCTTTCTTGTATGAAAGCTACTTGAACTGCAGATGTCAGACGTCGTACATCGGAATTCATTAATTTCATGGCTATCTGATGGGGCCTCGCTCGCTTAGGTTCCTGTGCTCCGTCGCTCCCGCCGGTCAGAAAACCATTTACCGATTTCGACTACAAGGACGGGCGGTTCATACTGTATGGAGATATAATAGGCGCTGTAGAGTCGCGCAAAAAGGAAGGTCGAGCGGCATTCATATTAGTCCTTGGTAAGTCTCGATCAGGTGCACACACGCCTGCCAGCTGACCTCTAGGCCATCAATGAAAAGAGATATGCGGCACGATACGAATGTGATTTCCCACCTTGGGTAGTTGTTCAAATGACATGAATAGATACTGATCTAATTTACAAACAGAAGCCAATGAATGATACGTACCACGATCAGGGTGGCTGGGGTGATTGAGAAGCGCGGCGTGATGATTGGAAAAAGGAAGTGGGGGTTCGACAGCAATGCTGTATGAATCTGGTACTAGTAGGTGACCTGCGAGAGTGAATTTCCGATCATAGATATGAAGTGCGAGGCGACAGGGAATGGCTCGAGAAAGTCTTGATTTACGTTGTTATACCGGCCCTGGCGAGAGTGACGTGCGGCGACAGGATGGCAGGGGTGGTGTAAAGAGATTTCATACTGCAGGGAAGAGTAAACAATCCTGCTGCAGCCTAATATATGTCAAAGAAGGTACCTAGACTAACGATATCTCGTATGGAATGTGACGAGTGAGGCAAAATAAGTGCCTCCGTTAGCGCTACAGATTTGAGAGACGGAGTAGTTAAACGTTCGTGTGACTGATGATAACGTTGAGTGAAACGTTCACGCCGGCTTACGATCACCTTGTAAGATCGGAGCTTGTAAGCAAACCTTAGATCCTCTAAATGAGTGTTTCAACCTGCCTGTGAACCCTAGCTCTCCAAAAGAGCAAAGATTTTCGAATAGTCGGTAGCCGCGTGCTATGGCCACCGACCCGGCCACATAGGTCATTTCAAAAAGCACCTCATCCAGAGGATAACCATTAAGGAAACCTTTCCCCGAGGAATTCGTCCAAGGAAGAACAAGTAATCCCGGCAAAGTACAGTCAACAATAGTACACAGGCAAGGGAACATTCTACTCTTTGATCGTTAATGAGTTTCGTTAAATCAATCTCTCTTGACTCCGTATCACTAGTACCAGCCAGGTTCGTCTACCAGTGCAACATTTGCTGTAACCGCTAGTTGCCATCTGACCCTCATCGCCGCTCACTGTCAGACTTTGACACTTATATTGGTTTCCGACAGTTTCATTTTTTTTCACGAAAAGCACCTCACGACTTTTGAACACGACGTGACTCATTTGAGTCAGTACGAGTGGCAGCCGTTATTAGCGCTCCACAGCTTCGATCGCATTTCCATCCCATTTTTCTAGGCCCTTGCCGTGGCCCGCCGCCGTCCAACGCGCTCCCCGCGATTATTCCATTTCCAGTTCTCTTTCCCCTCAATTGTAAATTACAATCACAGCCACACGATCACATCCGCTTGTACCTGAACGCGACCGCTTGCCTTGTGCTGATCTGTCGTCCTTGGTATGACCAATAATTTCCAACTCAAATCAATTGCCTTCATTTTTTGGGTCCCCAGATAAAATCTAGGCTCATATTCACTCCAGAACAAGACAAGACGTATCAAATCGGTCCTTAAAATTCAAATGGACTCGAACATTCGTTCTTCTTATTTCGACTCTGCTCTTTATCCTCTCCCTCATCAGCCAGCCCAACGACAACAATCAAGACGTCCGGCAGCTGTCAATATGACAAACTCTCCGTATTACGCACGCACACACTCACATTCTAGCCCTAGTTCTAGCCATCGACATTTATCCCCCTCTGGTCGACTGAGTTCATATTATCCGCTTTCGCAACAGCAGTCGTCCCTTTCTCATACGGGCTACAGTCCGTACACATCGGATGGTTCTGCCCCTTCCGCTGAATCGCCGCTGTCATCATCATCGGTCAACGAGAGCCCACTGCCCGAGCTTCCCATTGATTCAATGGAGAATGATACGTCGCATGTTGTGAATGATGACGATTATTATCCTTACAATATGACGGACGATTTGGTCGCCGCTGGATATCCGTACCCGCACGCCCCACGCGCGTTCGCCCTGGCGGGGTATGTAGCCGAGAATCCAGAGGTGTATAAGCAACCCGTGGCGGCGCCACTGCCCATGCCCTTGTCAGTCGCAATGGGATATACTTATTCACCGGAAGTGAAGAAATTTCAGCCGTTATGTCCTTCATTGCCGCGACACGAAATGGATCCGCAATACACCAGCTCTTTTTACGGCTCTCCGCCTACACCCACAGCTCATCCTGCCGCTCATTCTATTGGGAATGATGTACACTCCTACCGACAGAATTTTGATGTTACTTACCAGCCGCAGGCGGCCACAAGCTCTTATCCCAACTTCCCAGCTACAGCACCAACAGCACCACACGCTAGTTACCAACAGCCTCGTCAGAACATCAAAGTAGAAAGTATTCCAGATCTTGTGACTTACACTCCACCAGTCGATGTTGCCAACTCGCCTAACAGCTTGGGAGTTTATGATGGTCTTTACGACGCAGGTTCGTACCCGTAGAATGTCTAGACCGTTTTCTGAACTCCTCAAATCAGGTTCACCCTCTATTGACCATCACAATTCTGGAATATCGGAACTTACACTTCGCTATATGCCAAACCAGAATGCCCCACTGTCATCGATGAGCATGCCTGTGCTACCTGCACCTGTTCCACGACAAGCGTATCTTGCATCATCCATTGTTAACGATTGTGAGCGCACGTGTCAGGAACAGGAACAACAACGGCAGGCCTTGAGAGTTCAGACGCAGGGTCTGCAGCAGCAAAGAACTGTGCGACCTGCGGAGGTGTCACCCGTGATGGGATTTGCAGATCTACCGAAGCCCGAGGATGAGAATGCTGAATGCGAGCCGGACATTTCAGCCTTTTATCACCATGGGTCTAGCAACTCCAACAATGGACATAGTTCGGGAGAAAGTCGCACCATGCCCCAGGAGTACGACTTTACGCAACAACTTGGAGAGAGATTCCCAGCTGACGCAGGCAATGACTTCAACGTGGACAGAGACGAAGATGCAGATGGTATTGATGAAGCCACGTTTGACGACGACGATGATTATGGGGTGGAAGAAGTGGAGGATGATGATGGCGACGGCGACTTCGTACCCCACACGCGAGCTACGTCAAAGAATACACGGAGTTTACGTTCTCGATCTTTCTCCGGCAGGAATTCGGCGCGGTATCATCCCTATGGCTCAGAACTCTCACAGCCTCCACTAAGGCGTGCTGCGAAGTCGCCTCTTATTGCTGCCTCCTCTTTGACGCCTGGGTTATCAACGCAGGTAGGGAAGCCCCGCAAGAACGCACGGTCCCTCCCCGTACCTGTCCCTGTCCCTAACCTCACGAAGAAGTCGAGAGGTCGTCGTGTGCCGACTGTAGGTAGTGCCGGCGGCAGTGGTCGGGCCCGAGGTTTTAGTGACCCCCTCGGAAGTCGGATCTATTTATGCGATATTAGCGGCTGCGGCAAGTGCTTTGCGAGAGGGGAACACCTGAAGCGACACATCAGGAGTATCCACACCAATGAGAAGCGTACGTTTTTTTTTCAACCGCAGGTGTTTATCCTCATTAATGATGGTAGCGCACAAATGCCCATACCCTGGTTGTTGCAAGGAATTCAGTAGGCACGATAACCTAGGACAGCACATGAAGGTTCATAAGGATCTTCCAAAGATGATGGAGAGGATGGGTGTGGTGGATGATGGATAACTTCATCCGCTCACGATTACGGCAATGGCTCCAGGTTTGTCGTAATTGGACTTTTGGGACACAAGGCTCACATCTTCTACGGTAGTCGAATTTCACCAAGTCTAGACAAAGTGCCGTTGTACTTTCTTTTCTTTCTAGTCGGTGCACTCCATGTTTCGCCCCACATGTTTCATCTCTCGGTTCTAGCCCATCACATCGATTTATTCTCTTCTTCCTGCTCCCTATTTCCGTTCGCCGTGCTTCAGCTGTGGCCAACCCCTGGACACCAATGAGCCCTCATCTTCACATGTTGCAATTGGTTTTGCTCATGTCGCTTACTGTCATGGCACCGCCGAAACAACTACATTCTTATGATCACTCCTTCGCGTCATCTCCATGTTGACGCCTAGTACGTCTCCCATTTCACCACGCCTCTCAGTTACCCAGAGCTCTTGCTCCTTAGAGCATATGTTTTATTCGCCACAAAAGTCCGACGCGTCCACTATGCTGATCAAGTGCAATGTCGGCAAACACTGCCTTGGTTTTTGTCATCACGAACATCTACGCCCTCCATGCCAAGTTCGGTTTGTATCCTATCCTGCATCCCATCTTCACGCTGTATCTTTATCATTCCTTGCACTATCATGGACAATTATTCATCTCCCATCATTCTCGATCGTATATTAAGACTCTGGCGTATGTAACCATACGTTATGGTTGTAAAGTATTTTATTCTTCTGGTTGTTTATTTCGGAGATCAGTGTTTTACGGGTCTTATTTTTTAGTCATGTTTTTGGGGAAATTACGGGGGCCCAATCGTGTATGCCAAGGATATGTATGTAGCCACAAGTGGACAACAAATGCATGTGTTTTTATCTGTATTGCTGCGCCGCGGGCGGGCCGCAGCTTGTTTGGTTTCTCTTTGGCTCTCCGATCATGGTTCGCGGTGGCACCAATGCCGCGTTACAGGGTTCTCGTAGAAGAGGCACCGCTCAGCAGCGCGTTATACGTTAAAATAGGTACACTGTTGGCTGTACAATTACACGAGGAATTCTAAAGAACAGGGAACAGCTGCATATATTACCAATCAGAGCTAAATCAAAGGGCGCCTTACTTTGGTCAAAGAAAGACCCGCAATACAGCGCATAGATGGTTCCAGATAGAGAAAGTTCGCATTATTACTAAACATGTGAGTTAATAGATAGCGAGCGAAACGAGCGTGATATATATGAATTGAGTGACAAGGAAACGAAAAGAAAAATCACGGAATAGCTATGCATCGTCTGTCATGATGGCGAAGAACTCTTGCTCGTTAATTTCCCCGTCCTGATCGAGGTCAAATTCGTCTATCATGGCTTGCCTGGGGAATGGAAGAACAAGGGATGAGCAAATTTAAAATTCAATACGCGAGAAAAATCGTTCACTTGGGAACTAGCGGTGAATAAAAGGCGGAAATGCAAATCAAGGGAGCTCATACAGTAAAGAGTACGAGAAAGGGCCGCTGGGGCGAAGTGCCTGCTGCACCCTTTGCGCCCTGCACCAAATAAGAAAAGATGGAATTAAACTTACAATTCATCATCTTCCAATCTGTCACCAATCTCCTTCGCCACACGTCGAAGATTCCGTAGGCTGATCTTCCCTGTATTGTCATCATCGAATAACTGAAAGGCTCGGCGGATCTCATCCATCGGATCTCGCGCAAGAATCCGTTCGCTCACTAGGTAAAAGAACATCAGCACGAGGGCGCGCAATCACGGAAGAATTTTGAGATGCTGCATGCAGAATGATGGATCCCATTTAGCCGCATAATGTAACGCGTTTTGGAAAAGGACCTGGCGGCGGACTCGTCGCTTGAGCGGAATAGACGAAACTGAGATACTCAACTAATTTTTGCAAAATCCTCAAAGTCTATGAGACCATGGCCGCTCTTATCATGGTCTCGTAATATCTTCAACACTTCTGCTTTCTTCATATCGAAACCGAGGGCACGCATTGCGACCTTGAGCTCGTGATAGTCGAGTGAACCATCCTTGTCTGTGTCGAACAGTTCAAACGCTTCTTTTATCTCTTGCTTCTGTTCGTCGGTAAGCTCTGGACGGGTGTGCGCGCGTCTCTTAGCTTTTTGAGCGGAAGCAGAGTACATGGCTGGCGGTGTCGAAAGCTCAACGCGATAGTGAGAAAGAACGAGTTTGCTGGCCAAAGTATTGGTTAGTCCTTGTTTTGGGCCACAACGCGTGTGGGACCCCGTGCACCTCATTATATAACCCTGAGTTACATTCTTCCCCGTCTTCCACCTCAACCCCAACATCTGGGAGTCATTGCAGGTTCGAAAGGCGTCTTTGCTGCTCCTGGAGGCAATCACTAACACACAACATCTCAGATTGTTTTCAAGAGTGCTAGCCAAGATGCCCTATTGTGAACGCTGTGACCGTTGTTTCAACTCCTGGTCTGCTTATCACCAGCATATCCAGAATTCGAGCAGTCACTGGTTATGCGACGATTGCGACGATGACTTTGCTTCTTGGCATGGGCTCAAAGAACATTATGTTCAGAGCCCTAACCATCATTACTGCCAGTACTGCGACATTCACTTCGACTGCTCCTATGACTTACGGAACCATTACGAGGACGAGCATTACTATTGTCATTCTTGTAACAGAGTCTTTAAGAATGAATTTGGCTTGCACGAGCATAATCGGCAAAGTCACGCCGACGCGTATTGCGTCCCATGCAGAAGGCCATTCCAGTCTCCGAGCAACCTTCGAGCTGTGAGCTTCACCTCATTTGTGGAACTGTACTCAATCTAATCTTTAATGAATTAGCACTTGAACTCGAGCATACATCGCCCCAAGGATACTTTGTGCCCATTCAACGGATGCGACATGGCGTTCATCAATAAATCTGCCCTTATTCTTCACCTTGAATCTGGCTCATGTCAGTCAGGCGTCGACCGCCGCTTCATTGACAACTGGGTCCGTAAAAATGATTGCTCTAACGTGATTACCAACCCAGCGCGCCTCATTACTGCTGGAGAACGTGGCGATGTTGAGCTTTTCGCGACAGAGCAGTCGTGGAACGGACAGGCATATGAATGTGTTCTTTGTCACGATCAGTTCCGGAGGTTGATGGATTTAAACCGTCACCTGGCTAGCCCTAGGCATCAAGAAAGAGTTTACCGGTGTCCTCTTAGCAGCTGCAACGCCCACTTTGTCTCTCTTAGCGGGTTGTGCCAGCATATTGAAAGCGAGCGTTGTGGCGTGACGAAGTTCAGGGTCGTCAAAGACGCTATGGACGGCCTTCTCTCCAGGGTCGGCCGTATCACTATGTGATAATATTGGTGGGTCCTGCATGCTGATGCATTCAGGAGCTACACCTGATTTAGACTGTCCCTATTTAGCCCTTCGTGTTTTCGTCAGTTTCCGGGATCAACTGTACCTACAATCTTCTCGTTCTTCACGTTACATTACAACTTTTACTACGACTATTTGCATATAATCTTAGATGCATCCCCACTACACATTGATATTACTTCCTGATAATTTTTACCAAAGTGGTTTCCATTCATGCCACCGACGCGTCTGGGACCCCGTGCACCACTTATGGTACTATTGTCCCCTTAGTTTCCCTTGACGACCATTAAATGAGACATCTCATGCAATGTAGTTGCGTGGACTAGTCATTTTGTGTTATAACCAGCAAGTTTACAACAACTCAAACAAAAGCAGGAAGGCTACCTCAGAAAATGGCCTATTGCGATCTCTGTAGTTGCTACTTTCATACTTGGCAAGGGCTCAAAGAACATTATGTTCAGAGCCCTAACCATCATTACTGCCAGTATTGTCGCATCCATCTCAATTCCGCATCTCAGTTACAGAGTCATTACGAGGTTGAGCATGGCTACTGCCATCTCTGTGCGAGGGCCTTCAAGAGCGACATTGGCTTGCACCAGCATAATCAGCAGAAGCACACCAGCGTGTATTGCGTTCCGTGCAAGAGGCTATTCCTCTCTCCGAGTAACTTTCAATCTGTAAGTTTCATCCCATTCTTAGAACTGCGCACGACCTGACCTTGACAAACTAGCATTTAAACTCCAGCATACATCGCACTAAAAACATTTTCTGCCCCGCTGGCGGATGCGACATTGCATTCATCAGTGAATCTGCCCGCATGCTCCATTTTGAAGCTGGTTCATGTCAGTCAGGCATCAATCGTCGCGTCATATACAACTGGGTCCTCGACTACGATTACTATAATGTGGTTTCCGACCCAGAGCTCCTTGGACGTCATGATGGAGTTCCGCTCATCGCGACAGAACGGTCGTGGAACGGACGGGCTTATGAATGTTATCGTTGTCACACCAAGTGCCATTCGTTGACCAGCCTGAACTGTCACCTAGCCAGCCATCATCAGAAGAAAGTTTACCGGTGTCCTAGCTGCCATGCCCACTTTGTCTGTCTTAGCGGGTTGTGTCAGCACATTGAGAGCGGGCGGTGTGAATCCGAGGAATACAAAGACCAAATTGACAACCTTCTCGATGAAGTCGTCCGCCTCACGCTGTGACATCATGGTAAGTTCTATGATGAAGATCCTGAAGGAGGTTACACCTGACTATTTCTATGAAGCCCTCGTGTTGGCTGCGTTCCTTCACATGCCACACCAACGTGGTTTCGTCACAGATAATCGATTTCGGTGTGCTAACTAACGTTAAGTTAAGCAACGTCAGCACCCCACCTACGAATCACTAGTCACAATCTGCGTACCTTAGATGAATGAGATCCTCGTTGATAAATATATTACGATGTTCTCGATAACTATTGTACTTTTTCTCTTGTACATGTCGCTTCAGCTGACGTGGTGGTCATACTTTTACATACGTTCTTATTCTCCGTATTTGAATTGAACAGATGCAATCGGATTTGAAGTGGGTCCACTATAATTCCCTCACCACTCCATTTCATCCGCATTTCTCACTGTTTGTAAACGGGGCCAATGAGACTGAAAGTATTCGGAAATCGCGAATTCCAAGGCGTTGGCGTTGCTTCATGTTCCACACTTCCATCATCGTGCCCTTCATCGTGCTGTTCATATGTCAAGAAGCTATTGCCAACACGGAAATTATCAACTTCTTTGCCTCTGAGGAAAGCGATGTCGACTTCACATCAACTCCAGTTGGCAGTACTTGGTAAATTCCAACACGATGCTTGGAGCAGATCTTGGTGTCTGATGCTGTATTGCGTGCAGGCCAGTGTTAAATTACAGAAATAACCAGGGACAATGGAACGTAGACCCCGCTCTGCTCGACACGCCTTTGCAGCAGGTGTGCGAGTCAGAGACGGCTATCACTCCGGCAGACCTCTTCTCATGTCCTCACGAGCTATGGGTTGCGCTGGATCTCGATGGCGAAATTTGGATGGCCTATTCGAAGTTTACTCTACGTTTATCCTGGCCTGCTTCCGTGCGTTTCACATTTTTCTCGTCCAATCCAAAGCCCCGGTTCACACTCGTTGACCATGCGTTAACGTCACAGTCCCCCGCGGATTTTTTGGTTGAATTATACAGTCCGCAGGCGATCTTCGCCCGCTTGTCTATGCCGGAGGACCACTCAGAGATAGAGGCTGATGCTTCCATCACTACGCCGCGTTTATCGCGCAGTTCCACTACCACTCGCCTGCGGTACGCAAGAATACGAGTCGCCGATGCTGGTGTGCTCACACCCGCACCCGATCTCTCCCCATCAGCTCTTCGCGCCGTAGAACCGATACCATTCGTTCTTGTTCTCGAACCACTTTACCTGGGCATTTTACCGGCATCTCTCCTTCCAACAGTATGCTTCTTTGTCCCCCTTCTGTTAGGAGCGGCTATAGCCACACCGTGGATAATTGGTTATCTCGATCATTTTGTCCAGCAGGCGAGACAAGAATTACACGATCATAACACAGCTCAAGAAAGGAAGGAACACTGAGATGTGTTAGTCGTGCGGTGTACATGCATTATTCTAGATCTGTAGTGTCACATCTCGACAGGGCTTCATCACGTATATGTTCCTATTTTACGCTTGCCCAAAGAGAAACAAACCACTTCATACTGATAGATCGAGTTCACATCTTCGTTAGACTAACCAAGAAATCGGCGGTCCCTGACAAAGCAAGACTCCGTTCCGAGGGTGGTGTCAAGCAACGCTCTCTAGCTCAACAAGATGAACGGCTGCAAGCCACGCAAGGATGATCTCGACCCGTGGGCCATACAACGGAATGTTGAAGTTTAATGGCTTCTTTTTGTTCCCACCTTGGACTTTTTCCGCTGCGGCCTTCTCGGCACGTTCCTTCTGCCTCGCAGCCACAGGAACAAGCAAGATGCGCATACAGTCCAATGCCTCTGTCAATTCCTCTTGGCTCCCGCTGAAGGAGCTAGAAGGGGTATTTCGTCCGTTGGTGGGTAACGAGGAACTCGACGGCATCTGGGATGAGTTCAAAACAGATCCAAAAATCATAAAAGACTCCGTATCCGCAGAAGATGTGGACATGACATCCATCGGGGACATGGGTGGCAATGAGGGAAGTGAAGGCTCAACGGCAAGCCGGTTCATCGCCTTCTTACCCTGTGCATATGAATGGGGTTGTACGCCCAACATCCATCCAGCAGCAAGTCGTTCGAGAACCTCGATAAACTCAGCTTGAGCCATCGACCGAGGCGGTAGAAAAACAGGATATCCCTCCAGCCCGTCTACAATGACTGCTGTCCGAGAGAATGTGGTGAGCAGATTGGGTAACTCAGCGAGCATAAGTTGGCAAATAAGAATACTGAAATGAGATTCGACGAGTAAGGGATGGTAGGTAGTGAACATCGGCGGGAGAATGGAGTCGACATGTACGAGACCAGGTGCGGTCGATGCGTGAACATTTGGGCGCACCGATTCGGTTAAGAGGAAGGCAATTTCCACCCGCTTGGCCAGATCTGCTTGCAATTGAGGAGGGCCTTCCAGGGTGTCGAAATGAGAGAGAAAGCGTTCATGATCGCGCAAACTCTTCTTCAAAAGCGAGCAAACGTTTTCACGGAAACTGTCATCTGCCAGAACTCGTCGATATGCCTGGGCTTTTGCGCCATCACTACGCCCCAGCGGTCCGTCTGGACCCCCCATCTGGACCCCACCATAGCGGCCATTAGTGAGGTAACAAAGCCGCATCTCAGTTCTATCAAGAGACGTATTGACCTTGCTGAGACCCTCGAGCTGCAATATTGCAGATTCAATGAGGAATAGAGCATGTTGTAAATGTGCCGCCCCCCGAAAAAATAATATCTGCGGTTCCATAGGGTCTGGCGCATCCGGTAAAATTGATGAATGCAAAAGTAGCGGCCCCCCAGCTATCCCCCCGATGTTAGGCCCCTCTGTAGGAGCACTCGTACCACTGGGAGGCGCCCGCCCGTTACTTGTGTTGGAGCTTTTTTTCTTCTTAGTAACTTTCCCCCGATGTTCTCGGGTAGCCGTCATATCCTGATGCGCGACGCGTGCTTTTCTCACCGCACGAGACTCTCGTAGGGCGTGAGTGAAGTCCCTCGTTGCCAATGAATACTCGTCACGGAAACAATGTATTATTCCACGCGTCCGATAATATTCCAGTCTGTGTGGATAAGCTGCAATTAGCTCATCAAGCACTTGGGTTGTTGTAGAGTCCGCGAGTTGCCTATTAGTACTGAATTTAAACGGTCAGGTAAAGAATCATATACGCGTTGCACTAACCGGGAGGGAATCTTTTCATGGAAGAAATGCACATATCGTGCATCAGTGTCATGGGGATCTGTTGTAGTCGCATCGTCAGCCCTGCACCTTATTGGAGGGAACGCCCCAGACATACCGTGCTTAAGCACCTTCTCAGCGATATCTTCGAACACGCTCCCTCCTTGCATTACCATTACGCTGCTGGCGATTTCATCCGCCTTGTATGCAGCTGCAAGTTTCTGCACCGCGAGGGCTCTGAGCCTATGGACGCGCATCGCGCTCATAGCAACATTCCTTCCTCCACCGATGTTATTCGAGCCATCTAAGCCCAATCCTTGCGCAGAGGGCCATGCATTATTAGTTGATGTGCGCATGGAACCAAAAGCAGCGGCCGATAGACCAGACGCTGCACGCACAGAAAGCTCTGAAGCCTCGTCAATCAGTCTCCTGATCGCTGCAATGTTTCGAAAGATGCCAGGATCGATGGGTGGCGGAGTAGCTTTGCCCGGTGTAGACAGTGGAAATGCAACTGACTGTGAGGTCGAAATATATGGCGCCGACATCATGAACGTGTTTCCCAATGATTCCGACGGTGGATTACATTTAAGTGAATGGAATACATTGTCACGATCGCGAGGGCGTGGTGACGGTCGCGCCTGGATGTTTGCAGTTGAACCGGGTGTCGAATGGGGGGAGAGGAGCGCAGGCAGCTGCATTTGCTCCTCCGATGTAGACATGGTGACAGGGTCAAGATTGAGAACAAGCAACGATTCCAGCAGTTCCAACGGAAGTTGCAGCCATGGGCCCTAGTACAGGACGCGAAGGATCAGTTCGGCCGCCTCGGAGAAGTAGGTAGACTAGTTACGTGGTAAGAGCTGATATATTTCCAATGTTTGTTCCTGCTAATGCACAGTACAGAGGCGCGCTCGAAATCAGGTGAAGGTGGTATCCGTGGCTTTCCTGAAAGAAAATCAGTGGTATCAAGACTCTTCGGTTTCTTGGATTTCTTCCTCTTCTTTTTCTTTTGACTGAACGCAGAAGACTCCAAGGGTGTAAGGTCGCGGGTGGGTGAATCTTCGATCGAGGAGTTGTTAGAGGCCGAAGACGTCATGCCCTCAGGAATGCACCGTATAGTATGCTTGACTTGCACACCATACGACAGTGATACTAGTGGGGTATCGCTTTTGGGAATGGAGTCCATTTCAGACGACAAAGAGACCTGCTTGGACATCGTCCGCGACGGTCCGCACTAGTAGCCGCTTCAACTTACTCGTTCCATGTCTTGTCTTGTTCAGAAAATCAATAGGGCATTAATCGGGAATAATATTTCCACGGTTGTTGTTGACCATCTGACTGTGTTATCAAGATGTTATACTTCTCCTGGAAAGTCTTCAAAGCTTCAAGCCTGAGGCGTCAGTGCCTAGTGTTCACCGCGCACGCATTGAAGACTGCAAGATAAATTTGCTGCTTATAACACAATTAGACACAAATTATCTCCGCTACACGTCCGCAAACTACCAGCCCTAATGACGGCCAGGGTTCTGGCAGATTTCTGGTGGGAGACTTGAGCGGCATCCTAGCGACTCGCCTTGGATTCCTCGCCCCATTTCTCGCTAGGCTTTTTCCCCTTTGGAATCGCCATTGGACTCTGCCGTCTGTGGTCTGCCGCTTTCTTTCTTGCCGACCGTTGGGGTGGTGCCTCATCGTCATTTCTCTGTTTGTGCTTTCCACCCTTTCAGGAGTTCCCCGCTTCCACCTTATCTGGTTCTTCCGGCTTGTTGTTTTTCATCCGACTGATATGGCGCAGTGCGTTCTCTTCTTCCTCCACAGCGATTACGGATGAAAAAGCACGACGTAAAGCCAGATGATTGAGCGGCGTTCCGCGTTTCACGGATGTTCATATGACGCCAATTATTGTGCCTTTTGCCTGAGGCAAGCTCTGGGAATAAGACTTACCTTATAGTCTTTTAATCTACAAACTCTTCTTTCCTTCAGAAATATCAGATATTGTAAGTGTTTACTAAGGCATCGGTCCCATGGTCGTCCTACTCCAGCACCTCGTGATCTAACGTGCGGCTGATATCACGAATGAGGAAACTGGTGTATCAAATACCCATGCCGGGGTTCTTCTCCAAATTATCCACTATCTCAGCCTCTGTTCACATGATTCGAGCCTGTCGGCGGACATATTAGACTTGGTAACGATTTCTTGAATTCGTGAATGCAGAGTGTGCTAGAAGTGACACGGTTTGATAGTTTTTACTGGCTAGACGACATGTGATTCGCTGGTGGCTTGTGTGTCGTCACACTTTCGTCTTGCTCTGTTCAAGTGAGTTCTACATTCCAGCGCCCACACGCTTGTCGATTTTGTTCGGCTTATCGCTAGAAATTCCCTCTGTAAATCGGTTACATCTTATCTAAGCGAACACGTTTCAAAGGGGCTTCTGCATCGTGCCCTTTTACTCTCATTGATAAGCACTTGCTAGCTCGAACAATTTCAGATTCTGCTTCCTATAAAAAGGGTAGGGAGTTCTGAGATCTCCCAGTAGCCTATCAGCCTCAATACTTCCGTGCTCCGTCTGCCCTACACTATGGCTCCTACAGCGCTGTCTGCCACCGCTACGACGGTCCACACTGCCGTTACCGCGAAACCGACCAAGTTTAAACACCCCCTAGATCCTTTGACCTCAGATGAAGTCAGTGATTGGGTCCCTGCCGTTGACATGATCTCATTTTATCCTCTTGTAGATCAATGCAGTGTCTCTGGCGATCCGGCATTATACCACCACAAATACACCAATCAAGGCCGTTCGCTTCATCACTTGCTATTTACTCCCGCCGCCGAAGAAAGCCGTGCTTGCGGCATTGGGCATCCCTCTTTCACCGGGCGGTCAGCCCGAGGCGCCCATCCCGATCATAAGGAAGGCCGAGAGTGATGTAAGTAACTCTATCGGTTACTTATCATTATTCTAACCGGATATAGTTCTTGGATGTGATAAATGGGTTCGTTATTTTGCAAAATAATCACGATCGCGCGGCAATTCAAAATAACATAGAGGAACTTACAATGCAATTTTGTCTCTTCAAGATGGGGAATGGAAGGTTGATACCTGCGAATTAGTTGCAGAGGGTTCGGAACCTCAGATAACCCCGGAGGAGCTCGCCGCTTGTGAGTACATTGTGCGCAGAGACCCCACGGTTCAAGCTCTTGCAAAGGAAGTTGGTAAGTGTTGAAGAGTTGTGACTTATTACCTTGCTCACTGTCCTGTCCCGTAGGAGTACTTCCTGAACAAATCTACGCTGATGGCTGGGCCATCGGTTATGATGACCGCTTCCCCAAGAGTACTCGCTTGCAACAAGCTTTCGTCTATGCTCGTTTCTCTGAGCATGAGAACCTCTATGCCCATCCTTTAGTTAGTTCTTTCTCCTTCATTCCATTGAATTTGCGGACTTACGCTATATCACTACAGGACTTTATTCCAGTCATCGACTCTGTCGCAGAGAAGGTCATCCAGATTGACTTCCCACCGACTTACAAGAAGGCCGCCAATGGTGCTGCGGAGCTGAGCGTCCCGACCACGGAGGCATACCCATTATCTGAAGACTCTTTCATCCAGTCCAATCGGGAACGTATTCCACCTCCGCTCAAGCCCTTCGAATTCCTACCGGACCTCCTTCAGCAATCAGACCCGACCCACAAGCCTCGTGACGATATCAAGCCTCTTCACGTTCTTCAACCCGAAGGTGTGTCGTTCAAGATGGATGGTCATGTGCTTGAGTGGCAAAAGTGGAAGATGCACGTCGGTTCGTCATACTAACCCTCAATGTCGCTGAGCATCTGATATATATCATTCATGCAGCATTTAGCCACCGAGAGGGTATCGCGCTCTCGACGATCACATACAACGATGATGGTGAAATCCGTCCCATCTTTTATCGCATGTCTCTCGCAGAAATGGTCGTTCCGTATGGTGCACCAGAATTCCCTCACCCGCGCAAATTCGCATTTGACAGGTGAGAAATCTCCTGACCGACGCTCATACCTGTCTCAATGTTGTCATTTTAGTGGTGAATATGGAATGGGTACGCAGGCCAACGAGCTCTCTTTAGGCTGCGACTGTCTCGGGCAGATACACTATCTCGTACGTACCCACAATCAATCACTTTCTGTGATATCATTAATCTTCCTCAAGCCTGGCTCGTACGTCACGCATGCCGGGACTCCTTTTGTGATCAAGAATGCAATCTGTATTCACGAGGAAGATGCTGGTGTTCTATGGAAACATACTGACTATCGTCCCGGCGGCCGTCATCAGACAGTTCGCAGCAGGCGCCTTGTCGTCAGCATGGTCTGCACTCTCGCAAATTACGGTGCGTAGGATTGGAACAACTTTTCTGGTATCGGCTAAGGTTTCTATTTTCTTCAGAGTATATCTGGAACTACTTTTTCTATCAGGATGGTAACATCGAATTTGAGATCCGTCTTACCGGTGTTCTCCAGGTGTACGTCGCTGGCCAAGACGAACCCAACCCTTATGGCACGACCGTGGCTCCAGCTGTCAGCGCACACAACCACCAGCACCTTTTCTCCGTTCGGATTGACCCAATGCTCGATGGCCTCTACAACTCCGTCATAGAGTCCGATATTGTTCCTCTCAGCGCCCCCACTGGCTCCAAAGAAAACTTCGCAGGCAACGGTTTCGTTGTAAAGGACACTGTGCTCAAGTCTCAAGTACAAGACGGCGCTCGTGACTTCGACTGGGCTCGTGAACGTCGCTGGCGCATCGCAAACCCCGCGCGAACGCATTATGCATCTGGCAAACCCTCAAGCTATAATATCATGATGAAGGGAGGTGTGCTTCCACTTATGGCGCATGCTGACTCCTGGATTGCTCGTCGTGCTTCGTTCGCCCATAAGCCGTTGTGGGTTATAAGAGACCGTGAGGGTGCAGATGGTGGCAGGATGTGGCCTAGTGGAAAGTACGTCCCACAGACGCGTGAGGAGCCTAAGGATTCTGTTGGCAGATGGGTCAGGGAGGGAGACGGGAGTATTGAAAATGAGGACATCGTGCTCTATCTGACTGTCGGTGCGTTATGTTCTTGTCTCCACCTTTTGTCCATTGGATAAACCACGTCATCTCTCTTTCGCAGGCACGACTCACATTCCTCGCCCTGAGGATTGGCCCGTGTGAGTACCAGTTACTCGATGAAAGAGTTCGCCCTTCCTAATCATATGACCCTTAGCATGCCAGTTGAGCATGTTAGTTTGTTGTTCAAACCTAACAATTTCTTCAGCAAGAACCCGAGCATGGATGTCCCAGGAACGAACGACCCGTTAAGCAAGCCGGCCTTCTCCAATGGCACAACTGTCAACGGAACGAATGGCGCCAATGGTGCAAATGGTGCCAACGGATCGAACGGCCAGGCTTGCTGCTCGCATTAAGACCTCGCTCTCGGTATCGGCGTACTCGAGGAAATCACTGTATAACATATCTGTTCCTGCCCCATGATGAACTGTATCAGCTATCTCGAGTACCTATATGCTTACTCGGACAAAGAGCCGAGCTTTTAATATGATTGTACTGTATTACCTATGACTACTCGGAGTATGATCCGAGCTTTTTAATACGATTTCACTGTAGTACCTAGTATGATTACTCGAGCAAAGATTCGAGCTTTTAAATACGATTGCATTGTGGGCATCTTGATCTAGCGAGACTGTCAGCTGAATTTGAGAATAGATAACAAGATGGACTTACATTCGGTGAATGCCTATGATATATGTATTCCGCGCCTAAAAGCGTCGGTGGGTGTGGATCTCGAAGTCTTCTTCAGAAACTCAGTCCTTGCATCGTCGATCTCTTTGCATCTTCTTCTAATTTCCACACCTGTTTCTGGTGATCAGTATCTGGAGTACCACCTTCCTCAGTGGTGTCCGCCTCAGCGGCTCTCAGTGTGGGCTTGACACCGACAGATGCACACAGCGCCTTGTATCGCGATCGAATCTGGCGCTGCAGCTTCGAAATATCAACCTCTTCTGTAGCGCCAGATGCTACAGCATTTGCAGAAGAATTTCTTCGTGGAAACTGCGATATTAGATCGAGAAGATGCTTTATGTGGTGCATTGCACGTCTATAACGATTTCAGGGTTAATCTCAAGTCAACGGGGGAGAACCTTGCAAGTGGCGTACTGGTCGCTGTATCCATGCTTTGCAAATATTGCTTGCCAAGTGAGAGAAAAGCCTTCGTAAAATCCGATCTCCTCCCATATCTCGAAGCCCTTCTCGCGCCCGAGTGCTCGACCTTCAATCAGTCCATGAATACGTCCATGGGCAAAGCCGTCAGTATACCCGGCGTCGTAAAACCTGAGAGTCGCTCTTCAGAGGGATCTGTCAATTAGAAAGATAATGAAGCCAACGTCTGTTCCAGGTGCACGAGTGCTTCAAGGTCAAATTCATCAGCCATGCTAGCCGCTGAAGGAGACGACGATACTATGTCTAAAATTAAATGAAGTTTGGCACAGGCTTTAGAACCTAACCGGAACAAAGACAGACAAATAAATTCAGAACAGCGAACTACTACTAGTACGAGGCTCCAGTCTATAGAAGGTACAACTTATCTTCATTCGTCTGTGGTCTTTCTAGGGGAGACTCCAGTACTTCGATGGCAACCCATCTTGTACAATATGGAACAGACAATCCATAACTCAGATGTACAGGCCAAAGTCATTTTTCTTCGCAGATGTGTCGGATGAAATGCTAGAACCTAGGGCGTGCTACATGGAGCTGGCTACTCACAAAGTTGATTTCGCAACACATGTGATGGGGAAATTTCCTTACCATGCCCTGGAGCGCTTATAGTTGGAATATCAATACTTGAGACGGGTCTTAAGATCTCAGATCTGGGAACATGCATGTAGTATTGATCGCGGGCTGCAAGACCCTCGCAAAGATAAGGCCTTCCATAAGTATGCAGCTACCCAAGGTGTCACATTAGCGGTCCTCCAGAAACAAGCTCGTCAGTTGAAGTGGTATGTCGAGGAACAAGGGGTAGATAATCACGAGGAATGTGATGGTATGGAAGGTTGATCGTAGTGACTCGCTTGGCATTGCACATCATTTCACATTTTCCACATATGTTGACCTACGATCCTTTGCAGCACGACGACGGGAACGAAATTCCATTCAGTGTGGATTATGCGTTTGCAGGATGGTACAATAACAACGGCCAATAGTACCAGTAGCTCGAGTAATACTGGAACACAGGTTGTGGTAGAAGGTGAGGAGTAGAAGCATGAGTATATGAGACACCGAAGCTGGTAGAGTACATCAAATGGGGATATGGGGAAATTGGCGGCACATGCTGATTTGAAAAACGGAGAACTCGTAGATTAATGACACCCGTCACGGCGTATATTGAGCAGACACAACAGGTAAAGAGCCGGAAGCGAGTCCGACGTGAGCTGGCCGTTCTCCAAGTTCTACAGTCGCGTTGTATCGTCCCAGGATACACTTGCAATGATACAACCATTAGGAAATATTGCAATGCAGCATTGATATCGTTGGTGTGCGCCGTCAAAAACGTTGATCTGCTGTCAACAAGTTGCTGTATTCACGTCCTACTTGATCGGTCATATGACCCGGAGGCCGCATATGCGTACTTCGGTCGGCAGTTCAAGCTAGGCCGGTCACTGCATCACGGTTGTTCAGAGTTTGCCTGTGTTCGCGTCCCTGATTTTGAGGAATTCCTTGTCGTCGTGTCTGGTGAGTGCATGACTGTAAACACGATGCCGAACCTGGTCTCAATTGTTAGGGTGGTTTTCGCGCTCTCCACTGCATCCCACTCTTGCTGTGCCATCATAGGATGATCAGATCCACCCACTACTGTCTTGGAGTCGGTTTCAGCACACAGATCTAACATAGATCCTGTGCCCCGTCCATTTGGCCATAACCTTTCTCGTGTCAATGTTCCACGACCTCACCGCACTATCATCGCTCCGCTAACTATTTTGTGCCCGTCCGGAGACAATGCTATGGTCAACAACAAACCATCCTGCCAGTCATTCGCGATCTGCTTTCCACTCCGCAAGTTCCATACTCGCAGAGAACCGTCGTAAGAACAAGTCACGAGTCATTGTCCGCCAGGTATATGTATGACGCCCGTGGGTGAATCGATGTGCCCTTCAAATTTCCAGCGGGGCCTCATCATTCATGTTCCTTGCGTCCCGCCACCTGGTAAAGACATGGTTGTCACCCAGGATTGCGACTAACCACCGCAGCACTGTCTCAGTCATCGTTGCTGGTGTCATCTGACTCACCAGGACATTAAAACATGTTTATTTGGATCTGATATTGGAGATACACTTCGATGAAGGGCACAGAGCGGTCGAAAGTTTCGTCGGATGTAAACGTTTTGAAATGAGGGTTGAGTGAACTGGAAGTGTATAGTCCCCGTATCAGTGATACGTCAACATGGGTTATCATCGTGTACTTCACTGCCACTCAAGCGCCCAACCCTTGTTCTGAATAAGAACTTTGCGCCTACTACGCCCTATGAAACCTGGACAAATCTGTCCAGTTCCACAAATCATTCGGACTCAGTCTCGTCCTGAGTCCAGAGGTTGTGGTTTCCCTCCACGTCGCACGAGGACATTCTCCGAATCGATAGGTTGCGTACCAGCCACTGCACATGACAACCTGTTATCCAACTGTTTGATTGACCCAGATACAAGTCATAGTTTATCGCTCCGAATCCACAATCAAAATCTTTAATTTCACGTTTTCTTGCTTGAGTGCGTCCAGGTTTGCCTGGAGTTACTCCATCGCCTCTTCGTACGCGCGCTTCCGAGAGCCCAATCCTAAGCTCTGGGGTGGTATTATTGAGTTTCCGCAGTCTCAGGCGCGTGCTTCCGAAGTAATACCAGCTCAGGTTTTACAGGGAACCCGTAAGAAACGCGTAAGGGATACAAAAGTCCCTACGCACTACGAAAACCGGCGAAATAAGGTTCAGCCACAACCGTACAGCAGCGTGGAGCTCGTCATGTGACCACGACCTCCAACAGGTATCTGTTTGCTTCTTAACCGCCTCCATCTACCCTTCTATATGTACTCCCGACTCTGAAATGGAATACTTACTTATCTCTCTCACTGCCAAATCCAAGGTTCGCAATGGTAGAGGAATAAGTTTGGTCGCGAGGAATGTTCCGCAACTCTGCAGAGCAAGTCGTTTTCTAGATCGCCGATCACTCCGTTGACATTTTAGTCCTCGGAGACGTACGTAAATATGTACGGTATGCACTCAGTATACACATACTGCTGCCAGTGACATCGTAAGACGGTTATTCACTTACATCATGTTGCATGCGTGTTTGGCGGAGTCACACGTATGGCACTGGGGACAAGGGCCTATTTTCCAGAGAGTCAAATTTTAAGTACACCGTGATCGAAGGCAAACTGGGACCACCCTGAGATCTGGCGAAAAATCCTGTTTTCATTCTGAACAAATGTTGATCAGCCAATCAGATTTCATTTTTCACAATGTGCTCAAAATATGTTCACCATGATTTCAAGTGGCTCAGCTTTGCAAAATTCTGTCATTCCTCATGGTGTGTTCAGATTTATTCCAAAGGACACATTGCCCTGTTCCCCCAGTGTGGAGCATATAGCGACGACCAAGTCCGAGTCAGGCGAACAGGTGATATTGTACGTACTGACGTGATTTACATCGAGACTCAGATAATGCCGACAGGTCAAGTCCTCCTTCATCCGGCCCCCGGTCTCCTTCAAACACAACATCGTCGCACTATGTGGACGTGCCTGGATTCTTTTGCCCAGGGAATATAAGCTACGGACAAGAATCATTCGTTTTATACTCCGCCCTAAGAATGACAGAGTTGAACGAGGCCAAGCTTGAAGCTCTCCTGGACATCATCAACTACTCTGCACGTCAAGCAATCGCGGAATATAAGAAAACCGGACATGGGATCCCTGGTACTGATTCAACCACATTCCACCCTCTCGACCTGGCGACAGATACCGTTGACCTCAAAAGGGCAATCAGGCTCCTCGAAGGTGCATATCACCAATTGAGCGCAATACTGGCTCCCCCCCAACACACGGTATTGAGTGTAAGTGCCAGTGATAGACGATCCCTAATCCGTTGCTGATTTCCTTAGTTTGTTGATAACTACAATTGGGCATTCACAGACGTTGCCGTGCGAGCACGCATTGCAGATGTTCTGGACCGACACCCAGAAGGCCTCAGCGTGGATAAGCTGGCTGACGTAGTCAACCTTGACAAGAACAATACTGCACGCGTCTTACGGGCTTTATCCCTCATGGGTTGCTTCAAAGAAGGTATTAAGTATTACGCTGTCGGTTGAGAATTCTCTCTGAAATTCCTTGTATTTTTTGAACAGTTGAGCGAGATGTATTTGCAAACAACCGACTATCTCTCATCCTCAAGTCAACAAATAACACTGGGTGTTATGTACGACTTCATTCCGAGGACCTGTCGAAATACGCTGGGGTTCTTTACGAGTCAATGGTTGACCAAGAATTTGCAAGATCCCGTGAGCTTGACAAAGCGCCCCGAGTATTTGCCTTCAAGAAGGCTGGTATGAAAGACAACTATTGGGAGATGATCAAGAATGATGTGAGTTATTACTGATATGCCGAACTGTGATCCTAATATATTTTAAAGAATGAGAGAAGTGACGTATGTGCGGAGTCATCCGTGATCGGCGGTTCAGACACTCATATATTATAGATGTTTCACAGAGCCATGATTGGCCATAACGAGACCTCAGGTGCTCCTGCAGTGCTGCATCGTAAGCTATTGCCTTCTGTCATTCGTCAACATGACTGAAGGGACCGTAAGATTATCCTTGGGACGATGTATCGTCTGTGGTAGATATTGGGTCTGGCATCGGCTCAATGTCCCTTCCTTTGGCAAAAATGTACCCTAGCCTCAAAATAACGAATCAAGATCTGCCAGAAGTTATTGCGCTGGCACAAGAGGTGAGTACAGGCATCCAGTTCACATAGCCATTCCAGAGGGCAAATCACTAATATATGATCAGGCATGGAAGAGGGATGCTCCAGAGACACTGCTCGACGGGCGCGTGGAATTTGTGGCATTGAATTTTTTCGATGGTGTACCTGTGATTGGAAAGGATGTCTACTACGTAAGAATGTTAACTATTCTATTCATGATCGATACCTTGATCACCATCTGATGTAGTTGAGGAACATCCTTCATGACTGGCCGGATGAAAAGGCAACGATGATCCTCCGAAACATTCGCAAGGCAATGGTACCAAGCAGTCGAGTGCTAATCCGTGAGTTGACTGCGTTCAATCAAGAATATTGCGAAGCTCATGTCCTTTCGTAGATGAATGCTCCCTATCTCATCCGATTCAAGAGCCTGGGGTAGAAACTACTGGATTAAGCATCGTGAGTATTGGAGTCCAGCGTGATGAATTCGAACTCATAATCACAAGGCCCCCAAGCCCATGTCACCGAACTTCGGGGCAGGCAGTCACAGAGCATACAAACAAGACATGATCATGTGGTTTGCTTTTAATTCCCAAGAAAGAACTTTCGACGAGTTGAAGATTATTGGGCAGGTTCCTTTATACCTAATACATTGACAAAATATTGACAGGCGATAATCCACAGGGCCACTGCTGATCTAGTGCTCACCCAGGTGTATGATCTTGTAGAGACGATGGTTATGGAGTTTAGAATCGCTCAGAGCTGATGCCGAATTTTGTCAGAAGTTCGTCGTACCGTGCTTAAATCCGCAATCATAGATTGATGATTTAGTAGTTTGAGGGAGTCACGCAAATTTGAAGCTAACAACAAAACGGGTTCGCCTGTTTCATTGTCGTATTACATGCAACCAACTAGGCCGTGCGCGTGCGAGTATTAGCAGCCATTATCATCGGCCCAACCGAGACTTGCCGATTGGTACCCCACCCCGTAACTCTATGACATCACCCAAAGAAAACATGAGATGCGTGCACTACATCCACCCATCAACATCAACCCACTCATTCACGCACATCACACCCGACGGTAACGCAATGGGTTGCGCTCGCTTCCTAATCAGCTAGCGGCGGAACTCCTTGCCGGCTATTTGTATTGCCCACTGTCTGGTCCGCACGTCGCAACTACGCGCAACGCCTACGCCGATGGAATACGCGTTATCTCGCATACGAAGAACACTACGTACAGACTACGATAGAGAGCCGGGGGTAAGCCTTCCGCGAATAGGGCTACCCGGGTATATCTACAGTCCCCCGACCCTGAAGGACAAGATCTTTTTAAATAAAAATAAGTTCAATGATATACGATTGGTGGCTGCTCAGTGCTGACACTGCTGAGACTCATTGGTCGTGTATAAGCGGAAATTATTATAGAACACTGTAAGCATAATCTAATGTTGAATTTCCCGCTAGTCTCGGAGACTCGGACACGTTCTTCTAAGTAGTGCGCTTATATATGTGCTACGAAATGTAAATCCTCGAATCTCAAGATCATCCGTGCAGTGCCAGTTTCGAGCTCCGACACCAAATCCAACATCTAAATTTTGCATTTCCCTCATTATCTACGAGGGAAAATAAACAGCACGTATGTAAAGAGCCCGCATACAGGCCCGACGTCAGTGATGTCTTGCTATCATATTAGAATCGCGTGGACGCCAAGTTAGCTACAGTCGACATTCTCACAATGCATGACGTCGGTCCCCAGCCTGGCCTACCCATTGTGAGATCCTATGCATTTGCATGTCGTGACATACAAGCCAATGTCATGTGGTGACTTATACAGAGTGTTCCCACTATCTGTCATGCATAGTGAGATTTTATGCATTATTACCTTATGCATTGTGAGAATGTCGACTGTAGTACTGAATCTAAATATATATTTTTCAAGAATCTCAACGTAACAATATTCTTAGTAGATGCCAGGTATGAGCTGGTGTCTGACTACATTAGCCCACCCCTCCCAGTCGTGTCCGAAATTTGATTTCACTACTTTCTCTTCTTCACTGATCCTTCGCAGAAGGCTTATCGCAGTAATTGTTCTCTCCATCAGCCATACCAGCACAACCGTTTTAAGTCCCGGAATAGCTAAAACCCCTGAGTCTCTAAGCCACGAAGTCCGCGATCCGTATAAGATCAGGACGCCGATGAACTGCAGGGTATTTGCCGTGTAAGCTGGATGGCGGACAACTGCATATGGTCCGGTGGTGACAAGCTGGTGGCCCTTGCGGACACTGAGCTGGAATGTAAAAAAACGACCTAGAGTGCGATAACACCACCAGCGGAGGAGTCCTCCTGTGATAACGAATGCGGTGCCGAAAAGGAAAGTGGGAGTAATGTGTGTGCTCCGAATGCCCCGAAGCAGCGGTCCAACGACATTTTGGATCATGTCAGAATTGCTGGGGCCTGCGGCGCGAGAGACAGTGACGGCTATTTCCACCAAAGAAACAGCCCAACAAACGACCTGGACAATGGTTTCATCAAAGAGGATCGCGGAAAATTAATGAACGGTTACCCTTGCGAACAGGAGCCTGTGTTTGACGTGCCAGGTGATGACCCGCTCATTAAATGTGCGGTGAATAACCTCGTTACTCGAAGGGGAACTGGGGGGTGAGAGCGACACCTGCGTTGCGATAGCAGACGAGAGAATAAGTGGTACTTTGAGGAGGGACATCTTCGTGAAGAATATTGTCATTTCTCGGTCGCTCTTATATAGCGGGTGCAGCATAACAGAGTATTCGATTTGAGATATGCTCACGGAGACCTCTTGTTGGATTTTCGGCGATTGAAGTTTATCGGCGCGAGGCAGTAATATTGCACGGACTTCGGTAAAATCGGCACATTCATTAAGTTTGTAGTACGCTAAGGGTTTCTCTCTGTTTTCACTGTGCCGGAACTGGCGCATAATTCAATATGTCTTAATTATGAGCCCGGCGTTATGGTATGTATCAGCTACTAATATTTAGAAGGAACGACCTGGTCCTGCTTACTATCATAGAATCCGAATATGGCGCTTGAAAACTAGTTTTAGACTGAAACGTGTTTGGTTTAGGCCAGCGTAAAGACTTGTTTTGCTAACATGAGGTCTTTCCATCAATCAAATGTCGCCGCTAGCCATGGGTACCACAGTAGACAAGCGATTTCTTGAGTGCTCTTGCTGATCTTGAAGTTGAGCCGATCAAGTACGGCACCGCGGGACTTGCTTGTCGCCAAGTGCGACTACCATAACGAGCAAGTAACGAGTCTGCTTGCATTTGACCCGAAGAGCATAATTTGTGTTGAGTCCGATATGTTTCCCATGAAAAAAAGAAGCTCCTTGCCTGCTAACCAAGTGACCACGTCCACTGAGTGCTGAGCAATGGTAATAATGGTAATGCAAATATCGAATTGAGCAAACACACTTGAAGATCGTGATCGCATCTCTAGCAGAATCGGTATTGAGACGGCCTATCATAGTATCAGAAGGACCCCTTGTTTCATCTGTCACCTATGTGCGCGTCGTGTACCATTACTTCGGATTGCGTACTGATTCTATAATTGTGCTGGCACATATACCTTCGCCGAACGAAGAGTGCGCTAGCTTCAATCTTGTCGTCGCTTTGATTTCATCCCTGTGCAATGAATTTATTATTATCACCCTTGTGAGCCCTTACGAAGGCATCTGGAACCCACGCTGCCACATGATAAAAAAAATGCTTGTTAGCCCCGGCACCTAGGAGTGATATTAAGGTGGAGGTTGAGTCCTGATGGATCGAGAGGGAGTTAGTGCTGGCGGTCTTGCTAAAGGGCGCTCGGGGAGCTCAGCTAAAGAAGACTCTTGTGGCAGGAGGGAGGGACATCAACGAATCCATGGGCCTATCATTTTTCCTTATAATGCATAAAGTCATGCAGGGTATACAAGCGAAGGCAATATCAAGCTGTAGAGTACCTTAAAAAAATTATCTTGAAAACCCCTCATAATCATAGCGCACTAGCACGATCTAACAGGCCCCTGACGCGCCTGCTGAGTCGCTCCGCCTCCATCTTTCGTTCAAGCACTTGCTGAGCAGGAGTAGCCTTCCTCGGCATCCACTTCTTTCCGCCTTTGCTGTCGCCTTCTGTTCTCTTCGCATTAAGAGCGGAAAGGTCAACAACACGAGGTGATGAAGAGAATTTTATAACATCACGGTAGAGAACCTTGGTTTCTGTGGCGAGCGAGCGAATGGTGGGAGGAGTCGACAGAAGTTCCGAGTCTGACTCGTCCGTGTCGGATTGACCCGAGGGGTCCAGTGGAGGTGTATGTATGCGGCCGACAGGTTCTGGAAGGGGTGGTAGTCGTTGTATTTCCTTGAGGAGGTCTTGCCCTTTGAGATACGAGTTTTCTGTGCGCAGGAAGCGAACAGTACCCCGGAGAGCCTCGACCTAATTGAGAGTCAGAGAGATAACAAGGATTGAAATTTGTACAGACCTGTTCCAGAAGATGTGATGTCTCCATGTTACCTTCCATAGGAACATTCTCCGAATCGACGGGTT
The DNA here is from genome assembly GCA_930272055.1 of Rhizopogon roseolus. Taxonomy (NCBI): domain Eukaryota; kingdom Fungi; phylum Basidiomycota; class Agaricomycetes; order Boletales; family Rhizopogonaceae; genus Rhizopogon; species Rhizopogon roseolus. Next base: position 36,924 of record CAKNEV010000016.1, read on the forward strand.
GCGCGCCAACCGCTAAACACCATAAGTCATCAAACTGTTTCATCGATCCCAATACAAAATATACCTTGTTGTTCCGAACCCGCGGCCAAAGTTTTTAGTTTCGCGTTGTCTTGCTCAAGTGTGTATAAGTCTGCCTGGAGTTGTTCCATCGCCTCTTCGTACGCGCGCTCCTGCTTGCGTGCTTTCGAGACCTCAATCTCAAGATCTGAGATGGTGTCTGCTTGCTTCTTGATCGCCTCCATGCGCCGCTCCATCAGCTCAATCTTGACTCCTGACTCCTGGATGGTTTGGTCTCTCGTCTTCAGGCTCCGCACGAGACCTTGGATTTCTTCCTGCAGTTGTGTGGCTTTGCGTTCTGCTTCGGCATTGATAGCCATGCTAGCTCTGATCTCCTCGATACGGAGGACCCACGGTGGCGTGCCTGAGACTGGTTAATTTCATCGTTAGTATGATACAGATGCATGGCAGCTTTCGAAAGAAGCCTTACTCTTGAGCACATTCTCCCCTTCCATTGCTAAAGGAAGTAACCTGTTGCACTCCGCTGATAGTTGAGCAATCGATTCACTAACTGCCTGGAAACACGAAGTTCCAGGTTTCATGTCCTTGGCGACAGTCGATATCGCAGTCTGTTTGGCGTACGATAACACTGTTGCAAGCTGAAACGGAGACTTTGCACTACGAGCATCGCTAAGATGCGGGATGACTTGTTGGGCAAGCTGAAGATCGTGCCGAAATCAGCAATCATCTCCAGAAAAAATAGTAGCGTAGAAACAACTAACAGAGATACCAAAGTTGACCAGCTCCGGAACCGCATTGCTGAGAGTCTTGAGCTGTGGAACGAGATGCGACTTCAGTGCTGAAGACTCCTGAATGACATCCTCGAGGCGCTTCGCGAGTTTCCTGTAGAAAGCTCATCAGGGTGTTCTCCGCAACGTGGTAAAAAATGTCCTCACTTGGACAACACCTTTGCGCTTTTGCACTGTTCTAACAGCTTCTGCAAAGGCTCGATGAGCTCTTCCTCTGGATCATAGCCATCCATGTCGAGGACGACATCTTTAGAGAAAATAGCATCACCAAAAACATGTCAGATGAAAATGATCATGAGACGCACCCTCGTCATTGAGAATTGCAGCGACAGACGTCTTCGTGAGACCAATGGACGCAGCAAACACATCAAGATCATGGTCAAACGAAAGTGCATAACCAAGCTCCCGCTCGCCCAGGTCCTGCTCGAAACCGTCGAAATATGTCTCTGCAAGGTGATCGAATTGGGCTAGCATCCTGCGTCAGCGGTAAGCCTTTATAGTTCGTTGACAGGGAGACGAAAAAAAACTGTAGCGTGGAGAATGAGGACCAAACGCACTTGAGCACGTCAGTAACAAATTCCATCTCCCTAAACTCATCCCGACGGAGAAGGTCAATATGCATATCAATGCGCTTCTCCATCGGAGCGATCTCAGGATATATGCGCCCGATATTAAGGAACGAAGCGGGGTCGCATCGCCTGAGGATGGCAGCAAAGCGCTTGCAGAGCGTTGAGAAAGATGCGGCACGACCGCGCATCTGTCATGGATGGATCGAATTAAAGGTTACAGGTGCAGGCGCAAAAACGCACTTCACATATTCCGACGAGCATTTCTGGCACGACACCGTTGAGCGACTCGGGTAGGCCATGAGCCTGTCCTACGATAGTGTTGACAAGATCGGTTTTGTACGCCAGGCGTGCGAAGAAGAGATAGCAATTAGTGGCGTCGCTATCGGACTCGATGTATTGTTGGGGCAGGTAAGGCTGAAGAGTTCAGTTAAGTCGATTGTTGATGAGCATGCAAGAAAATAAACCCCACCTGCACGATTCCCAGTAGTTCCCCCCTCTCTCTTGCCTCCAGTTTCTTGATCTCTAGCTCTACTGCCCTTGCCTGGTTCTTCGCCGCTGAGGATTGAAGTTTCAAGTTCAGCGACATCATCGCTGCAGTCTGGTGCGCAGCTGTTGCAGACTCGTGTTGCGCTGTTTGAGTCGCTGCACGTAAGGAGTCAAGTTCGCTGTGGAGGCCACGGATCAGCACGACCGCCACGAAATGGAATAGCTGAAAAAGTGAGTGGAAGGGGGGTATGGAACAAAACGCACCCCTGCATTTCTCCAACGACCTCCCTAAATCTTGCTATCGTCCCGTCCGCATCTGCCACTACATCTTCTAACAAACCCACTCTGACCCTCTCCTCTCTAAGCTCTCTCTCGCGCTCTGAAATCTCGTCTCGAAGCTCGCGCTCGACTTGAACATGGTTCTCTTCAAGCTCGTCTGACAGTTCCTTGAGAGCCTCGAGATCTTCGATCGTGATGCGCTGTTCTTCGATTTTCTAGAGTGGATGAGTAAGGATTCAGAACAGCATTCTTGGTGTGGAAGTGACGTTGTGCAATGTAATGTGAAAATAAAAGGGACGCTCCAGGAGAATTGAGAGAAGAGACCACGCACCTCGGAGAGCGACAAATTACGCTCTGTGAGCTGCACGAGTAGATCTTCTGCTCCCAATGCATCATCAAGCTGTTGTTGTAGTGACGAAATCTGCGTCTCTGCATTAGACAGCTTGCCTAGCGTTTGCTCATATTGGCCTAATCAGGATCTTAAAAAAACGGTACGAAGGGGAAGGGGTATATAAAGTCATGCCTTGAAGATCATCGATACTTGTGATGTCTTTCTCCATCTCCGCTATGCGACGGCGCTGTTCTTGCTCTGTCTCCTGCGACAAGTCACGCAGCCTATTTTATAAAGATGAAAAATTCAAGGTGATTCAGACAGCTAAAAATGACGCACCGTATAAGCGCCTCCTTCAACCGCTCGTTCTGCTTCTCGAGCTGGATATACGCGAGTGATGTCTTGGCGTTTGAATCACTGTCCCCCTCAGGCGCTGCAAAAGAACGTAAATATCTAAACCCGAAGCCCAATATACTTCACTCACCTCCGCCTTCCTTTAGCACCCCTAGCTCTACTTCCACACGCGCAAGGTGTTCCTTGACCTCCTCCAACTCCTGTTCCGCTAATTCTGCCCTCTCCTCTGCAACCTCCTTATCCAACATTGCCATCTCCAATTGCTCCTGCGCATCCACGCCCCTTGTCTCACCCAAATTGGCTAGTTGCTCCGCGTCCGCCAATGCGCGCTTCGTTGCGATGAGTTCTGTTTGTAGGGACTGGAGTTTGGCTTGGAGTTTAGGACGGAGGGCGACGAATGACTCGGCATCTGCGAGACGTGCCTCGAGTTCTCGAATGTGCTGAGCATCGTCTGCACGTTTGGCTTCGAGAACACGGATTTTGGCGAGGTTGGCTGAATCCTCCGTGCGCTAGAAAATCAGTGAATATTGATATTACATTATTGTAAAGTAAATATTTTGCGGACTTACTGTAATAGGTGAAGAAGGGTCGTGTGAGGGGACACGAGATATGGGAGTTGGTGGTGCAAGTGTTGTCGTGGACGGCGTAGGGTCGATTGGTGTAGGGGGTTGTCGAGGTGCCTGTACAACGGGTGTGGGCGGTGGCGGGGGCTCAATAACTGCATTCTGTGGTGGCAGAGCTAATGGGGAGGACGTTCTTTGAACCTGAGTCGCTGCTTCACGTGAGGGAGAGGTTCCTAATCTAGGATTCTGCAAGGCTGGACTCGGGGGAGCGGGTGATTCCCCTGGGGATTGACGGGTAAAAGATTTGCGGGGTTGAAGCGCGAGTGATTGGCGCTTGATTGGAGAGGGGGGCGCGAGACGGGATGCACGTGGGGTGGCCGTGGAAGCGGAGGGTGTGGAAGGGGTGGGCTTGCTGGGACTTGAGGAGCGAGAAGAAGAAACGGATGCGTTATTTGAGCGAAGGGACGCGGCACGTGAAAGACCAGCACTAGGGGAACGTTGATGGCCCATGACGCTCCGGGCAATGTTCACCTGTGTTCTCTATGAAACATAAGGCAAAGCGAGACTCTGGCGAATCAAGCGACAAGCTCACAGTGGGTTGCTGCTCAGGCTCGGCATTGATTACCTTGACCTGGCTTGGACGCACAAATACGCCATGGTTTGGCTTGCACGAGAAATAAATGACATCCTTTATGCTTCCGTCGTTCTTGCCTTTGGCGTCGGGAAGCTCAATACCGACCCATTTACCCGACGAGAAAGACGTAGCACCAACGAACCGGACGATTCCAAGACCCGCCGTCACCTCGACGAGCGCACCCAGAGGTGGGTCCATACCGCGAATGAAATGTAATAAAAGTTAACCCTACACACTAACTGACATTACGCGTCCCAGGAAGTCCATGGACTTAATATCACGTGCCATGGACCATTAACCGCCGAGGACGGTCGACAACCTACTACTCAGTGTTGCCCACTGAGTAGTTTTTAGTTTGATGCAAAACGGTCGCCATGTCCAAGGTATGTTCTACTCTACTTGTCTTTTAACCGGTCAATTACTTCATACACACACAGACCTCTTGGGGCTCAGAGAGCGACAGAACTCTGAGATCGGCTCTGATGCGCTGACCGAACGTGCCTGGGGCTCTCATGGCACCTCCACATCTGATCCATCATCAACCCGCACAACCAATGGTGCTATCCATGGACTAGGCACTGCATCCGAGGCGACTTTACCTGACCCTACCCCGATCATTCCTTACTGGTCTGCTAAGCGACATCTTACTTGTGGTAATTCTGCTCCTCGTTCATCTTCAGCACGTCTTTTTCCATGGCGTGGAAGTGCTCCCGGAAAGCTCAAAACTGCTAACGCCGCTCTTGTACTTTGTCTCAACATCGACGTCGACCCTCCGGACATTATCAAGACAAACCCTTGCGCAATCCTCGAGTGCTGGGTCAATCCTCATTCCCTCCCATCTCACAAGGCTCTCGAAGCGATAGGTTCAAACCTTCAACATCAATTTGAAGGTCTCAGTCTCAAAATTCCTTACAAACCCATCCTTGATCCTTCTTACGAGGATCTTCGTCGCTTCTGCTTAACTCTTCGTAAGCAGGCGAAAGACGAGACAGTCTGCTTTTACTACAACGGACATGGCGTTCCAAAGCCAACCCCAAGTGGAGAGCTTTGGTGCTTTAACCGCAACTACACTCAATATATCCCCGTCTCCCTCATGGAGGTCCAGACCTGGCTCGGCAGTCCAGGCGTCTACATCTGGGACTGCAGCGCTGCCGGACACTTGCTTCAAAATTTTATCACTTTTGCCGAACGTCGTGACCAGGATGCGTTCACCACCCGTGGAGGCTATGCCGATGGCATGCAGCCATACATGAACTCCCTTCAACTCGCGGCATGCCAGGCCCACGAGCAACTTCCATCATGCCCAGAGCTCCCAGCAGATGTCTTCACCTCGTGTCTCACTTCCCCCATTGACATCGCTCTGCGATATTTCATCATGACACACCATCTCCCTAACAATATCACCCGCGACATGGTCATGCAGCTACCAGGAGACCTGAAGGACCGTAGGACACCTCTTGGCGAGCTCAACTGGATTTTCACCGCCATCACAGACACAATCGCGTGGACTACCTTCCCTCGGGATGTGTTCACGCGGCTGTACCGCTCAGATCTTTTGATTGCAAGTCTTTTCAGGAATTTCTTACTCGCGGAGCGAATTATGAAGAACTATCACTGCACCCCTGTCACATACCCTGCCCTTCCGGCCACAAACACGCACCAACTCTGGGCGGCATGGGATCTGGCTCTTGATACATGTCTGCGTCAACTCCCTGAACTACTTGCCAAGACGCCAGACACGTCCACCGGTCCTGCGATCCCAGCCAGCAGCACGATCACTCGTCCAGGCCAGCGTGGATCTTCTAATGCTCCACTCATCGATAAACCATATCAATATATCCCAAGCCGCTTCTTTACCGATCAGCTCACCGCGTTTGAGGTGTGGATTTCACGCGGTGGTTCAGCCCTCACAAAGCGTGGTCCTCTGTCCCTACCCCTCCAGAACGGCGGGGATCGTTGTGACACGCCTGACATTGCGAGCGGAAGTGCCGCCCCCGAAGCCAACCTTGTCCCGCGTAAGCCCCCCGACCAACTCCCGATCGTCCTCCAAGTCCTCCTCTCACAGCCCCATCGACTCCGTGCACTCATTCTTCTCTCCCAATTCGTGGATCTCGGACCCTGGGCAGTCAATCTCGTGCTCACCATAGGAATCTTCCCCTATATCTCCAAACTACTACAAGCCGCTGGCCAGGACCTACGTCCAGTTTTGATCTTTATATGGGCGCGCATCCTCGCAGTTGATCCAAGCGTCCAAGTAGATCTCTACAACACCGGTGGCTTCAAATACTTTGCGAATGTGCTAGCCACGCAAGAAGACAACGAGTTACCGAATAGCAGCGAGCACAAAGCAATGTGCGCGTTTATCCTCGGCGCTGTTGCACGGGATTTTTATAACGGACAGATGGCCTGCTGGCGCGAGAGAGTGTTCGATGCTTGTTTCGAACATCTGGAAGAAGGCGACTTTTTGTTGAGGCAGTGGAGCGCGCTTTGTATCGCGCAGATATGGGATGCGAATGATGAGATCAAGGTCTATGGTGTCGATCGTGGGACACAAGACAGGCTTATCCTCATGTTATCTGATGACTCACCAGAGGTTAGGAGCGCTGTGCTATATGCGCTGTCGACTTTTTTGGGCGCAGCTGGAGGGAAAGGTCAGGGCGGCGGCGGGAGCGGAACTCAGTACCAGCTCGAGGAGCGCATTCATTTCAGGATGGAGGTAGCTGTGGCAACGGGAGCCACTCTGGCTGTGAGGGATGATGCAAGCCCGATGGTACGCAAGGAGCTGCTTGTGCTCATAAGTTGCCTCGTGCGCGAGTGGCGTGGGCACTTTGTCGTTTGTGCGTGGATGTACTGGGAAGAGGATAGACGATGGCGCACTGGCGATTCGCATACCCATCACCACCATGTGGAAGACGAGGTCACGTCACAGGCACTCACAGACTGGCTGGATGGATTTGGTGATGACGAAAATGCGAGAGAAGAAAATAGGGTGCTGCTATCAAGCTTTTTCACGATCTTTGTGGTGCTCCTCGAGCTGACAATTGACCCATACCACGAGGTCGCGACGCTCGCGCAGACGGTGATGGACTACATCTTTGCTTTGCTCCTTGCCTCGCCATTCGCGCGGCTTGATCTCGTACCCCCACTACCCGTCGATTACAGGCCCGTCGGTGTAAACGGCATGCACTCACGCGCTGGCTCGGCACAAGCCTCACCAATGATACCACACCCTCCCTCACCAGTATTTTCCCGTCCGGGCCCCACCAGAAGCGAAACCATGTCGAGCACAATTTCGTCTGGAGTAACTACTACGCTCAGGCGCACATCTTCATTTGCCAATGCCCTGCGTCACCTTGCAGGGGGCATAGCTTTCCCCAGCACGGATGAGGCGCATGCACCGTCGAGCCCCGGGCTCCCTTCGCACGCCCGTCCCGACAGCCTACTCGCATCGCGTCCTCCATCACCTAACCTCAACGTCGCACAGTATGCTTCGCCTTATTCGCGTCCGCCAACACCCTCACGGGACATCGAGAGAGAAAGAGAAAGAGAACGGGGAAGAGACCTGCATTCACCCCCAATGTCACCGACCGCCGCCCCTGCAAATTTTTCCCCTTCGCATGTGATTGAGGCACTCGTTGAGGAGGATATGGTGCGCTTGCGAGCACGACGCCGAGCTGGAGCACATGGTCGCCGTTCGGCGGGCTCGGCGGTCGGTAGCAGTACCGTCGGCGGTGGGTTGAACAGTCCTAGCGGGAGTACTTTTTCAATGGATTCGAATGTGAGCACCATCCCGCTTGGTTGCGGGACTGGGAATGGACTCCGGGATGTGTTGCCCCTGAAGAGCTCGTTCTTTAATTGGTGTTGCGAGTACTTTACGGAGCCGCAAATGCGGGTACGTGCGCGCCTCTTTATCCGTGGAGTTGTGGATTGTTGACGCTGATCATTACTATATTGCTTTGTGACAACAGCAAACGGAAGCGGACGAGCCAGGAAGCGTGCAGTATAATTATCAGGTATGGAGGCAGCAACGGAATGAGCAAGTTATCGCAGAGACGCAGTCGCAGGGAATTGTTGCTGGTGCGAATCTTGTCTCCCTCATTGTAATGAGATACACTGATATTGTATAGAGAGCTCGAGATGGGATCGTCCCGTGGCCAGTCTGCACGTGAACAATCATCCATTGTCTATGGCTTTACATGCATATGACCCCCACATTGTCATTGCAAATGACACCGACATGATCAGGTTTGCGTGGAGTGTCTTTACTGGGATGTCCCATATATTGACGTAATTGTATCACAGCGTCTGGGACTGGAGACATCGCAAGCGCTTGAATTACTTCTGCAACGGCAATCCGAAAGGCACGAGCATCACCTCGTTGCATATCATCAACCAGGATGTAGGGGGGATCATCATGACTGGTGCAGGTTCGTACTTTTACTTTCGTAATAATAATCACAATACCCACCATTCATACAGCTGATGGTGTTGTGCGTTTGTACCGGAATTATGACTCCACATTGGAGCAGGGTCCGCTGCAGATGGTCAGCTCATTCCGCGCATTGCATGAAATGATCCAGGTGCGTAGAGGTAGCGGCCTCGTGCTAGATTGGAAACAATCTGGTGGGACGCTACTAATCGGCGGCGACTCTCGTATCATCCGTGTGTGGGATGCCCACACGGAGACCCAAGTTTTGGTAAGAGGGTACGATGTTCTCTGAAGATCTACCCACTCACTACTTTAAAAGGATCTCGACACGAACTGTGATAGTCCCGTGACGTCTATCACATCTGATCAGGGCTCGTCGTCCACGTTCGCTGTTGGCTTTGCCGATGGCCTCGTCAAAGTTTTCGATCGTCGACTAGAGGAAGAGGACGCCATTGTTAGATCATATCATGATCATCATTCATGGGTACAGAATGTTAAATACCACCCACGTATCAACGGTCAATTCTTGTCTGCAAGGTGAGCTAAAACCTTACAGAACCTGTACTGGAGCTGACCCTAATGCAGTCTCGCTGGTGAAGTGCGTCTGTGGGATGCAAGAGGCTCTGATAAGGCGGCACAATCTTGGGACCTACACCATGCGGGCTTGTCCACATTCGATGTGCATTCACAAACGGGAACGTTTGCCACGTAAGTTTGTATATCGTAGTAGCTGTTTGGTTGATTGACTGGGTTGCAGGACATCTGCTCTCACCCCCGCCAACTTCCGTTACCAGCGTCTCATGATACACCCTATCTCAGATTCACCGCCCCTCACCACGCTAAACTTACCAACTGGTCTCAGTATGTACCCCTCCCGACTGCCGTCGCCTTATATCCCTAGATATACGTCCTTCGCGTTCCACCCGATGGAGATGTTGTATGCTATCGGACAGCCTGACGGTTCTGGTACGTCAAATATGTTGGTTATTGAGTAACCGCTGACTACCTTCGAATATAGTTAAGATCACCGGATGCAAGCTCATTTAGAGAAAAAGTATCGACATGCATGCTCTCATATACCATGATATATAAGATGGTCTTTCCATGTATCACATTCTCATTACTTTCGCAACTATTTAACCGCGGCTTAGGCCCCGAGTTCCTCATGTACTTCATGGTATCTATATAATTCATTTCTCAAGGCGTCCACGTTGTTGCCGTGCTAGACCACTTTCAGTTCCCGAACGGGTCGGCGCATTTACAGGGATCTGAGTCTGGTCAATGGAAATAGGTATTGGTCAACACAATTCAGCGCAGCAAGATCTTCCCTCAGCAGGACGATAGGATGTAAGGGTGTAAGTAGTAAAAACGACGGGCAACAGAGCGAGAGCGACGCTTGGCCACAAAACATACTAAAATCATGCTGAAAACATGTATAATAAATTGCTATTTTGACGATTCATACTAAATATTTAGCGAAAATGGGAATTCATTGTACATGTTCATATGGTGTTCTTTGTATGTTTTATGGCTAAATGCGTGCTGTGAATAGTGGCGCCGGCAACAATAGATCGAAAGGCTATCATGTCTTGATTCTCTTGAGGAGAATTCCAAGCTCCGGGGCTTTGCGCTGCCGAAGGGACTTCGCATACTAGCCACAATACCTGTTGTATCCAGTATGTATCGCACTGTGATTCAAGGTTTCTTTTTACTTTTTACGCGATTGATGTTTATCAGTTCAGCTGGAGGTTGGTCGTTCAGGGAGTTCAATGTACGTGCTGTCTTTTTTGGGATTTTGCCAGAGAAAAGGAAAATCATTAGAGATGCCGAAAATGGAACGAGAGCAAAGCAAAGTAAAGACTGGACATGCAGGAAAGCTATAGACGAGTGTTGCGGGATATATACTTACAGTGGATGAACTTTACTCAACTACGGACTCCTTGTCGGTGTGGGGCAGTTCAGCTATTTTTTCCTCATCGGCGACACTAGAATCTGGTTCCCCAAGGCGGACACGGTGCGAATGGTCTTGCGCAAGGTCTGGTTGACCGTGTCTGTCTCCAGCTGCACCAGGTTCACGTGCACCCGGCTGTTCTTCGAACGCAGACCAAGCCATGAAGTCACGCCGTACTTCGATATAGTCATTCGCAAATTCACCAATCTGAACTCTTATTAGACAAGCTAACGTTCGAGAGCATATAAACACCTACCTCGACCTCGTCAAGACCGACTGCCTCACCCTCAGTCGTTGTGCGTAAGTGGAGGCCAGGGATTGCGTTTATACATGTGGCGATCAGAGCAGTGACGACGAAGGTGTATGAACATGTCGCGCAGATATAGGCGACCTGAACGTAAAGCTGTTTCCAGTGGTGGTCGACCCAGCCGCCAGGAATAGTGGTGTTGACGCCGTCCAAGGCGATAATCGATTGTGAAGCGAAAAATGCATTCATCAAGAGACCCACCATCCCGCCAACAGCGTGCTCAGCAAAAAGATCGAGTGCATCATCCACACGAAGAAGCAACTTGACTGTGGGCTGTGTCAATGATTGCATTCTCGAGCCATCTAGTAGTCTCACCTTTAGTTGCATAGTTGCAAAGAGTGCCGCTGATCACGCCCGTGATGACTGCGGCCCAGGGATGGATATATCCTGACGAAGGGGTAGCCGCTACGAGGCCAGCAATGGTCCCAGAGCAGAACCCGACCATGCTATACTTGCGCTCTAGACGGTAGTCGAGGAGGCACCAAACAATACCACCGAATGCAGCCGCGAGCATGGAGTTCCACACCGCCATAACGGCGCGCAGGTTAGCACCGAAAGCGCTGCCACCATTGAAACCTAACCAGCCAAACCAGAGCATGAATGTACCAAGGTTAACCATGGATACATTGTGTGGTCTAAAGTTCAGGAGTTCCTTTTCCTGTCTGCGGCCAAGCACCCAGGCATAGGCAAGACCTCCTACACCGCTTCCTATCTCCACAGGGCCTCCGCCTTTCAAATGAGAGGATGATGTCAGGATCTGAAATTGGACAGACGCAAATAAAGAAGTGATTATTACCTGCATAATCAAGGACACCGTACTTAAAACCCCAGCCGTGTATATTCCACGGCCAGCAAGCGAGGGGACAATAAACTAAGGACATCCACAAAAAAGTGAAGATCATAGCTGGGAGAACCCGGCCACGCTCTGCAATCCCGCCCATGAGGATTCCTACGGTGACGCATGCGAATTCCATCTGATAGAATGCATATAGCAGGTCAGGAATTAGAGGGGAACCTGGAGAAGGGTTGTCAAGGACGTTGATAAGGCCAAAGTTGGCAAGATTGCCGATGAATCCATTGGTGGCAGATGGAGAAAATGCCAATGAGTAACCCCAGAAGTACCACTGAAAGATACAGACTGCATTGCTGGCAGTAACTGCCCAGATAAGGGACAGAGCGGACTTTCTTCTTGACAAACCAGAATATAAAAAAGCTGGATAAGTATGAGTGAGCGGATAGAAGGCTGATGTGAGAGATTTTTGCGAACCGAGACCTGGAATCATAAAAGATACCATGGCACCTGCCACGATTATGAACGAGAGATCACCGCGGTCGAACCTGTGAGATACATAAGTTACATCGGGTTCGACACTACGCACGCTACGATTGGCCGGCTCACTGAGTGGGATCTCCTGCAACCGCAAGATAATCAATTCTCATCCTTGTATCGATGGATACGTAGACGAACTTTTTTTCAAATTAGCAGTCCACATTTCGAAGACCTTAAGGTTGTCCAGCATTATTGCCTCGAAAAGATGTGGTATGTAGTATTGGAGTCGGGTCAACAATGGTGGCCCGGGACAGTCGAAATTTCATTGGTCGATAACGTTAACGCTAGTACCCTAAGTCGGCCTTTGGCTCTAACCGGACCCTAAACCCAGCCACCACCAGCACGTATCTGTGTGGTCATGGCCGTCGGCTCCGCATCGATGCATACACAGCCGGAGCCTTGAGCACATCTTTGACAAGACAGAATGTTTGCACATCACTCGATACTCGGCGCGCGTTATTTATCGTGATTCGTTATTCAGTTCACGCACCCGGATGTTCCAAGCATGAAGGACCTCGTGTGCCAGGATTTTAGCGAACGAATCCCCCTGAGGGTGAATCAAAGTTGCACGCTCTGCCGCAAGCGGTCAGTGTTACCTACTTTCCTAGAAACACCAAACACCTCAACGACCCTCGAGTTGACGGTATCACTCACGAGCTCCTATAGAATGCGGTCAACGGGCTCCCCTTGGTCGCTAAATTATTCGATATTTGCAAGAGCATCCTCCCAGCACCCTTCATATTCTATTCTCTGAAAAATCTTACTGTTTCTAAGCTTATTGTCACCACACCCCAATAATTGATATCCGAATCAGCATCCTGGGACGGTCCACCGGTACCTCCCTCCACCTCTTGCATGAACGCCTATCCCGCATTGTTGTACACCTCGTTCGCCACGTCCAATGGGAATACTGCGCGGGAATGAGGTCATCGAGGACGGAGGGCTTGCACAAGCGTTGCAACCGCAATCTCGAACTCGCCCCCGAAGCAGGTACTTACAAGAGGGACCCCCGCACCATGCGGAAATAGATGTCAAACTCATACTTAACTCGAGGTGATAGTCTGCTCTTGGAAAGGTTATTATATTATGTAGCTCATATGTAGTCCTGAGCTGCGTGGGCAATTCCCCTCAGTCTGCGACTATGTACTTCTCACTCATCCCGGGAAACTCGTACAATGGTTTGGGAAGGAATGATCTGTCAGACCATGACACTGAATAGAACAGGTTCGGTAGTGTACATGCATCGAGCGATTTTTGAGCGGCAAGAGCGTATGCCAATGATCACTGATATGATCAGAGTTGGGAGCACACCTCGCGACCAAGGGTATTGCAAACTTTGGAAACGGTCACGGTATGGCAAAGAACTGCGTTCAAGTTGTCAAGGTTTCACAAATCACTGACTGCAACATGATGCATCCACGTGCAAGTTGCAACATGCCGTCGCCGTCGCCGTACGATCAGACGCGTGCCTCAATTACATACGTTTGCATCTGGACTCATCCATTCATCCTGTCTGTCCTTTCTGGTCATAGTTTAGACGTCAAGATACGAGGGAACCGGCATACAAGAACTCGTACTGACGAACATACTGACAAAAGTCCTTCACCGCTACTGACATGCCTCGCGAAAACAGCTTCACGGATTCTGAAGGGCGTTCCTTAACGCCGGACCTCGAGGATGAGTTCGCCCCAGTGCCCCATTCAGCATCCCCTGCTCAGGTCAAGTCTTGCGATGAGTCCTCCAAAGATGATGTTCCCAAGTTTTCACTGCGAGAGCCTTCGAATCCACCCTCACCCCAGCTCAGGCATGCCATCGTTCCCCATTCTCAATCTCCGAAAGACCGCTTCCGCGCAATCGTTCGCAAAGTCATTTCCATGCATCGTACATCGACAGTCCTTTTGCGCTACGGCGTCGCAGGCGCGGAACCAGGCATCGACCCGCGCAGGCACTCGGCGAATATCCAATATGCGCACGTCCGCGAGCGCTGTGTGATTCAAATCGCCGACTATAGTACCTTGAGGAGCAGCTTTGGGAAGATGGACAACGAGCGCTTTATAAAGATGCTGAACGATGACGCATGTTCACAGAGGGAGCCATGGGCTAAGGTGAGATGGATCAACGTGTGCGGCATTAGTTGGGATGTCATCAGTGCGCTTGCCCTCAAATATGGTATGTCAGGTCACTAATGACTCATGCGAGGTGTCTGAAAATCGTGCACAGACCTTCATCCCCTGGCCCTCGAAGATGTCCTTCACAAACACGGACACGCGCGCTCCAAGACGGACTATTACAACAAACACCTCTTCATTCACGTCCTATCTCACATGCTCGATTCCTCCTCTCAATCCGAACATTCCTTCATCCCAGAAGATGAAGACCCGCTGCCACCACGGAGCTCCTCACCAGCTTCAATGACGCCAGGGGACTATCACGCAAAGGAGTACTCTAACAGTAACGACGTCCGCGATGTTGAGGATGAAGACCATACCATGTATGGTGGTAGTGCGCCTGCCACCTGGCGGCTTGGAAGCACTATGAGGAGCAGAAAGCTAGCGAAACGTGACATGGAAAGCGCAGAAGAAAAAAACGGAATTTCATTTACTCCTTTCACAAAGAAGGAGAGCGCGGTAGGTTTTCTCAACCGTATCTTTCTTTTTCCTCATTGTGTTATCCTTTTCTTCTGTAACATGCCTTTGTCGGTACTTTTCCCCTTCAAATGAAGTTCGAAATATATGCTCATCCTTACATCCTTGCCGATCAGTCCAGAAAGCGCCGGGAGAAAGCTCAGATTAGTCTGGCGGAATTGAAGAAGGATGGCCGCCTGAATGTCCTCGTGCGGCCTATGTCAATCTTCTTGTTGAGAGATGGTGCGTGCGCCCTTTCCACAAGTGGCTTTATTACCATTCTATGTCTTCTTTATTTTTCTTCATCTCCTCCTATCATATCTTCGTGTCGTGCTCCGTTAGTTTGGCCCAGGCGAATTGCCGTGGTGCGAGTACTGATCTCAAGAAGACGTGGATAACGGTTTATATACCACTTTTGAGCCAGTCACTCCCTCAAGTCCCTGCATTGGAGGGACAAGGCAATGCCCCTACGCATGCACTGTGATTTGTACCCAGTTATTCATTTGTTTCGCATATATGCCTTAGTTGAACTTACATATTCTGCGCCTCAACGCCGAGCATTTAACTGATTTTTCATCCTGACATAGGCACAGTCATCTCCATCCTACCGTCCAACTGCGTTGACTTTGTTGGTCCCATCATGGCACGCCTCCGACAGCGGGACACAGGCCTGCGCACATCTGCAGACCCCAGTCTGCTCGTACAAAGCTTACTTGACTTAATCGTAGATTCCACGCTCGAGGTTGTGGACGCCTTCCACGAGAAGATATTACAGCTGGAGTATGACGTATTGTTGAGGGCGAATATGAAAGTCGTTGCAAGGCGTATGTGTTATTATTCTTGTCCGTATCGGACTTTGCTGAGAGCCGTAACGCGTAGTACATATCCTTTCGGGTGATCTGACGCTGTATAAGCGGACTCTGGGACCGCTTAAGACGGTCATTTACGGGCTGCGCAGGTATGATGATGACCGATGTGCTGCACTACTCTCGCCTGAGGAGAAGGAGATGGTAGAACGAAGGGGGGAGAAAGTGAAGGGGTTCATGAGCCATAAGAGCAAAATTTATCTGGTACGTCGCGATTGTGTGCACTACTTTGTGTGCATATGGCTGAGCTACCGTAGGCGGACGTGCATGATCATATGGAATACGTCCTTTCGAGTATGGACATGTTCGTGGGTGTCATAGAAAACCTAATCACTTATACGTTCAATGTACGTTTTCTCTTTGTCTCGTTTTCCTCGTCTTGACTGACGTGCGTGCAGCTCAAATCATACGAGACGAATGAAGTCATGTATGTGTATCTTTGATTTCTTGGGCATAACTGGAAAGAATTATCAGGCGCCGCCTCACCCTCGCTACTATCATCTTTCTTCCGCTCACGTTGCTTACGGGTTACTTCGTGCGTTTTCTCCTTCTCTATTCCCATCAAATCTAAATCATTATACAGGGGATGAATTTCGGCGCTATGTGGAGTATCAATAACAATTCCGATGTCCTGTACGTTTTCCATCAGCACTTACGCAATGCAATACAAGACTGACTTGTGCACCCACAGATTCTGGGAGATAGCAATCCCTCTCTTGGCGGTTATCATACCGATGTTCATGTGGTCAGATTTGAAGGGCGCTGCGCATTACGCCGAAAAGCGGTGGGCGGCGAAGAGACCGGTGATGGTACGTCGCAGCTTGTGTCTGCTATGTGGTTTGGCTCTTACAGATCTTTTGGTAGATGGTCAAACGCAAAATGGCGTGATGACAAATGCCAATATATGTGAGATTCAGTGCAAAAGGATTATACCACACCTGTAGACGCCTGGTTTGATATCAGTGTTTATGTTACCCATAGCTTTTTGTATGTTTGTTCTACTCGCTTGTTTTTACTTGTGCTAGCAATATTGCTTTCTACTTTAGTTGTTGTTCAGGTTACTAGTAACTGCTCATTGCTCGTCATTGCATCAGCACATGTCATGGTTTGTGATATTTATCCGGATCTTGTGTTCCTTCAATATCCATGGGAGACTAGTGAATTTGATGATCTAATCTTGAAGTGAGGCCCGACCGTAAAGCTAGAATAAGACCTTAGTGAAAACAGTAACACTAATGCGTGCAAAAAGTTAATAGCATGGGGCAATTTAGCGAGGCTCAGAACAAAGGAATAGGGGCACAAAAAGCTTTTCGCTTACTAAACTCGCATATGATGGGCAGATTATCTACCACCGTCTCTTCCTTCAAGCTGGATTACTCAAAACCCTTCACCGTGGCCCCGTCCATCGTCGTCTGCCGGTGGAGCCCTTGCAGCATATATTCTTGCTCATCATCCATCAATGTGCCAGATTATCCTAAAATTTTCTTACTTGAAGCTCCCCTTCCCCCTCCACATGAACAAGCCCCCCACACAAATATACTCCTCACCCGGGTGTGCTGCCTTGGCCCTTTAGCGACTCGTCGCACATTCAACCATGGGGGTATGATCACGTATCCAGGTCGACCTTTCCAGAGGAGATGAGCCTTGAAGTCGTTCTTCCCGTCTCTGTTACAATATCGGCTCGCCGGAAGTCAGCTCCTCAGCCTTCGCATTCGCATAGTTTCCAGACCGACCCTAGGCCCAATCATGTTCCTTGTAGCGGAAATGGTCGCCTACTAAATTTCGAAGACAAATTCTCCCTTAGTCCAGATTCTTCTTGAAAGGGCGTTTGAAACGGCGATTTGTGCATTATCCTTATACGCATAGAAATTCAAGCCATCGGACGCATTGGACACACCTTACTTTTGAGAACCTTGGGATTGCGACACGTTCGATTTTACAAAATTTAACGCACCAAATCTTTCCCGTCTATACGCTAGGGACTTTTTCCCGCCGCTCCCTTTCGAACCTACTTCTATCACCACAGATAGATGACATCTCCCATGTCAGTGGATCGATTACGCTATGGATACAAGTTGGAATTCTTTTAGTCACGCATTCTTTCCCTGAAATTCGGCTGATGACTCCCTCCGTCTCCATTGATATTGATCATTCACCCCTAATTTACCACCGTATTCGTTGTGCTTCAACTTCTCATGATGCAGAAATCGATTCTAGTCGGAGAACGGGAATTATGTGTGGCAGTACTGGCTGTTGCATCTTGCCACCCTTAGGTTGTATATTTTCAGCCTAAGACGGTTACACTACTGAGTGAAGTTGATGGGGGTATCGGTGAGTCGTTGCTCTCAGTTGTTGAGAAGGTTACTGTCCGTGGGGAATTGCGCGCACCGTTCAATTAGTAAGCTTGTCTGATATCACGATTTATATTGGCGGTATCTTGATTCTTTGCTCATGTGGAAAATCAGGTGTAAAGTGGATATTGGATGAGCTGAAAATCGTTGGAAAAGTTCGTTCTGATAAATTCAGTGTATTTGATCTTATGTTGCCGCTCTAAGCGCAAGCGCAGCGAGCTGGCTTAGAACTTAGACTTTGTGCGAGTGCATTAAGCTGATCACCTCCAGTACCCAACTCGCTATTCGCCTTCCCCGAAGGTAGGGCGTAGTTGGATTGGCCTGCGAAAGCTCCCGTCAGGGGGCTACCGCTAGGCTGCCTTTTAAGCCTGTTGAATAGGAGTAAATGGTTTGTGCCCTGCATGATGAGGGCAGGTCAGCGTGGACCGGACGGGTTTCTGTGCCCATCTCAGAACTCATGACCTATCCAAGGAAAGGTATAGCTTAATGGGATATATATACAGCGAACACGAGATCTGTGCTCAGATCCGGGACCGTGAGATCCTATGAGCTAAATTATATACGGGCGGATGGGACTTTCGTGCGACACCTTGCACTTCTAGGTATCCATATAGGGAACGATGCTCAGAGTGTCACGAAGGTCGGAAACGCTCAGAACTAAAGTCGGGAACACTATGTGCGTAAAGCCAGCAAAATAGCAAAAATCAAAAAAGACATGACTACCGAATGGCACATAGTGCTAGACTACCATCGGACTGTGCTCGGTGCCTTGACTTGCAGCCCATGTTTCTGGTCCCTGTTATTCATAATCAGGTCTGCCAAAAGCAAGGATAGCGTCGAAGAGATCTTTACCGTCCTGTTATTAATTCTCCGGTACTTGACTCTTCTAGCAAACCACGCCGCAGCAGTGGAGCCAGTCTCGAAGTTCCTGTCGGGTTGCTTTTTCACTGCCTCAGCAATAATAGGACTGGATTCAACAAGGGCCCGAAGGACTTTGGAATTTCCGGGACGGGTAAAGAAAACGAGGGACCACCGCTCGTACGCTACCTGTGCACCTGGAGGTGGACTGTTCACGGTTATTTCAACACGTTAAGTAGTCTGTAAATTCAAGCACGTACACAACGCGGTGCATGTTGGACTGCAGAATGCCCCCACTGAAAACAGACAGCGCATCTCCGATATTGCAAATTGCATGTCCAGGGATGGGCTATCCGTCAATGAGCGTCTGCCGCACGCGAGGAAGAGACTCTGTACTTGCTCGAACATAAAACCATTCGGAATGACCAGGGGGCATCACTTGGAGTCCACCAAGCCGATTGTGCAAGAAACTCTGGCGGTATAATCAGCACAGCGCCGGTTACATATTTGAGTAACCAACCAGGCTGCCGAAATCAGTATGGGCGCCTAAAGCTGGCGTTTCCGCTGCTTCCTTGATCTGCGGAGGAGGGTTGCGAATGCATCTAGCTTCGCTACCGCTGTGCTCCTCAATGGTATGCAATCTCTCCAAAGTCCCTTGCGGCAGCCCAAGCTTCTCGTTGAATATATTCAACACGACATAGTTTACCTCAAGAGCCTGGCGGACAAACGGTGCAATCGTGTTCTCCATGCGAGAATTTACGGTTGATGGATAGGTGCGGTGAGCGACCTGTGGGTACGCCAGTGCATCATCTTTAGAGACGTTGATGAATTCAACAGTTTCCAAATCTCTGCCTAGATTGGTATTAGCCTATCTCAAGTGATCCAGTACGTAAATCGCACCAGCTGCATCGACGGCATTAGCACCTGCTTTCTTATATCTGATAATGAACCCAAAATAAAATGAAAAACCTTTGTGGATTAAATCAACACGAACCCGAAAGATTGTCCTTCGTCTCCTTGCTCGAACTTCATACGTTCGTCGAGGGGCAAGGCCATGGTCTCGGCTCCCATTTCAAACATATCATTGACCTCTTGGTCTGCGCCATGGTTCTTTAAACTGTCCAGTCATGCATGTCCAGGTCATGTTCGGGAAAGAAACAATAGGACGTACTACCAGAACCCAATGGTTGTCGCAGCTTTCCACAATCTGTTTGCTTCTTCCTCGTCTCCAGCCTTGATGAGCATGTAATCAATAATCAAGAGCGGATGTGTTCGAACGTCATCTGGGAAAGGAGGGAGAGTAGTGCCAGGCATAATGATCTTATCAAAGCGACAAGAACGCGTGTGAATGAAGACAGGCAGCTGGATAGAGAACTTCAGGATAAAGTGAGCGAATGGCTAGAAAGGTCTATATACGAAGTACCGGACCTCTATAGAAACGAAATTAGTACTAACCCACGGACCACGGTCACCGCTCGGCCCGTAGTATAGAAGGCTGAGCTGCGCATAGAACTACAATTCATGTCTTTGGTGAGATGCAAGAGAACTCGAAGAGATTGATGTCATCATAACCAGGGCTCGCTGGTAAGTCACCTACTACTAGTTACGGCAAAGCTCCTACAAACTCTTAACATCTAGCGTCTAAGTTAACACTAGCAGGTTGAACTTGGAAGTCTATGCAGTTAAGGGCGGCTACATGAATGCATCAGCGCATGCTTTACATAAACAACAGTGAGAAACTCACCTTCTCATGAGGCATGTCATAGTCAAATGCCACTTGGCATGCGCTAAGTGGCTGTGCCAAGATCTGAGCTTTTAGAGCTTGTGGGCTGAATTGGTCAAAGTCTTTCTCTACTTTGTGGGGCAGTCAACTCGGTTCTGTCTGAGAACTTTAAAGAGACAAGAGGCGTCGCGCGCTGCACAGCCACTCTCTCGAAGTCTAACCCTACAGTCGTGCCTTAGACTAGTAATCAATGTGGTACAACGGTCAGCTTCTGACATCGGTCGTTTTTCGGGTCTTCATCCACAAATTGCCACGAAATCTCGAGTAGGGTATTGCGATCCATGGATGGGCGACACTTCTCACAGACTTCCTCTAATATCTTTCCACAGGACCACAAGTCCGCAAGCATCGCATTGTAGAGGCCATCACCTGCGGCTACCCCGGGGCAATATATCCGGGAGTGACCACCACGCCACGGGACCTATGTTCGCCCTTAACTCGCAAGGACCTTTTGAAGTCGATGGCAAAAAGACGGGGATCAAGATGTTATTCGTGCCACCCCCACACTAACAGCTTCCTAACTTGCGCCCATCACTAGTATACTGCCCAGCTGGCACAACCAGAAGTGCAACTAGCGGGGCAGCTTTGCAAAAATTCAACACACCAAATTTCTCTCGTCTATACGCTAGGATTTTTTTTTTTGTCGTCGCCCCCCTTGCGAACCTACTTCTATCATCACAAATAGACGACATCTCTATGTCACGAAACGCTTCCGCTCTAGGAACACTAGCACGCTCCACCGCACTAGTGTTCCCGCATTTGAAAACCCTCGTGATGGATCGATTGCGCCATGGATACAAGTTTGAATTTTTTTTCATTCACGCATTCTTTCCCTGAAATTCGGCCGATGACTCTCTCCATCTCCATTTCATATTGATATTCGCCCCCTCCCCCCGAATTTATCACCCATATTCGTTGGGTTTAAATTTCCCATCATGCAGAAATCGATTCTAGTCGGAGAACGAGAATCCTGCATATTATGGCAGCGCTGGCTGTTGCATCCTGCCACGCGCAGGTAGTATATTTTCAGCCTAAGACAGTCACAATACTGAGTGAAGTTGATGGGGGTTGTTCGTGGGGAATTGCGCGCACCGTTCAATTAGCAACCTTGTCTGATATCACAATTTATATTGGTGGCATCTTTGCTCGTGACGAAAATCAGGTGTAGAGTGAACAGTGGACGAGCTGAGGATCATTGGAAAAGTTCGTTCTGATGGATTCACAGTGTATCTGATCTACGCGTTGATATGGTCACGAAGGTCGGAAACGCTCAGAACTAAAGTCGGGACAAAATCAGTACACGAAAAATACAGACTTTAGGAAACTATGTGCATAAACCCAACATCATAGCAAAAATCAAAAAGATTTGACTACCGAATGGCACATAGCGCTAGACTACCGTGGGAGTGTGCTCGGTGCCTCGACTTGCGGCCCACGTTTCTGGTCCCTGTTGAGTTCATAATCAGGTCCACCACAACCAAAGATAGCGTCGAAGAGATATTAACCGTCCTGTTATTAATTCTATGGTTCTTGATTCTTCTAGCAAACCACGCCGCAGCAGTGGAGCCAGTCTCAAAGTTCCTGTCGGGTTGCTTCTTCACTGCCTCCGCAATAATAGGACTGGATTCGACAAGGGCCCGAAGGACTTTGGAATTTCCGGGACGGGTAAAGAAAACGAGGGACCACCGCTCGTACTCTACCTGTGCACCTGGAGGTGGACTGTTCACGGTTATTCAACACATTAGCTAGTCTGTAAATTCAAGCACGCACACAACGCGGTGGATGTTGGATTGCAGAATGCCCCCACTGAAAAGAGACAGCGCATCTCCGATATTGCAAATTGCATGTCCAGGGATGGGCTATCCGTTGATGAGCGTCTGCCGCACGCGGGGAAGAGACTCGTACTTACTCGAACATAAAACCATTCGGAATGACCGGGGGGCATCACTTGGAGTCCACCAAGCCAATAAGAAACTCTGGTGGTATAGTCAGCACAATGCCGGTTACATATTTTAGTAACCAACCAGGCTACTCATATCGGTATGAGCGCCTATCGCTGGCGTTTCCGCAGTTTCCTTGATCTGCGGAGGAGGGTTGCGAATGCATCTAGCTTCGCTACCACTGTGCTCCTCAATGCTATGCAATCTCTCCAAAGTCCCTTGCGGCAGTCCAAGCTTCTCGTTGAATATATTCAACACGACATAGTTCACCTCAAAAGCCTTTCGGACAAACGGTGCAATCGTGTTCCCCATGCGAGAATTTACGGTTGACGGGTAGGTGCGGTGAGCGACCTGTGGGTACGCCAGTGCATCATCTTTCGAGACGTTGATGAATTCAACAGTGTCCAATCTGCCTAAACTGCTATTAGTCTATCTCAAGACCCAGTATTCAAATCGCACCAGTTGCATCGATGGCATTAGCACCTGCTTTCTTGTATCTGATAATGAACCCAAAATAAGGTGAAAAACATTTGTGAATTAAACCAACACGAACCCGAAAGATTGTCCTTCGTCTCCTTGCTCGAACTTCATACGTTCATCGAGGGGCAAGGCCATGGTCTCGGCTCCCATTTCAAACATATCATTGACCTCTTGGTCTGCGCCATGGTTCTTTAAACTGTCCAGTATTTATGCTGTCCAGGTCATATTCGGGAAAAGAAACAATAGGACGTACTACCAGAACCCAATGGTTGTCGCAGCTTTCCACAATTTGTTTACTTCTTCCTTGTCTCCAGCCTTGATGAGCATGTAATCAATAATCAAGAGCGGATGTGTTCGAACATCGTCTGGGAAAGGAGGGAGAGTAGTGCCAGGCATAATGATCTTATCAAAGCGACAAGAACGCGTGTGAACGAAGACAGGGCAGCTGGATAGAGAACTTCAGGATAAAAGTGAGCATATGGCTAGAAAGGTGGCCTTACGAAGTACCGGACCTCTACAGAAACGAAATTAGTAACCCACCGTGCACCGTGCACGGTCGCCGCTCGCCCCGTAGTATAGAAAGCTGAGCTGCGCATTGAATTACAATTCATGTCTTTGGCGAGATGCAAGAGAACTCGAAGAGATTTATGTCATCATAACCAGGGCTCACTGGTATCTAAGTTAACACTAGTACTAGCTGTTGGAATTGCGAACTCACGTTAGTCAGTTA
Organism: Rhizopogon roseolus; assembly: GCA_930272055.1. Lineage (NCBI taxonomy): Eukaryota > Fungi > Basidiomycota > Agaricomycetes > Boletales > Rhizopogonaceae > Rhizopogon > Rhizopogon roseolus. Next base: position 60,595 of record CAKNEV010000016.1, read on the forward strand.
GCTTACTTAATCATATGTACGGTGTAGAAAATTGAGCCTTTCGCTCGCTCGCCACTTTTTCTATGCAGTTAGGGGCGGCTGCATGAGACTTCATTAATGCATCAGCTGCTTTACATAAACAACAGTGAGAAACTCACCTTCTCATCTGGGCATATCATGGTCAGATGCCACTTGTGCATGCGCTAGGTGACTGTGCCAAGATCGAGCTTGTGGGCTGAATTGGTTGGTCGACCGGTCAACGTTTCCTAATTACCTCAGTCTAGTTTAGCGTTTGCAGAACAACATTTTGTTTTGGACTATCCGGACTTTCGCATTTTCCGCTACCGTAGGCATGTTTTTTTGTTCTCGAGATTCGCCTAGCTAACCACCAGACAGATTAATCCTATCCGCTTTCCTAAACCATTGAAAACGCCCTCGGCCTCCTCAAACATCATGCGCCGCCCTACTCTCATCCATCCTAACGTCAAATAGCACAACCCAGCCTGTTGCCTCGCATGACGTAGGTGTGAGTGTGGATGAGAGTTATCCTTCTTCTATTTTGAGTTGTCCGTGTCCACTTGAAGCTGAAGATGGCAGGCTTGAGCCTGCTGGAGCATGGCGCAAACACTGTGCGGTGAGGAGACAAGAGGCGCCGCGCGCTGCACAGCCACTGTCGCGAAGTCTTAAATCTATAGTCGTGCCGTTGTACCTTTGATTGCTAGTCTATCCCAAAAGAAGGTCAGCTTGTCTAACAACCTCTGACATCATCGGTCGTTTTTTCATCCACAAATTGCCACGAAATCTCGAGTAGGGTATTGCGATCCATGGATGGGCGACACTTGTCACACACCTCCTCTAACATCTTTCCACAGGACCACAAGTCCGCAAGCATCGCATTGTAGAGGCCATCACCTGCGGCTACCTCGGGGCAATATATCCGGGAGTGATCACCACGGCGGGACCTATGTTCGACACCCTTAACTCGCAAGGACCTGTTGAAGTCAATGGCAGTCAGATGGCTGCCGTTGACGGGGATCAAGATGTTATTCGTGCCACCCCCACACTAACAGCTTCCTAACTTGCATCCATCATTAGTATACTGCCCAGCTGGCACAACCAGAGGTGCAACTAGCGGGGCAGTTTTGCAAAAATTCAACGCACCAAATTTCTCTCATCTATACGCTAGGAATTTTTGTCGTCGCCCCCCTTGCGAAACCTACTTCTATCATCACAAATAGACGACATCTACATGTCACGAGACGCTTCCGCCCTAGGAACACTAGCACACTCCACCGCACTAGTGTTCCCGCATTTGAAAACCCTCGTGATGGATCGATTGCGCCATGGATGCAAGTTTGAAATTCTTTTCATTCACGCATTCTTTCCCTGAAATTCGGTTGATGATTTTCTCCATCTCCACTTTATATTGATACTCGCCCCCTCCTCCCGAATTTATCGCCATATTCGTTGGGCTTAAATTTGCCATGATGCAGAAACCGATTCTAGTCGGAGAACGGGAATTGCGCATATTATGGCGACGCTGGCTGTTGCATCTTGCCACCCGCAGGTAGTATATTTTCAGCCTATGACGGTCGCAATACTGAGTGAAGTTTTTATTTTTATTTTTTAAAATCCAATTTATGTCCTATTGAGAGTCGTACTCTATGGAGGACAGTACTTGCTAATCTAGTCTATTTAGAATGATTATGAATGCATGTGCAGTATGTATTGCGGCTATCGTTGGCAAAGTTTATCGCGTACCACTGAGTGAAGTTGATGGGGTTGTCCGTGGGGAATTGCGCGCACCACTCAATTAGTAACCTCTCTGATATCACAATTTATATTGGCGGCATCTTTGCTTATGAGGGCGAGCTGAGGATCATTGGAAGAGTTCGATCTGATAAATTCAATGTATCTGAGCTACGCGTTGATATGGTCACGAAGGTCGGAAACGCTCAGAACTAAAGTCGGGAACAAAATCAGCACGCGAAATATACAGACTTTAGCAAACTATGTGCATAAAGCCAACATCATAGCAAAATCAGAAAGATTTGACTACCGAATGGCACATAGTGCTAGACTACCGTGGGGGTGTGCTCGGTGCCTCGACTTGCGGCCCACGTTTCTGGTCCCTGTTGAGTTCATAATCAGGTCCACCACAACCAAAAGTATCGTCGAAGAGATCTTTACCGTCCTGTTACCAATCCTCTGGTTCTTGACTCTTCTAGCAAACCACGCTGCAGCAGTGGAGCCAGTCTCAAAGTTTCTGTCGGGTTGCTTCTTCACTGCATCCGCAATAATAGGACTGGATTCAACAAGGGCCCGAAGGACTTTGGAATTTCCGGGACGAGTAAAGAAAACGAGGGACCACCGCTCGTACTCTACCTGTGCACCTGGAGGTGGACTGTTCACGGTTATTCAACACATTAGCTAGTCTGTGAATTCAAGCACGTACACAACGCGGTGGATGTTGGATTGCAGAATGCCCCCACTGAAAACAGACAGTGCATCTCCGATGTTGCAAACCGCATGTCCAGGGATAGGCTATCCGTTGATGAGCGTCTGCCGCACGCGGAGAAGAGACTTGTACTTACTCGAACGTAAGACCATTCGGAATGACCAGGGGGCATCACTTGGAGTCCACCAAGCCGATTGTGCAAGAAACTCTGGTGGTATAGTCAGCACAACGCCGGTTACATATTTGAGTAACCAACCAGGCTGCCGAAATCAGTATGAGCGCCTAGCGCTGGCGTTTCCGCAGTTTCCTTGATCTGCGGAGGAGGGTTGCGAATGCATCTAGCTTCGCTACCGCTGTGCTCCTCAATGGTATGCAACCTCTCCAAAGTTCCTTGCGGCAGTCCAAGCTTCTCGTTGAATATATTCAACACGACATAGTTCACCTCAAGAGCCTTTCGGATAAATGGTGCAATCGTGTTCTCCATGCGAGAATTTACGGTTGATGGGTAGGTGCGGTGAGCGATCTGTGGGTACGCCAGTGCATCATCTTTAGAGACGTTGATGAATTCAACAGTGTCCAATCTGCCTAAACTGCTATTAGTCTATCTCAAGTGACCCAGTATGCAAATCGCACCAGCTGCATCGACGGCATTAGCACCTGCTTTCTTGTATCTGATAATGAACCCAAAATAAGGTGAAAAACATTTGTGAATTAAACCAGCACGAACCCGAAAGATTGTCCTTCATCTCCTTGCTCGAACTTCATACGTTCGTCGAGGGGCAAGGCCATGGTCTCGGCTCCCATTTCAAACATATCATTGACCTCTTGGTCTGCGCCATGGTTCTTTAAACTGTCCAGTTATGCATGTCCAGGTCATGTTCGGGAAAGAAACAATAGGACGTACTACCAGAACCCAATGGTTGTCGCAGCTTTCCACAATCTGTTTGCTTCTTCCCTGTCTCCAGCCTTGATGAGCATGTAATCAATAATCAAGAGCGGATGTGTTCGAACGTCATCTGGGAAAGGAGGGAGAGTAGTGCCAGGCATAATGATCTTATCAAAGCGGCTAAGTTGTATTAGAGCAACAACGGGTGTGAATGAAGACAGGGCAGCTGGATAAGAACTTCAATATAAAAGTGAGCGCATGGAAACTTTGGAAAGGTGACCTCTATATACGAAGTACCTGACCTCATAGAAACGAAATTAGTATTACACCCACGGTCGCCGCTCGGCCCGTAGTATAAAAAGCCGAGCCACCCACTGAACGTACGTCTTCGGCTAGATGCAAGAGAATTGCAAACTGCTTTGGACTTGAAGAGATTGATGTCATCATAACCCCTACCTTAACATCTAATGTCTATATGACATCGATAACTCTACTTCATCATAATTCTGGCTTCTGTGGGTTGTGCTAGAGAGCTGCTCTATAGTCCACAGGTTTCAGACTTTCTCTCCTTATGTCTTGTATTATCATGTTTGCCGTTTCGTCACGCCCCAAGTGCTTCGCCTTGTGACCTTGTCCGTAGCCAGGCTGGTCACGAACCTACCATTAGTTTATTTTACTTCCCAAGTAAAAAGAGCACCCACCAGACCTCTTGAATAGGACCGAGCATACTCAAAAGTTCAACAAGGCAGCTTCTAACACCAGTATCACGATTCTAACAGCTGCCAGTCAATGATTGCCAGGAATTATAACGTCAACAACGTGGCCGCGGCGTGCACATGTCTAAGGCTCAGGCTTTCGCTTTGCAATTGATTGCTGGCTACAGGCGAGACAAGGGAGATTAAGATATGGTTTGCACAACTTTGCAGCAAAGACCTCCGAGCCACACGAGAAACCGTCACTCAGCAAATGCTCGGACATTTCCGGTCGACAGTCGTTCAACGTTCAACCCCTATGTGGATTTTGCATTATCTCGCAAGCTCGTTAAATTGAAACGATGTTATCATGCCTGTCAATCTTCTCCCAAATCCTTACTCACGAGATTCAAAGCATGCAAATGCATATGACCAATGTATCATGCTCGAGACTCATGCTCCCAACCTCAATTCCAAACCACCGGCACTCGTGTGCGCGAGACTGCTAGGTTACCTCCTTATCCATGCGCCAGCTGACAAGGGCCGAGATAACGTAGCGGACGACATTCTCGATTGTCAATGCAATGAGAACCTCATCGAACTTGCCGATTTTTTCATCACGCATTTGCTCTACTGTTGTGAGTACCTGGTAAAGCTGATGCACACATAGCCAATGCATCGTCCATGATCTTGACATTTTAAATTTTCAGTCAAGGCCATAAAAATCCGTACCTCAACACCATCCAACCATCCGTCAAACCCGGAATTCGAAAATATTCAGGAAATGCTGGGATACTTACTTGAAGAAAGTCCAAAAGACCACTCAACGGCGAAGCGCATGGTCAGTATACCACATCTCGTCATCTGGATACGGGTTCATGATTGTTTCAATCAGGCCCTTGCTCGCGATGGGTATCGCTGTATAATTACTGGACTCTACGACACACACAGCTGCGACAAGTTCTCTGAAATCAAGCAAGAGGCTATATCCTACGGTCAACGGATTGTCATCACTAACGCAGCTCATATTTTCCATGCATCAACAAACCATGGAATAAGTGGGGAGCAAGAAGGTGGTCTGAAGGTATGACGCCTTCGCTGTTGCTGATTTGTATTCGCACCATCCAATAGTATAAATATGCCTCTGGTGTTTCGGCAGACATGATAGGGATCCCGGCTTCTGTGACATTCATTTCTAAGGATAAGAACCTCCCCCTACCTGACCCGCGATATCTCCGAATGCATGCAGCATGTGCTAAAGTTGCCCATCTGTCCGGCGCTGCGGAATACATTGATGTGATCTTTAGGGACATGGAGGATACACGGGTGTTGGCGACAGATGGATCCTCTGCAGAACTGTTAGGGTATGCCCTGAGGGGCAATGTTGAACTAGCATATTAATGTCATGGGTCAGATCACCAAGTTTGGGTTGCCACATAAATGTTTCAAACTACGTTACTAGTTCGCTATTTGCAGTCTTTTTTGTCGCTCGAGTTAGCCAATAAACAGTCTTGATAACGGGGTCGGGAAGGTCACATTCCATCGAAGTGGGAAGTACTGTTTTTGTCGTACATTATGGTTACCCGCCCTGTTCGTGAGCTTGTACTAGTAAATCGTGATAAAATGCGAATGCATTGTATATGATCAATGATGCTCTCAATGTCATTTCACATGTTTTGAAATTTGCCTGCGCCTTGCCAGTGTGATCGTTGGTTTTGTTCAATTCTCCATCTTGTGCAAGTTTTCGTGGTGCGTTTCATATGATAGTGTCCCGTACTAATTCGAGGAGGGCTCTGTCGAATGCAAACGTGCCAGTATCGCGCTAATTTGGTTGTCACTGGAAGGTAAGAGGCGGCGAAATGTATTCCTGAAATAAAACGCCGCCATTCTGGCAATTCCAATTGGATATCCAATGAAGACAAATGTGGGGCAAATGAACACGCACCAGGACACATACGTCGCTCAAACCCCGAACCCCAATGGATTGGGGACCGGGGTACATTTTTTCATCACGTGCGATGGAAAAAATGTTCGGACTTAGAGTCGACGTTATGATTTTGTACGAGCTATCCTTATAACCTAACAGTAATTCGAAGTCAACCAATTATTATTACCTGCTTTTGTGGTATTCGCCGATCAAGAGTTCACTTGCCACGGGGCGACTAACCAGGATGCAGATTCAAGGTTAATTAGTATTTTACACTCCAACTTGTCGTGTGACATTGAGTAAGACCTCAAACGCTGCTGAAAGTAATAATTCTATAGAAGTCAAATATTGATACACATAACATGATATAGTGTCAAGTCCATGCAAATTAGTCCAGTTACATACGTGCAGTCCTATCACAATCTAAACCTTCGTCGTCTTCCAGAGGAATTATCTTCCTCGAGGACATTATTTCCTCTAATAACCTTCAAGAATACGCTCTCGAGAGTCGCCTTTTCTACATTATACTCCCGGAAATCACCCTGAGATGAAAGAACATGGAACAGTTGCGCCAGGGTCAACCCACCGCCTTCTTCTATAGGAACTTCAAACCGCGTAGCAACATCGTCTGCTAGACGGGAGCCTGGAATACGGCTCATGAGAATCTGAGCTCTAATCACGTCTTCTCTTGTTGGACAAGAGAAGTGCACTTGGTATGTAGCATAACGCGAGGCCAAATTGTCGATTGTACCAACAGCTGCAAGATGATGAGGTATTACGGACATCACAGATAACAATGGGCTTACCAAGCAGTTGTTTAGAGATGATTCCAACCTTGTTTGCTAAAGCTGATGCTTCTTCCATGGAATCTACATAGCCATTAAAAATGAGAACCAGGGTGATTTAAAATAAACGCACGGGTGGTAATAACGACCGCTTTTCCAACAGCGACGCTTCTGAGAGTGCTCCACATATCTCTCTTCATCTTCGCATCTATTCCCGTAGAGAACTCATCAATAAGGATAACGGAGGGGTTGCCTGTATGAATCCATGTCAGCAACCTCTCATACCTGATACTAAGAACTCACCTATCAGGGCAATAGCAAGGGAGAGTTTGCGCTGATTTCCGCCGGACAGTTGACTTGCTAGTCGGTCAGCATACATATACAATGATGTAGCAACCATGAGTGCTTCGACGTTCGTCTTCAACTCATGGCCCCTGTTAAGGCCTTTAAGACGTCCATAGATCATGAGGTGTTCGCGGACAGTCAGCTGAGAGTCAATTGCAGTAAACTGTGGGCAGACACCCAAGGAGAGACGTGCAGTTTTTGGTGAGGTCACCACCGACGTCCCCCCGACCAACACATCTCCAGTGTCTGGAACTATGTCGCCACCTAAAAATCGCAGAGCATGAGCACCTCCAGTTTCATAATATGCCAAGTACACATACGAATCATATTGAATGTGGTAGTTTTACCAGCACCGTTGGGGCCGAGCATGGCGAAAATGGTGTCCCGAGACACCCCGTATGACACATCATCAACAACCTTATTTCCATCGAATGACTTCGTAACGTGGAGAATGCGCAACGCATCAGTGGAGTGTGCTACTGTATGAGCTTCAGCGGCGACGTCTGGTCTATTGGCTTCGGAATTAGCCTGTAGTTCGTCCATTCTTGCTTGCCGTCCCCTAGTCTTGAGGAATCGACGAGGGATGATTGACCCAGAATCGACCCATACTAGAATACCGAGAAGGACAAAGCCATACACAGAGAGGTAGGCGATGGGACCTCCATATCTCATGATGTTGCCAAGTGATGATGTTGTCACGGGAGTCGTTCCGTCGCAAAGCAGCGAGAAGAGATTCACTGACACAAAGGCTGCACGCATCTGCGACACGATCAGGCCAAATTGCAAGAATGATATGATGCAACTTACCACACTAGCCACGGGTGATAGAATTGAAAGCGTAAAGTCTAATGTGGTTGTTAAATACACCGGGTGCAGATGGATAACGAAGACTTACGTATAATCGTGATGATGTTACTGGCCTGAGAGGTCTTTGCGTAAGTTAGCGTCAGGAGATACCCAGCAAGATACAGCTAGTCTACGTTAGTGGCTGAGTGCCCAGGCAACTGCAAGAGCTCACGATATACATGACAATCTGGTACCCTGCCACTGCTGCAAATGAGGACAGTGGCGACGACATGAACAATGATACGCAGTATGCGAATAACGCGCCCACGATGCCATACAAAACAAGGATAACCCACTGATAGAATGTTATCAGTGAGATACAATACTCAAAAAGCAGAGAAAATCATACAAAGAAGCCAAGACCGATGAATTGATTCGTAGCGACTGCAAATATAATGACAATGATCGTGGCCAGCGTTACTGAGAATATCGAGTCCCACAGGAGATGGCCAAGCCAAAGTCCAATGGGATCTGAAAGACCATTCGACAGCTGCATGGCTTGCACCGCTGATCTTCGCTCTCTAGAGACATAAAGGGAGAAAAATGCAGGGAAGACAGCCTGGACAAAATGTTAGCACCTGAAGCAATATGTTATTCTTGTACAGCACGTACCATAGCAGCTCCGAAGAAGGCTACCCACTTGAGGTCAACCAGGGTCCCTGCAGCAATATGAGGGAAGCTGGCATAGTTAGCCATAATGATGCTTGGTGTGCCTGCGGTGTCCCCAGACGCATTCAATGCCCGATTGTACAGTATATTTGTAACCAAATTCATCATGGTAGAACCGATCAAACCGGGCGGAGATGCCTGCCATGCAAATAAGGAATCGCCTGTCTGTGTGTCTATCGATATCCCACCAAACGACAAGTTTAGGTAATTCTGGTCGATCATCGAGACGAAGGTTACATTATTGGGGACGTTTTCTGTGTTCAGGAACATCGCAGTCCGTCCAAGAGTCGTGGTAATATTTGGGGGTGATGTCAAGATCTGGGAACCGGGCCCTGCCGCTGTAAGGTAGAGGGGAGAGTATGGGAAGTACAAGGGTATGTCAGTTTCATTCTTGAATGTCGTGGCACAAGTTACTGGCTGGCCAGACAGAAAGAGTAGTGGGATGCATGCACCGCACACGGCAATGACCACGACCAACAGAGGTGTCAGCCAACTCCTGCGAGCGATCAACGCACGCTTGTAAAATATCGTTAACGCCTGACTAAAAGGAGAACGAGGTCGCCCATCGGTAAGCTCGAGCACTTCCTTACCCGGAGCTGGTGGGGTGTGGATCAACTCGGGCAGCATATGTTCCGAAACGTCATCCGGACTTTTCTTGCTGCCATCTGGGGAGGAACTGCGAGTTTGGCTGGTCATGAGATCTAGGAAAATATCCTCAATAGATGTCCCCAACACGTCATAGGATGCGATGTGGAGAGCTTTGCGCTCGTCGTCGAGTAGTTGAAGGACTTTCTCCACAACCATGGGATCCTTAGACTTGAGGTGGTACGATGCCTGGCTCGGCGACGAAAGTGACATGGAGCAGTGGGGGGACACTTGGCGAATACAATTCAAAGTTTCCGATGGTAGGCTCTGAAGGTCCTTTTCACTTGAATCAGGGAGATGGAACATGACTTGGACGCTGTATCCATGCCCGAGGTTTGACTTGAGAGCAACGGGAGTACCCTCAGCGACCAGCTTTCCAGGTGCGGCAAGGATAGCTATGTTATCGGCCAACAGGTCAGCTTCGTCCAAGAAATGCGTGGTGAACACGATGGTCCGGTCATGGCGAACAGAGGTCAAGGTCCGCCACAATGCCCGGCGTGACAACGGATCGACGCCAGACGTACATTCGTCCACAAGGACAATCTTGGAGCCTCCAACAAGTCCAATTGCAAGTTGCAGCTTGCGCTTCTGACCGCCCGAGAGAGTGCTGGCGTTGGAATGGATTTTTTTGCCGAGATCGCAGTCGCGCAGCAGCTGCTCTAAATCTTCGTCGTCATCTATCGATTGAGAAGAATGTTTCACTGCACGCCATACGCGGAGATTTTGATAGCAAGATAGTTCGGGGAATATCACATTTTTCTGAGGCACGATGCCAAGAGTTCCGCGGGGAGGATGAGAAACACCGCCCTCAAAGGTAATAGTGCCCGTGCTGCGTCCGAGGAGATTCCCAATGATTGACAATGACGTTGACTTTCCGGCTCTATGATATTTGCGGGCTTGGTAAGCGTGATGTCCACTCTGCTACGGGTGAAGTGAAACCTACCCATTCGACCCCAAAAGAACAAATATACCGGATTTCGGAATATCAAGAGTCAAGTCTGCGACAGCCGTGACTGATCTCTTGCGGCGAAACATGGAAGGGTAAAATGTCTTTCCCAAGTTCCTGATAGAAATAGCGACTCCATCAGGATGTAGTGGCGCTGGAGTCTTTTTCTGCCTGCGACAACACGACCAGAAGCCTGAGGACGGCTCTCTGGCATCATAGAGCCGCCTCTCAAGTAAAACACCCAAGTATGGCCAAAGGAACACGTCGACCTAGACATAGGTTAATGCATTATTCTCAAGGTATATATTCGACGTACAGTGGCAGCAATAATCAAGGGCAATAAAGTTAAATTATTGTCTGGATCTGGCTTAAGGACATTGGTTGGAATCTGATGATTTTCCCAGCCACATATAGCACGGATCGCGAAGATGTAGTACCCGGGCGGAAATATGATGGAAAATATAGTCGCCACAGTCGTGCTAGCTCTGCTAAAGACCAGCGCGAGGATAGCAAACACGATACCAAGGAACGTAGATGCCACAGCCGCCAGCTGAGGACTCTTCCCAAAAGGAGCTGCAACGAAGAAGGACCAACTGGCAAGCGAAAATCCTAACAAAAGATGTACAATAAGAACCAGACCGACGTTAGTACCGCTGAAAATGCGGTAGTGCCATGTAATAGAAACGATAATCCATGCGGGAAGATATGCCACCGAAAGACTGATATGCCACGATCTGGATGCCAAAAGTAATCAGCTAAAGGTCTTAACGGATGCTTCTCGGCAGTGACGTACACTATTCTGGCAGAATCGAGTAAACCCATGGCCTTCATGTGACTGGTCAAAAGGTTGGCTCTCTCGCCAGCGAATGCCCCTGGAAGTTGGTATGCAATTCCGATAAAACATACAAAGCTGAATCATAAATTATAAATGGACTTTTCAGTTCATCTGGACAGGACTCACAGCGCAAGAACAAGAAGATTCCGAATTCCTCTAATATAACCTAACACAAGCGTGTCATTGTCAGTATATGATCACATCAAGACGTAAACGACTTACTAAGTCGAGTATTCGTAGCTTGTTCTGCGTTGGTTTCCTGAGTGTACGGCCATTCCATAGGCGTAGGTACTTCTTGTCCAGACCTGAGCTCAATGATTGCCTGAAGTGAATGATTAACAACTAGAACACGAAAAGTAAGCGAAACCTAGACCTGGTCAATTGCCCATTGCAATGGGAGAATGCGTGTCTCGAAATCACTTGTGTGACTATATACATTAATGTATATAAGTCCTTCATCGGCACTTATTGTGTAGTCAACCGGTGTCGTATCCGTAGCATTCATTGGGAGGTAATTAAACGCGATTGCAGCAAAGCACTCAGAAAATCCGTTGAAGTTTTGTGGACATTGTGACGGAATGTCAGTAGGCGACGCGACCCGTTTGATCGCACGAAGTTGATTTGGTTCGAAATTACTGGTAATGCGAGTCATGACCTGATCGGCAGAGGGCGTTCCAGTGCCATTTGTTCCATCGGCCCAGATCAAAGATAGAGAACCATCGAACTGGCTTGGTAGACTGTAAACCGAGATAGGAGATCCAAAGCCATACTACTTGCATGTTAGGCAGTGGTTAGATAATTCAAAGTAATTGCATACATTATTTGGCTTCAGGAGGAATGTCTGTGCAACGGCAAGAAAAACTTGATAACTTGGTAAGTATGTATCGCTGATTTGAGAAGGCGCCGGACGTACCTCCATATCCAACTGGCAACAAGACGCAACGAAGGATGTTCAGCTATAGTATTGTCAGTGTCGTTGCCTGCATAACTTTCTGCAGTGCTGTTTACTTACGAGGGAATGTTTAGAGAGGACAATCCAGCTCTTCCAGCACAGAATTGTGAATTGCCGGAGGAACAGACCCCCACCTGTAGATGCCATAGATGCCGAGATGGATGACAATTCAACAGGGTAGCATAAGAATACTTTATATACAGAGGATAGAGGAGCGGTTGGAAAGGAAACTAACTAGACATGCCCTAGGCAGCCAATATACTTGACTGCGCACAGCATCGTGAGATTCCAGGCGGAACGACGCAAACTTCCCCGCCTATGAAAAAATTACTAAGTCAGTACTGGCCTTTCAATGAGTAACCTGTGGCTCCCGCCCAAGTCTTGCCGCAGCAGCGAACATGATGCAGGGTGGAAACTAGATAAGGCTAGACACCACGCGCGACATCATGGGAGGCAAATACCACGGAAGCAATTATATCCGTCGGCACTGGCTGGCACTGGCTGTCGTAAGGATGTGTGTAACTTAAAAGTCACACGCCATCTGGGATTGTGCTCCTAAGCGGGACAAATCAAATGGCATTCACACAGGGAGTGCAAGAACTGAAGATTCTATACAGCTACCAATGGAGATTCACTATGAAGCTATGAAGTACGACTGCCACCAGCTGTCATCGTAGTAATATTACGAATATGGGCGGTGCGGAAACGCAATGTAGACGGTAACTGTAGACGGCAACGCAAAAATGTAAATCAGAAACAGGGAACTGCCTAGCGATGCCATGAATGAGTTAGAAACAGCTTCCTGGGTCTCTCATGGTATCCGACGGAATATGTTGGGCTGTGTCTCTGGCATTAGCTGAGGGAGCGCGAGAGCGGAACCTGCATAACCATAGGCGGCACATGATGCCCCAATGGCGAACAGTAAGCCCAATCAGAGTCCCGCAGGCCGGTGGAACGCTGTCGATGGAGCCAGCGGATGCGGCGCAGGGTGTCCAACGTGCATATGTATGCTCCATAAGTTAAGGAGTGGCCGCGGATTCGCGCAATATGCCTTCTGAGATGGGTAAAATGAGGCACGTTCAACAAATGCCCAAATGCAGCCCCAACTTTCGGTGAAGATAATATTGAAGGTACGTTCGATTAGCCAAGCACGCACCGTGGTGCGGTCACGTCGGGACCCTGCGCGGGTATGACTCACTCATGCTACTATGGTTACGGAGTCAGCGAGCGGGATGAGGGCCCTGTTCCGTGAAGGAGAACAATAATGGTGCCTCGCTAGGCATGTCAATGCAAAAGGAGCGCTACTCCTCCTAGTAGGAGTGGACTGAAGTTACAATGCTATCAAGTGGCGTCCTGCACTGTAGCTTGGATAAGTCAATGATGGACAATGTCACAATCTGTAATCAGAAAAAGCACCTTCCGGTTTGTGCTATTTCTTCCACCTGATTTTATGAACGCCAACAGCTCCTGCAACCCCAAGGAATATTCCAGGACATCTAGTAACCCGCAGGTTGAGCCACAAATATTGTTGTCGTGGATGGGCGCATTCAACAGGGTGATGTAACCAAATGATTTGAGGTCGTGATGCTTTCCGATTTCGGTGCCATACATGCTTGAGTGGAACGACAGTATCATAATCTGTAGTCCAGGATGTCAGAAATAATTCTGACCATCCTCTTCCTAGTAAGCTTGCTTCTTGAAAGGTATAGTGGACCGTGGTCTGTTTATGGGACCAAGATCATCTCTTTCCACTCCTCGCTATTTGATTCCTGCCTAACGAACTTTGTCCTCCGGTTAGGCATAACCCCAAGTTCCACAAGGTCAACTTCGACGGGATCAATCAGAAGCAGGGCGAAATTTCCTAGCGCTTCCTCGTAACTTTTAGCGTCATACTCTTCCTCTCCGGGTTTCGGCACTTTGACAGGCCACTTATCTGCATCGCCATAAGAACCCATAGGGGAACCAGGAACGGGCCTGCACCACGATGCGCGCATGTGGGCGCCGACATTGTCAAATTGTTTCCTGCGCTCGTCCTCCCAATTCCATCCCTGACTCTTGAATGCATCATACACCTTTCCTACGCCTTCGATTCCTCTCTGTTCAGTAAATTCGGGTGAAGGATAAATAGCTGCATGTCCCGAGACGCGGAATTGCTCGTTTGTGGCTTTGATCCAGAAGTTCGCTTCTACGCGACGGTTGGAGCTGGACTTCATCTGAGTGACCTTCGGAGTGCGGATATCGGTAGTTGTGAGGAGCAGTGGTAGAGAAGGCAATGAGGGATGGATAATGTGATCTCGGAGGATGTGGCTGCGAACGTATGGAATGGCGTTGACGTCGGTGGTTGCGAGCTGAAAGACTGCAACATATTGAAACCGATGAATCTTTTTGATCTGTCGGGAGGTGAATGATTAGAAGCTTACCATTTTTCATTCCTTCCTCTTTTTTCAGGGCATCTCTGAGTGCAGTGTGCCAGCGTGCGGTCAGTGTCATCATGAAACAACTGAGCGCCGTTGCTAAGTACCTAGCAGTTAAAGCTAAACAAGTTGTCGGGCTAGGTCGGGTATACACAACGGGATCAGTCGACCCGTTTGCTACAAGACTATAACTTAGGCAGTACATAGATAGCATATATATCCTAGCTAAAGCTAGCTAGCGGTTTTACAACATGATCTGACAGACAGAAAATAGGAGATAATAAAATTTAGCCATGTTAGTGCAACCCTTCTATGTGCGTGCCTTCTTCGCAGCTCCACCATCCTGTCCTTCAGATCCTTCACTGATTTCGTCCGCATAACGTTTCAAGCGGCTACCAGAAGTAGTGGACACATCATCTTCCTCCACATACTCGTCGTCCTCACTGTTTTCATCTGCATAACCATTTGTGGGGCCGGCAGAAGTAGGGGGCTCGTCATCATCTTCCTCATATTCGTCATCGTCTTCGTCATCATCGCCTCCAGCAGCAGCTAAAGTTGACGTGCCATTCTGGAAAGAGTTGCGTGAGCTTCCATGGAGACAGGACGAATGTGGACGTACCTCGCCAACCAATAGCGCCGTCAAACTTGGTTTATTCTACGCCACCAAGTCAAATCTCTCGCAAGTGACAGACAAGGAAAAGCATACTTTAGATATGACACTTCCTTCCTCTTCATCGTCATCGTCGTCTTCTTCTTCTTCAGCGGGGTAGTGTGAGCCAACTTGATCGTCTTCTTCGCCCTGTTACCATGTATAATTGTTATTTGGAAGGAAAATTGTTCAGAGGAGGGGAAAAAACAAGTATAAGTCGCCAGAGCTTCATCAGGAGATGGTTTGCGAACCTCAACCTCATAGTCATCACTCTCCTCGCCGTCGTCAACCTCCTCTGGCTCCTCTCCAGAGACCGTAGGCTTCAGCGTAGGCTCAGCGGACATTTTCGGGACTTTAAAGTGTACAGCTTTGGATAAGGAGCCTTAATGGATTTTGGTTCAACAATAGTTGAATGTCAACGATCGGCGAGAAAAGGGAAGCGAGAAGAGTAGAATTAGCGCCTTGATTAAATAGTGGAACGATGGTGATTCTCACCTCCAGAGTAGGTAGCTGACGAACGGTCCTGTGTTCAACACGTCGCACGCTTAGAAAAGCTTGCCGTTTCAGAGGGGATTACTGTCTTGGGACAAGGCGGGAGGTCGCTGGGGGGTTGTCGCGGCTATGTTAATCTTATATTAATTTTCTCAACTTGGTTTGATGGAAACTCTCGAGTGTCGTCGCGCTCTCTTCAAATTGCATTACTGCTTGTCCATGACGCTGATATAATTTTTAACGATTATTTAGAGTTTCAATCGCAAGGCGAGAAACAGTATTCAGCTTCATTGTTGAGATTACATCTCGGATGAGTCTCGTATCGGATACCTTAGCATATCATTCTTCTCTCTTTGGAGCGTGTGCTATACAACACTCATGAAGCTACAAAATCTGCAATGCAGACATGTCACATGTGCCCGTAACGGAGTCTGACCTATAGCGGCTATAGCTAAAAGTCGAGTGTCGACCTCTCTATATGTCCCAAGCTAACTTACTAGCACTGGCAGCCATTAACCTTTATGAACACTAGCTTCTTCCATTTGAGGATATTCTTTCTTGCGTTGTTGGATTGTTGGATTTTCGCCTGCAATGCATCTGTCATACCCTCCTTTTGCTTGCATGAGCGGCCAAGTCCACTTTTCTCAATATCTGTTGCTTCTGGCTCGGAGCTTCCTTCCACAGCAATAGTTTATTCTCCAGAATCATCAGCAAAGGGATAGGGTTGTAAATGGTTGATATGTCAATTGTTTATTTTCCTTTCTTTCTAAAAAAAATCGCCACTGTCGAGATATTTGCAAACAACTGTAATGCAGCTTTCATAAGCGAGTTCCATCTTCAACGTTGACAACTCTCTAGTCATGTGTCGGATAGTACACCTGCCTGTCATGCTTGAAACATGGCTGCGGTAAAGCGGGGTTCGACTCCGCGCGAGGTTTTTTTATAAAGTCAGTTAACTTGTCTTTTAGTATCAAATTATCATCGTAAGATTGCGTTGTGGACGAACGAAAGCGTGATATGTATTCATAAAAATATGCCATGTGAAGTGACGATAACGATGCAATAGGCTTACGATGTGGTGACAGTGCAGACGATCGCACGTGCGTTGAATATTATACATCATTCAGGAATCATATGTCCAAAAATATATTACGCCATGCTACTGGGAATGCATGAAGTTTAAGTTGAAACTCGATCATACCTGACGTCAGATGGTTCGTCACCCCTGTTTAGGAGAGCATTGGTCACCCAGCATACAGGGGCTCGTTGCATTCTGGGTTTAAGAGAATTGTCTCCCGCAGAAGTACCTTATTTCCCTTCGTATTCAGACAAAATGCGAGCCTTCAACCTTGTCCGATGGTCTATTTTGAGTGCGTCGAAATATCCTGGTCGAATATTATACAACGAGTTGCTCATCTGCATGATAGCGTTAACTCTCATGCTTGCGGTTGTGGTGCTTGGCTTGAGTGCCCACCTCATCGCTATCAGAACTACAAATTACTGGCGGTTTGCTGCGCTTGCTGTCGCAGTATCCTCCATTACACTACTCACACTCCCCGTCATGTGCGCTGTCTCTGTCTTTACATTTTTATGATTTGCCAATTCCGTCTCATTCCTTTAATTTTTAGTCTCCTACTTTCCTTTCCTTTCCATGGCACAGGTTTTTTGATAGGCGAGGCCCTCTGGCTAAGTATGTGCCTCCAGACTCTGAAAGCCATCCTGCTGATATTCGTGGACTATTTTTTAAGCTGTTATGTGGATTCTCTGGCTTGCAACCGGAGCTAATGCCACCAGAGCCTCCCGTCGTAACTTCACCACTGGAGCTTGCAGTTTCTGTGCGCATGAATTTCGAACAAGCCGTACTTCTCTGATCGCATAGTTTCTATGCTCGTTTTTTTTAGTTACGATCTACAGCAGCAAAACTTGCAATGAGTTCAGGACCGTCGAAGCTCTTTCGTACATCATATTCATCATGCGTGCGTCTCTCCCCATCTTAATTTTCAGCCTCTGAGTCTTTTTCTAGTGCTGTTATACACGATCTCTGTATTCGTGTATGCTGCCACGGAACCAAGCGAGGGCCTCTGGGGGAGGCGGGAGCCGGAAGGCGCAGCTACACGCGGAGGTCCCGAGACTGGGCAGGTTAAGTCTGCGCCAGGCAATCAAGGCCAGCAGCAACGGGTTTCCACACCAGGTTACTCTACTAACATGTCTCATGACCGACAGGCACCTACTCAGGGTAGAGAGTCTGGTGTTCCAAGTTTCCCTGAGCCGGAGTCGTACCGCGCGTAGTATGAAGCTTTCAAAGTAGTTTCCTTTTGACTCAAATAACTAAACCAATACTTCTAACTTCTTATGCGTATTACTGAATCGCTTATTTTGTACACGTACCACGTTGATGATAATTCATTTACTCGACGCTGCTGCGTTTCCCAAAGTCCATATTCGTGTGATGACAGGGGCAGTATCAAATATAGTGGGCGCTGAGCGCTGAGCGCTGAGCTTTGACGTTTTACCATATCGGTTCACGTCTTATCGAGAAGCGTGCACGCTGAAAGTGATCATTGGTATGCGCATGCATCTACGAGTACACTGTAATTTCGTTCATATTCACCTACATTGTTAACGTCTTTGGAATTATGCTTCTAGTATGTATTGCCCGATTGGGCACGAGCGTAAAAGACGGCCTCATGCCTCTACCTCGGTCGATCTAGTAATAATTTAGGCTAGTCGAGCACTCACTTGCAGGTATACACGAGGCCGAGTCGTACGATCCCGAAGGTGATATGATCACAAAGCAACTTCCTACAGCTTCCGTGCTGTCAATGTATCCAGACAGTGATTGTTCTTTGCGTTCCGAATCTTTACGCACCCGCTGCGGGTAGCATTATTCACATTGCACCGTGCGATCTGGCATTATCAGCGAACTGTATAAGACGGCAATTCGGACCTCAATCACTTGGAGATCATCATCGATTAAATATCCTCGGTGCACGTGTGGGACGGATACCTCCGCGATGACTCTTCTTGTTGAACACGTTGGTCTCCCGAGCTAGAGGCGTCCTTGGCTGTTCGCAGGCATCGATAGAACATCTACGAACGTGATGGAAGCCTGCGGATGTCCTGTGTTCCCATCTGCTTTTATACCCTCTGCATTGGCTTGAGCTTCGTAGGGTGCGTGTTATGCTGGGCGTTCGCCGTTGAGCCCTATTGGCTGACTGGCTCCCCTTGCTTACACAGCATGTCAAGGATAATCACAGGAATTTCGAAAGGTGACTGTTTTCGTAATGCTGCGTTATCAACTACGATTGAGCTGTGCGGTTCGGAACCGATGTCGTACAGTATCATACAGCTCAGGCTGCGTTCTAAGTGCGTGTGATACGAGTTCTGACAAATGGAAGTTTGCAGAGACGCAGAGCTGTTTTTAGCAGGCTTTTACCAGGGAGATGAGGGGCGATGATATTTGCGGCACCGGGAAGTTGCACAAGTCTAAAATGGGTGCACAAATATTGCATAGGAGTTTGATTGTATCTAGCTTCAGTGGAGGGACTCTGATCAGTATTCGTGCACCACACATACGTGCAGGGTAGGTTATAAGCTAAGCAGCCTATTTGAAGTACTCACGTACATGGGAGATGAATGGCTTTAGATGGGTGTTATGATCTGTGTAACACCTTCGCCTTGTACAGGATGTGAATTTGTTAGCACCAGAAGAGAATATGCCCGATGCGGATGATGCCATGACTCAGTCTCATTCATTACACTTGGGGTGAGTAAACCGGAAGGGGGAACTGAGTCTTGACCTTCGCGAACCTCCGTGAACGTGTTATCTAGTTTGATGAGTGGGCCTGGAGACGGGTTGGTATTCTGGGCGATTCTGGGGCTATTCAAGTTGTACCTGTACGGTATTGGGCTTGCCTTGGACGACTGTAGATTCTCGGCATTGGAAGACTTGGCTCATGTGCGAAAGTGTCCAGACAATGATGGTTCGGAGACAAAACGGAGAGATGTTAAATTTACGGCAGAACGAAAGAGCCAAGCAAGACGAGACAAAAAGTATGCCACCAGTCAACTTGAAACAGTGAACTCCCTCCAACCACCGTTAACCAGCCAACAAACCAACCAACCAAAGTTTAGCTACAAAGTCAATCCCAAGTCTCTCTTTTCGAATCTTTTTCTTACATATACATACGACAACCGGTAACTGCGAACAGCCGCAGTCTACCTCGAGGCAGGATCTAAACTAGTTGATCGTTCCGAGTTAGGCCACGTTTACTTGAAGACGGTCTTGCTAGTAGGCCGGCATCCTTGACCGTATCGACACCTTTTCACTTTCCCCCGTGGTCTCCTCGTGGCCTTTCACGCCAACGCCGCGCGACGATTTGCCCATAATATCTCCCGCCTTCATTAATCGATCTCTCAACTTTCAACTATCACAGAATCAGCCTTCCTTTGTCGTCCTCTCGCCAGTCACCTTTCTTCCTCCTACCCTCCTACCTGGCATAGCTTTGTTCACCGACACTCGCATACCCACGCACAACCGCTTTTTCAATCTCATCCAGAACTTGTAGAGACCTCTTTTTTTCTTTTGTCCAAGGTCTCTTTGTCCTTCTCACTTCTCATCCCCGCGGATGCCTGGTGTAGCCGCCACCTTTCATCAGCGCGGTGACTCAAAGAAAAACTTCAAGTCCGTCCTTGGTTTTGCCTCTTTCAACAGAAGCCGTTCTTCAGTCGACTCCTGCCTTCCCCGACAGCCAAGCAGAATAAGCCTTGATACCACCAGGAGCTTCCAAAACAAACGCAAGTCCCGTCAGGAGCATCCGAGTGTTACCGACGCCTCATCTGATTCACTGTCCAGTCCCCCCCACGCACATCAGGACCACATTCAGGACCACAAACACGACTCCAATAACCCCGTCCGCAGTATGAAGTCCATAGACACCGCTCATACCCGTCCCATTAGAAGACCTCCTGTAAGGATTGATCTCCAGGAAGGTTCATGGAGCGTCAGTGTCGCTGAGATGCCGCATGATGCACACTCGTATAGCATTTACATAAAGAGTGAGTTTCCAACTTGTCTTCCACTCTTTCTCCACTTTTCTGTTGGACGAGTCAGTTGATTATCTACGGCATCTTAATTCTTGCTTGCCACCGAGGTATTCGGGTTATCCTTCCGTGTCCCTCAGCAGTCATGTGAATTACGCACAGCCTTTTATTTCCTCCAGTCGTTTTCAGTTCCCCATCCATGACCTTCACAAACGTACCTGCTAACCATGTCTCTTCCTCAGCTTCCACGCACAACATCACCCTGACTCGCACAGCCACAGAGGTCGTTGAGTTGCACGCTAAACTCGCAGACGCCGTCCCAGGCACCAAACTTCCCAAGTTGCCCATAGACTTGGCGGCTATCCCCGTTCAGCCCATCAAGCGGAAATCAACTTTCCTCAACACACTTTCTCGCCTTGCATCTCCCTCCACCAACAAAGTAGCTCGCTCGGTGTCTACTCGCATCGCAAGTGCCAGTTCCACTTCCAATTCCAATGCCGTTGTTTCTCCCACGCACGATAGTGGCGACCCTTTTACAGAGGCAGGCACCACGGGCCCCGTAGGGAATATGATCACCAGCTTAGCATCATATCTGACCACCATCGCAAACGAGCCAACGTTCCGACAGGCCCGCCCGTGGAAACGTTTTGTTCGCGTGCGGACTGATGACCTTGAGAGCGTCCGCGTAGAGCGCGCGATCAAGCGTGTGCGCTCTGATCTGGCCGCGCACGTGAGCTCAAAAGTCACGAACGATGTTATCTCAGGCGATGTCGGTGAAGTCGAGGTGGATGACTTCGATGGTGCTGCGAATGAAATCATCCTAAATGAACTAAGCAAGAGCGACTTGAGGGAAGAAGAAATCAAAGAGGAGGAAGAGGATACAGAGACTACTCCTGTTGGGGCTGATGGTCAAACTCCTGCTCTGGAGGACACTCCTATTGGCGGAACTGATGTTGGGACAGTTGAGGACAGTGTTGTTGTGGAGGAAGAAGTCGTTCCTGCATCCATAGACACAGATCTGGCTACCAACGGGGTGGATGAGGAAGAACCAATTGTCTCTACGCCCATTGCAGATGTCCACCCCTCTCGGATACCCCGCTCCCAGTCCGCCGGCCCCGACAAAACCAGACGTCTCTCGCGTGCATACACATCGTCGACGCTGCAGGATGGCACGAGCTCCCAAACAGGTGATGAATCCTCGATCAGCACCAATACCGGGCGAAGCAAGAAGCGCTCCAAATCGACCGACCCGAACAAAGAACTCAAGAAGCGCTCGAAGCGCAAAGTCGTTATCGATGACTTCGAAATGATGCGTGTCCTGGGCAAAGGTTGCGCAGGCAAAGTTCTACTTGTGAGGCACAAGACAAGTTCGGATCTGTACGCCCTGAAGGCGATCACGAAGCGTCACGTATTGGCGCACCAGGAGCTGCAGCATACGTTGACTGAACAAGCTGTGCTCAAGCGGATGGCAGCAGAGTCGAAGGACCCATTCGTCGTCAAGCTCTGGTGGAGTTTTCATGACAAGGAGAATTTATTTTTGGTCATGGTAAATGCTCCTTCATATAGTGCAGAAACGCGCGTTAATGGCGTTTTCTCTCCCCCTAGGACTTCCATCCAGGTGGAGATTTGGCCACGCAGCTTGCACGTTGGGGTAGACTAGGTCGGGACCGTGCCCGCTTTTACGCCGCGGAGATAGTAGAAGGTGTCGAAGGCCTGCATGCAGCCGGCGTTATCTACCGCGACCTGAAACCCGAAAACATTCTCATCGGTGCAGATGGACACATCGTGCTGACAGATTTTGGTCTCTCAAAAGAGTTCCCGCGCCGTATGGCTACGGCGACTGCGCCCCCCACTCCTTCAGGAACGCGGGGCGAGTTTTACTCTGCTCCAGGCAGTGAGCCCGCCACGCCGCCCTGGATGAAGGGCGAAAAGACCCAGGACGTCGCAGTAGGATGGCATGGGCAGACTGCTGGCTCTATGGATGCAACAACGACTTTCTGCGGCACGGCAGAGTATTTAGCTCCAGAAGTCATCCAGGGATTGCCGTATAGCTACGAGGTCGACTGGTGGAGTTTCGGTACGATGCTTTATGAGATGCTGACGGGAATTGTAAGTGTCTTAGGCTTGGATTTTCATCATTCGCTGACGTGTCTTACCAGACGCCATTTTGGGCGAATAACCACTCTGATATGTATGTCAGGGTGCTGCAAGACGAACTGCAGTTCCCTGAGGATAGGGCGATTGACCAGGATACGAAGAGCTTGATTCGAGGGGTGGGTGACGCTCTAGCTTCATGATAGCTTCAAGTCATTTATAGTCACCCCTAAACACAGCTCTTGCAACGGAATCCTGCACTCAGGATGTGCGAACCGCGGATCAAGCGGCACCCGTACTTCTCCATGATGTAAGTTAATGATTCTTCATGACTCCTACCCACTATTGATTCCCTCCTTTTCACAGTGACTGGTCGCACGTGTATTACAAGCGCTATATACGTGAGACAATCTTCTCTACTGCAATAGATAGACTCGCTTACTCACTGGTGTCCCTCCAGCTCCTTATATCCCACCCATCGATCCCTCTAATGCAAGTGATACCCAGAACTTCGACGACACATTCTTGGACATGGAACCAGTGATTGACGACCCGAATGACCAGGATCAGACTGATACGGACCGCGAGCAGACAGATGCTGAACCCACGGATGGCGAGGACTCCAACACGACGCCCTCGCACTCGCGTAGCCCATCGGTGCATCCCAATGACGAGACGGTTGATGTCTTTGATGGGTATTCGTTCAAAGGCCGGCATTCTGTTATTATAGACGACGACGACGATGACGCATCTGGAGAATCTGAAAGGGAAGAGACAGACGAAGAAGAGATACCCGACGTCCCTGCGCTGGACATCACCGCAAATATCGTGCATACTCCTGAACCAATAGAGATCGAAGAAGTAACGCCTATTGTCGATGAAGAAGTAGAAGTTCCAGAGCCGAAGACTCCTGAAGCAAGACCGCAGATCTTGCCAGAGGAGCAGCCCACCGAGATTATTGATCAGCCGCTGGAGGATGCTGTTGCAACACCGGTCGACTCTGTCGTATCATCAGAGCAGACTACCACTCCTCGCAAGGAATCACCGATGCCAATTACTCCCACGTCGCCTCCTCAAGAGATTGTACCACTTCCACCATCGAAGGATGCGAAACCAAAGGTCACGAAACCAATCGCTACTCGCCCGGGCGCCCATCGTGCTGCGCGTAATCGCAGAGAGAAGTCTGGTGTTCCTGCGTTGGACCGCTTCATTTCTGATGGTCCTGATGAAGAAGATGGTCTCACAGAGAAAGAGGAGGAGGATGACGACTGGGACTTCATTGAAGCTGGGGACGGCGAGGATCGCAATGGCACAAAGGGCACAAGTTTGTTTGCTCGGGGTGTCGTTGACCGGTACCGCCTGGCGGTATTCCGCAAAGCGTCGACCCCTTCGCATCGGACGGGTGGACGCTCATTCTCTGGTATATCGAAGGAGTCTGACGTCCATGGCGCCCACCCTGGGGACTCGCCTAGTCCATCCGAGAAGCACCGCCGTGGACGTGCACCTGGGTTGAAGTTCCGAAAAACACCCAAACAGTTCCTCCGTGCAAAGTCTCCCCCATCGTCGTTTTCTGCCAAGTCTGGTTCAGCTGTCAAAACTCTCACTCCCTCTACATCCGCCACGCTATCGTCTGCATCGAGTGGTGGCCTCCTATCACCCTCCGTCTCCGGGACGAGTTCAACACCAATGTCTCCGTCGCTCAAATCGAAAGAGTCGGCAACGTCGGTCGGCGAAAGTCTATCGTCAGATCAGTCAAACGGTGATACGATACCAGAAACCTTTATTTCACCTGAATCGACGAGGGGACCTTCGGCTGCTCATCCTGAGGAGCCCGAGAAGCTTAAGAACAAAAAGCTCAAGAAGTACAAAGAAGGAGCAGAGAAAATGCTCTCCCTCTTTGCTTCTCCTCGTCAATGATCACGATCCAGATGACCGCGGGTCCGGTTTCTTCTCTTACAGCATTCTCAGAGTCAAACAATAATCTTGTATCCTTCATCTCAAGACCCCCACTATCACTATGCATTACCTCACATTACTTACTTACTCGCACTTTCCTTCATCGTCGTTTTTTATATCAGTTCATCAAGGATGGTTGCGCGAGTAGAATCGCGACCGATTTTCTTTCACGTATGGACCCGGGTGCTTTTTTACGTTCTTAATCGCTTGCGTCTTTCTGTCATTACTTGCATTGCTGTTTTGCTCAAGATTTATCATAAATCGTATGCATCCAAATAATCGTTGAGTTGTTCATTGCGAGGTCTATAGTTGTCAAACTTGATTTGCCTAGCTGCTAGCGTTCGTAATCTAAGGGAGCGGACACGTGCCATAATACGTGATTCGATTACATATAACTGAGCACAGGAAGGACCATCAGGTATAGTACTAGTACGTGGAAGTGGAAGTGGGAACCTAATCGTCGGGTCTGCACGGAAAAGGCCTCTACACAACTGTGCACGAATGCAGCCAGCAGACCACTTTCCCACGGACAGTAACTTCTTCAGTAACCTCGAGCAACGACGCCAACATACACAAATTGACTTCGCTCAGTGGTGTGGTCGTCTCAAAATCTATCACCCGCGGGGAGTGAGATCCAGCTACCAGAGCCGCCTTAATAAGCGCAACTTCGGTTTTTCCTGGTTCTGATACCAGAATTAATTTCTGCAACATGGGAAGATGAAGGCCTTTGAATATGGCAATCAAATTAGGCGGAATGAAGGGATGACGGGTGATGGGGAGAGCCATGGATTCAATATCGAGGCAAAAACGCGTGTCTAGATCAGGTTCGGGATCAGGAAAGAATATGATCCACCGTGAAAGTCTCCAGACGCGGGCAGATCACCGCGGTGGAGCATATGTCACGGACAGAAGCAGAGTCGATGCGGAGATGTCGTATATTTGTGGTGGTAGGAGTAGGCTCAGAAGGGATGGCGGACTCGGAGATGTAATTAAAACCCTTAACATATAGACGAGAAAGATTGGGTGCATTGAATCTTTTGAGATCAGATATGTCGCACTGCAAGGTTCTCAACTGGGGTGTATCCAATGTGTCCGGCTTGACTTCCCACATCCAGCGTGCGGTCGACACAGAGGTCACAGTTTCCCAACGCCCTTTCTCGGACAGGAGGATCTCGAGTATTCGGGAATTCGCCTTCGGGTATAGGAGAGGTGCAAACCGTCTTCCTGATTCGGAAGCGAGCGATTTGGAATCTATGCGAAGGGTGAGAGGGTGATCTCCAGAGCAGGCAAGCCAAAATTGCAAAAGAGACGGAAGGAACGGCGGTAATGGTTCGATTGAGCTCGGAAGTGCAATCTGGATGCACGACCATAACCTTGTGGTCGAACAGGCAACGACTCGCCAAAGGCGGCATACCCGGGTGAAGAGTAGGGGAGGAGCGGTAAGGATTGCCGAGGTGGCACAGACGGTACCATATTCAGGTGAGGAAAGACTAGGATGATAGTCTGGTCCATTGAAGTCGCGGACTATGAGCTTGAATATTTGCTGTAGGAGTTCCACCGGTAAATTATTGATGTGGGGTTCGGAGTTAATGGTAGGGAGTATGCTACTGATTCCCCGCACCCCCATGCTCCTCTTTCCAGAGGTTTATAGGCGCAAAACGCGAAATTTAATTGCGTGCGCTCGATGATTCCAGATACTTAGTAGGGGTTACAAACTCAACAACACTGTAAGTGGGTGAGTATATAAGGTAAGTACCTCATGGACAACACGAGTCAACACGAGTAAATATTCCAACACAAGATGCCCGCACGATGCGCCGTACGAGGGGGGTTGAGACCGCCAAAGAAATAGTGCATGCTCGTTATGTCGTAGGTTGTGATGGTAGGATGTTAGTTATTTTTCCGTGTGGCATTGCAGACCGAAAAGTTCATAGGTGCGCATTCATGGGTGCGCAAGGGCCCAGGCTCTAGGCATCACTATGGACGGAGAGCAGACAGGTAAGTTACGTCAACTGGTCGATTGTCGCAGGCAAACTAGAAATTTCGTGACAAATTTGTACAGGTTTGTACAAACTTGTACAGAATTGTACAAGAAAAGACATTGTTGTACAAATCTGTACAAGCACCAAGCGTCCACAAGCATCTCATGGCAGTAGATACGGATTTCCCAGGCGTTCGTCATGTAAGTGTCTGTTACTGTAAGTGAGTGTGTACATAAAGTAAGCACCCACGAGTCAGATACGAGTACGTCTGATCGAATATTTTCAACAGTGTCATCCACTCCACGAGTCGTTTGTGCTTGACGATACCCGTCGACCCCTTCGGAGCGGACGGTCGAACGCTCATTTCCTGGTATATCGAAGGAGTCTGACGCCCACGGCGCCCACCCTGGGGACTCGCCTGGTTCATCCGAGAAGCACCGTCGTGGACGTGCACCTGGGTTGAGGTTCCGAAAATCACCCAACAGTTCCTCCGCGCAAGGTCTCTCCCATCGTCGTTTTCCGCAAAGTCTGGTTCAGCTGTCAAAACTCTTACTCCCTCTACACCCGCTACGCTATCATCTACATCGAGTGGTGGCCTCCTATCGCCTTCCGTTGCCGGGACGAGTTCAAGGTCGATGTCTCCGTCGCTCAAAATCAAAAGAGTCAGCGACGTCGGTCGACGAAAGTCTATCGTCAGATCAGTCAAACGGTGATACGATACCAGAAACCTTTATTTCATCTGATCGACGAGGGTACCTTCTGCTGCTCATCCTGAGGAGCCCGAGAAACTCAAGAACAAAAAGCTCAAGAAGTACAAAGAAGGGGCAGAGAAGATGCTATCCCTCTTTGCTTCTCCTCGTCAATGATCACGATCCAGACAAACGGTTCCTTTTCTTACAGCATTCTCAGAGTCAAACAATAATCTTGTATCCTTCATCTCAAGACCCCCATTATCACTATGCATTACCTCACATTACTTACTTACTCGCACTTTCCTTCATCGCCGTTTTTTTATATCAGTTCATCAAGGATGGTTGCGTGAGTAGAATCGCGACCGATTTTCTTTCACGTATGGACCCGGGTGCTTTTTTACGTTCTTAATCGCTTGCGTCTTTCTGTCATTACTTGCATTGCTGTTTTGCTCAAGATTTATCATAAATCATACGCGTCCAAATAATCGTCAAGTTGTTCATTGCGAGGTCTAGTTGTCAGACTCGATTGCCTGGCTGCTAGCTGCTTAGCAGGCCCGTTCGTAATCTAAGGGAGCGGACACGTGCCACAATAGGTGATTCGATTGCATATGCACAGGTATAGTACTAGTTGTAGGAAGCTAAGACACGGCTCAGTGTTGAAGACAACGACTAAACATTCGGAATACCTAAGACACCACTGGAGAAAGAAACGTAAGGAACTAAGTAACTGAATAGACTACCTCAGTGTTGAAGACAACGACTGAGGTACGATGACGACGAAATTAGAAGGAAATATAAGTGGTTCAACGGACACGTGATGATTTGGGGAACAAGTACGAAAGAAGTAATGCATGGTATACGAATATGCGAGTTGAGTGTCCTACACTGATACGCAGAAGTGGGAACCTGATCGTCGGCTCTGCACGGAAAAGGCCTCTACACCAACTGGAGGGGAGTGCACGATGCACGCCGGCAGACCACTTCCCCACGGACAGTAACCTCTTCAGCAACCTCGACCAACGACTTAAAAATACACACATCGACTTCGCTCAGTGGTGTGGTCGTCTGAAAATCTATCACCCGCAGGAAGCAAGATCCAGCTACCAGAGCCGCCTTAATATGCGCAACTTGGATTTCTTCTGGTTCTGAGATCAGAATCAATTTCTGCAACATGGGAAGATGAAGGCCTGTGAATATAGGCGGAATGAGGCGATGACAGGTGATGGGGAGAGTCATGGATTCAATATCGAGGCAAGAACGCGTGGCTAGATCAGGTTCGGAGTCAGAAAAGATATGATCCGCCCTGAAAGTCTTCAGGCGCGGGAAGATCACTGCGATGGAGCATATGACACGGACAGAAGCATAGTCGATGCGGAGGTGTCGTATATTTGTGGTGGTAGGAGTAGGTTCAGAAGGGATGGCGGACGGGGAGACGAAATTAAAGTCCTTAACATATAGACAAGAAATATTGGGTGCATTGAATCTTTCGAGATCGCACATGTCGCATTCCAAGGTTCTCAACTGGGGTGTATCCAATGTGTCCGGCTTGACTTTCCATATCCAGCATGAGGTCGACGCAGAAGTCACAGTTTCCCAACGCCCTTTCTCGGAAAGGAGGATCTCGAGTATTGGAGAATTATTCTTCTGGTATGGGAAAGGTTGAGATCGGCTTCCCACTTTGACCACGAGCGGTCTGGAGTCTATGCGAAGGGTGAGAGGGTGATCTCCAGAGCAGGCAAGCCAAAATTGCAAAAGAGACGGAAGGAACGGCGGTAATGGTTCGATTGAGTTCGGAAGTGCAATCTGGATGCACGACCATAACCTTGTAGTCGAACAAGCAACAACTCGCCAAAGGCAGCATACCCGGGTGAAGAGTAGGGGAGGAGCGGTAAGGATTGCCGAGGTGGTACAAACGATATCATATTCGGGTGGAGAGATACTAGGGTGGTAGTCGGGTGCGTTGAAGTCGCGGACAATGAGCTTGAATATTTGCTGTAGGAGTTCCACCGGTAAATGATTGATTGATGCGTGGGTTAATGGTAGAGAGCATGCTATTGATTCCTTGCACCTCCATGCTCTTCTTGCCAGAGGTATATAGGCACAGGATGCCCGCACGACACGCCGTATGAGAGACCGCCAATGTAGAAAAACGGGCCAGTGCAGATAAGGTTCAAAGAGTTTCGACAAAGCTTACTGTATATCGTTCTCCCCGCCAAAAAGTGTGACAGGCAGACTGTAAATCATGCTGATCAGATACACTACAAAGTGAAACTCAAGTACGATATATAGCATCATGCATGGTATCTTTTGAGTTGTACGGTAATTTAGGAGCGCTATGATGAATATCTATAGGTTTTTGAAAAGTTTCAGGAAGTATAATTATCCTCCAAGGTGGTACCCGAATCGCATCTGTTTGCACAGCCTTCCTGTCAGTGACTTCCCTTCAATGGTAATTACAGTAATGCAGACCATCGAAAGTCGCATCAGGAGCGGATGGTATCCAACTTAGGACAATCAAAGTTGTTCAGGTCAGTTGCCCTAGTAAAAATCTATGCATCTCCTTGTGTTGTTTACTAGCCTTCCATCACGCAGAGCTTTGGCCTCGGAGATCGTTTGCTTAAGGAAGGTGCTCAAATGCACATCTCTGTAAGTCAGACCTAGCATGTAATATTTATCGCGGCCCATCCTTAATGTCAATCTGAACTAGGCATTCTATAGTCTTGGCAGTGATGGTGTTCTCGTAGTATGTACTTCCCTTGTCAAAATACATACTAGACTTATTTTGCCCTCGCCCTAGCGTACTGGGCGCATGCCTTGTTTCAATATTCCAACAGCTCGTTATCCTTTTGGGTCTTACTCAAACAAGGCGCTGTCGAGTCCATCTCTATCGATTCCATGATCGAGCACGGTCTTACAAATCATCGTTCCGTTTCACCTGCTTCGATTGAACTGTCTGATGATTCAGATCAATTTGCAGATCCGCTTTCCTATCCAGTGAAGGTATGAAAATCTCCACGGTTAGGAACGGTTGCAAGATGTATATCTGATGCTATAGGTGGCTTTGAACCGTCTGGATGCACCAGGACAACAACAAATTCTGCGTTCTCGTTGTGTCGTAGGTTGTGATGGTATGATGTTTGTTATTTTTCCGTGTGGCATGCAGACCGAGAAGTTTATAGGTGCGCATTCATAGGTGCGCGAGGCTATAGGCATCACTATGGACGGAGAGCAGACAGGTAAGTTACATCAAATACTAGCATGTTATTGGCTGTTACCCAGACGTTGACCTCCGTTAGATTACATCTGGGGTGTGGTCGATGTCGTAGTAGATACGTATTTCCCAGACATTCGTCATGGAAGTGCCATCCACTCCACGAGTGGATCGTGCTGGTTGATACCCGTCGACCCCTTCGCAGCGACGGGTGGACGCTCATTTTCTGGTATATCGAAGGAGTCTGACGCTCACGGCGCCCACCCTGGGGACTCGCCTAGTCCATCCGAGAAGCACCGTCGTGTGGGTTGAAGTTCCGAAAAATATCCAAACAGTTCCTCCGTGCAAAGTCCCTCAATCATCGTTTTCCGCCAAGTCTGGTTCAGCTGTCAAAACTCTTACTCCCTCTACATCCGCCATGCTATCATCTGCATCGAGTAGTGGCCTCCTATCACCTTCCGTTTCCGGGACGAGTTCAACGCCAATGTCTCCGTCGCTCGAGTCGAAAGGGTCAGCAACGTCGGTCGGCGAAAGTCTATCGTCAAATCAGTCAAACGGTGATATGATACCAGAAACCTTTATTTCACCTGAATCGACGAGTGGACCTTCGGCCGCTCATCCCGAGCAGCCCGAAAAGCTTAAGAACAAAAAGCTCAAGAGTACAAAGAGGGGGCAGAGAAGATGCTATCCCTCTTTGCTTCTCCTCGTCAATGATCATGATCCAGACGACCGCGGGTCTCCGGTTCCTTCTCTTACAGCATTCTCAGAGTCAAACAACAATCTTGTATCCTTCATCTCAATACCCCATTATCACTATGCATTACCTCACATTACTTACTTACTCTCACTTTCCTTCACCGTTGTTTTTTATCAGTTCATCGAGCATGGTTGCGCGACTAGAACTGCGATCGATTTTCTTTCAAGTATGGACCCGGGTGTTTTTTTACGTTCTTAATCGCTTGCGTTTTTCTGTCGTTACTTGCATTGCTGTTTACTCGAGATTTATTATAAATCGTATGCATCCAAATAATCGTTGAGTTGTTACTGTCAGACTTAATTGCTGGCCCCGTTCATGATCTAAGGGAGCAGGCAAGTGCCATAATATGTGGTTCGATTGTATTACTGAGCACAGGAAGGGTCATATTGGGTATAGTACATGGAAGTGGAATGTGATAGTCGCCTATGCACAGCAAAAACCTCTATACCAACTGGAGTGGAATCTTAACAGTATGATGCACGACAGCAGACCACTTCCCCACAGACAGTAACCACTTCAACAAACTTGAGCACGACTCAACAATATCCGCATTGACTGCGCTCAGCGGTGTGGTCGTCTGAAAATCTATCATCCGCGGGAAGCAAGATGCAACTTCCAGAGCCGCTTTAACATTCTCAACTTGGGTTCTTCCTGGTTCTGAGAGCAGAATTAATTTCTGCAACATGGGAAGATGAAGGTTTTTGAATATGGCGATCAATTTAAACCGAATGTGATAATCGGAGATGGCGAGAGTCATGGATTCAATATCAAAGCAAGAACGCATGACTGGATCACGTGTGAAGATATGACAGATCTCATCCACTCTGAAAGTCTTCAGATGCGGGAAGAACGCCGGGGTGGCGCATATGGCATGGACAGAAGCACAATCGAGGTGGAGATGTCGTATATTTGTGGTGGTAGGGGTAGATTCACAAGGGATTGCGGCCTGGGAGACGTGAAAAAAACCCATAACATGTAGACTAGAAAGATTGGGTGCATTGAATCTTTCGAGATCGGTTATGTCGCATTCCAAGGTCACAGTTTCCCAACGTCCTTTCTCAGAAAGGAGGATCTCTAGTAGTCGAGAATTTGCTCACCGCCTAGGAGAATGGGCAGCCTTCCGAGCCACCCATTTCCGAACGGTCCTCTGCGCTCTGGTGAAATTCTTAGGACTCATCTGGAGGCTGATTTATATATGTTTCATAAGATATGATGCATGTTTAATATGACATGCATCATATCAGCCCGCATTCCAGCTCACTTTCAGAATCACACTAGCTGGCCCCGCTTACGATCTAAGGGAGTGGGCACGTGCAGGGCTCTCTTGATCCAAAACCACCGCCATGCCTGGGATTGGGGGCCCCATGCTGGTAAAGTTAGGGACAAGTGAGGCGAGTAAGTACTAGCTCAATGCTGGACTCGTTACAGTCGGCAGCCCTCAGCTGCGCCCCAGCAGCATTAGCGGAGCGCTGTTGGAACCCGCTGAACCTGTGGTCGCTGACATGGCAACAGCGACCCAACCCATCTCACCCATATACCTTCCCCAGCGTATTGCAGTCAATTAGTGAGATAGTCAGTGTGCCTGCAGCTGGTTGTCAGTGCTCCGTGGTAGGGGTCGGGTTATCTTAATTTCTTTTGGGCTTTTGCCCTTCCACCGCGCGGCCCCTGCGTGTGGTTGATCATCCCTTGTCATGATGGTGCATGGTCGTCCATTCCTTGCATTGACCCAATCACCTTACATTCCACTCTGGTTTCGAACACATCTACTACCACAATGTATGCCGTCAGGGCAACCGCTATTTGTTTTAGGTACATGATGCGGTATACAAATGTATTTTCAAAAAAAAAAAAAGGAGCGGGCACATGCCATACGTGGTTCGATTGTGTAACTGAGTACAGGAAGGACGATATCAGGTATAGTACATGGAAGTGGAAACGTGATCGTACGCCTCTGCGCAGTAAAAGCCTCTACACCCACTGAAATGGAGTCTTAATAGTGCACGATGCACGACAGCAGATCATTTCCCCACAGACAGTAACCTCTTCAACAAACTTGAGCAACGACTCAACAATATCCGCATCGACTGCGCTCAGCGGTGTGGTCGTCTCAAAATCTATCACCCGCGGGAAGCAAGATGCAGCTTCCAGAGCCTCCTTAACATGCGCAACTTGGGTTTCTCCTGGTTCTGAGACCAGAATTAATTTCTGCAACGTGGGAGGATGAAGGCCTTTGAATATGGCGATCAATTTAGACCGAATGCTATTATGATCGGAGATGGGGAGAGTCATGGATTCAATATTAAGCCAAGAATGCGTGACTATATCATGTTCGGAGCAAGGAAAGATCCGATTCACCCTGAAAGTCTTCAGATGCGGGAAGATCACCGCGGTGGAGCATATGGCACGGATAGAAGCATAGTCAAGGTGGAGATGTCGTATGTTTGTGGTGGTAGGAGTAGGTGCATAAAGGATGGCGGCCAGGGAGGCGTAAATAAAACCCCTGACATGCAGACAAGAAAGATTGGGTGCATTGAATCGTTTGAGATCGGATATGTCGCATTCCAAGGTTCTCAACTGGGGTGTATCCAATGTGTCCAACTTGACTTGCCATTCGCGTACGGTCGACACAAAAGTCACAGTTTCCCAACGCCCTTTCTCAGAAAGGAGGATCCCGAATATTCGAGAATTCGCCTTCGGGTATAGGAGACGTTGAAACTGTCCCGGTTTGACGAGCGGTCTGGAACCTATGCGAAGGGTGAGAGGGTGATCTCCAGAGCAGGCAAGCCAAAATTTCAAAAGAGGCGGAAGAAATGGCGGCAATGGTTTGATTGCGCCCGGAAGCATAATCTGGATGCACGACCATAACCTTGTGGTCGAACAAGCAACGACTCGCCAAAGATGGCATACCCGGGTGAAAAGTAGGGGAGGAGCGGTAAATGTTGGCGAGATGGCACACATGATATCATATTCAGGTGAGAAAATACTAGGATGGTCGTCTGGTGCGTTGAAGTCGCGTACTTGAACGAGCAAGAATATTTGCTGTAGAAGTTCCACCGGTAAATGATTGATGTGGGGTTGAGGGTTAGTGGTAGAGAGTATGCTATTGGTTCCTTGCACCTCCATGCTCTTCTTGCTGGAGGTTTATAGGCGCAAGCTGCCCGCACGACGCGCCGTACGATGGGGTTCAACCGTTTGGGACTGCGAATATACAAAAACGGGTCAGTGCAGGTAAGGTTCAAACGATTTCGATAAAGCTCATATAATCCTCCTCTGCTATACATTACATTCAAGTACGATAGATAGCATCATGCATGGTATTGTTTGAGTTGTACGGTAATTTACAAGGGCTGTGATGAATATCTATAGGTTTTTGAAAAGTTTCAGGAAATACTCCAAAGGCACTTAGCACTGCACCCGAAATCGCATCCGCATGCACAGCCTTCTGGCGAGTGACTTGCCTTTTTGGTTGACATAACAGTTTACTTTCGGAGTTGTGACATCATCACGGCTAGTTACGCAATGTTACATACAGTCACATTGATTGAAATTGGTGAGTTCCTTTTGTACAGTTGCACTTCCACGTTCTTACACAAAGAGAACTGCAGGTCAAAATGTAGCTTAAGTTGACATCAATTGGGAACTCGAAGGTGACCATGTCGACTATCTACTAGTCGCTGTACAATAATGAGCACGACGTGATCACCGCCTGGGAAAATGAGCAGGCTTCCGAGTTAACGATTTGCCGAGGTCCTCTGCTACATTCTGGTGAAATCCTTAGGACCCATTTGGAGGCCGAGTTATGTAGGCCCTTCATGAGCCCACATTCCAGCTCACTTTCAATACTACAGCAGAGTGCTTGGCTCCCCGGAGATCATCCAGTCTGGAGACTGCTGAGGTCAACTAATGAAGTTTTCGCGCGATGCTTTTGAGGGGATTGTAACTCAGTAAGTATTTGTCTTGACTACGGCTTTCTATGATTGCTAACATGTGCATCAGGAGCCATTTTAGGCAAATAAAGAACATGCATATGTACAGTATACCAGGGTGCTGCAGGACGAACTGCAGTTCCATGAGAGAGCAATTGACCTCACCCCATTTCTAGGTGTGGGTGGCATTCTACCCACATGATGACCGCAAGTCATAGCCCTTACAACGAAATTCCGCACTCAGAGTGTGCAACACTAACATGAATGTTCTACGTGAGACACCTCCCCTGACAGACGCACTTATTTGGTGCCGCCCCTGTAGCCCCCTACTACCCCATCCCTCTGATGGCAAGTGATGCTCGCATCATCGACGACGTATTCCTGTATATGGAACAATTGGTCGACGACCCGAATGGCTAGCATTAGATGGATACAGATTGCGAGCAAACGGACGCTGAGCACACGGATGGAGAAGACTCCGACATAACGCTCATTCTCTGGCATATCGGAGGGGTCTGGCACCTACCCGGCGGACCCACCAAATCGGACAGGAGGCCCAAATGCCCCAACGACGGCGAAAGAGTTTGCCGTTGGCCCACGGCTGCTACCTGGCCTCTGTAGTAGACAAATGATTCCGCAATGAGTATTTCAGATCATTCTGCAGTGGAAAGTCAAGATGTATTCGAGCAGGTTCGGTCCAGGGAACATGCCGGACCTAGAACCGGACTGTGTCATAGTCTGGTTCGGAAAAGTTCAGGTTCGAACCGAGGTCTCAGTCATCGATTCAATGCCAAGATAATTGCACCACGAGGGTCTTCAGATGCGGGAAATCAGTGGGATGAAGCATATGGCATGGAAGCATTGTGGAGTGGGAGTTCTGGTCCTCGTACGCCATGTGATTGATGTCTATATTGTGTTGAATTCATTCTGAAAATGTCACTCCCGTGCAAGCAAAATCAGCATCCAAAACTCTTCTTTCAACATATATCGCCTTCTTGTTTGTTTTGCGCACAATGACAAATGCTCCTCAAGTTGCATGATCTGGAGCAATAGCCATGTACATTGTACATTCACGCTTGGCATCGACAATTTCTGGATGTCACATGTCGCAAGCTGGGTTTTGATGTCACAGTCACACGAGGGTGGAACCTTTTGAAATAACAGCTAAATGTGTCACCAAGGCAGAAACCCTCATTACTAACATATGGATTTTTGATTTCTCGCATACATGATTATGGCACAAGCGCCCATGTTGCGCCCGCGGGGTGAGTCTTGTGACAAAGACGGAATTCAGTGTGATAGAATTGAACCTTGATATAGTTCAGAACGTTCATGTTCCGGCGTCTGTCGTATGCTGCCCATATCTTGCGCGCAGCAGATCTATAAAATCATACGTGAAGCCAACCATTCCGCTATTCCTTAGAGCTGCCGTTGCAAGTTGCGTCCGACTCCGTACCTGATCCACCGATGTCGAATATGCCCGAGGAAAGCCATGTCGATGTGCTTATTGTGGGTGCTGGTCCAGCAGGGTTAATGTGTGGTAATGCACTTGCTGCTGCTGGAATTCATGTCAAAATTTTGGACCAAAGGTACGGAGTCTCGAAATGATGCGCTTGCACTTATCCTAGCATTAATGCAGACCATCGAAAGTCACATCAGGAGCGGACGGTATTCAACCTAGGACGATCGAAGTTGTTCAGGCCAGTTGCCCTAGTAAAAATCTATGCATCTCCTTGTGTTGTTTACTAGCCTTCCATCACGCAGAGCTATGGCCTCGGAGATCGTTTGCTTAAGGAAGGTGCTCAAATGCACATGTCTGTAAGTCAGACCTAGCATGCAATATTTATCGCAGCCCATCCTTAATATCAATCTGAACCAGGCATTCTATAGTCCTGGCAGTGATGGTGTTCTCGTAGTATGCACTTCCCTCGTCAAAATTCATACTAGACTTATTTTGCCCTCGCCCTAGCGTACTGGGCGCGTGCCTTGGTTCAATATTCCAACAGCTCGTTATCCTTTTTGGGTCTTACTCAACCAAGGCGGTGTCGAGTCCATCTTTATCGATTCCATGGCCGAGCACGGTCTTACAATCCACCGTTCCGTTGCACCTGCTTCGATTGAACTGTCTAATGATTCAGATCAACTTGCAGATCCGCTTTCCTATCCGGTGAAGGTAAGAAAATCCCCGGGCCTAGGAACGGTTGCAAGATATAAATTTGATGCTATAGGTGACTTTGGACCATCTGGATACACCAGGAAAACAAGAGATAGTGCATGCTCGTTATGTCGTAGGTTGTGATGGTAGGATGTTTGTTATTTTCCATGTGGCATTGCAGACCGAGAAGTTCATAGGTGCGCATTCATGGGTGCGCAAGGCTATAGGCATCACTATGGACGGAGAGCAGACAGGTAAGTTACATCAACTACTAGTATGTTGTCATCGGCTGTTACCCTAATGTTGACCTCCGTTAGATTACATCTGGGGTGTGGTCGATGTCGTAGTAGATACGGATTTTCCAGACATTCGTCATGGAAGTGCCATCCACTCCACGAGCGGATCGTGCTTGATGATACCGCGTGAAGGGGAAATGGTACGCTTTTATGTCCAGCTTTCTGATAGCGATGTTTTGGATCCAGTCACTGGGCGGGTGGACAAAAACAGAATGAGCCCGGAGAAGATACTGGAGGTATGCATGTTAATGATGCGAGTTCTGCAAAAATCTGATTATCGTGCACCTCAAGGTCGCCAGGAAGATATTGCATCCCTACAAGATTCATGAACCAAAGTTGTATTATTGGTGGACGGTTTACATCAGTAGGCACATTATATGGAACATGTGAAATGATCAAGCCTCAACGTAGCAGTTGGACAGCGAGTCGCTTCAAGATTTTCTGTCAACGAACGGATTTTCATTGCGGGGGATGCATGCCATACGCATTCTCCAAAAGCTGGTGACTTTTCCTGCAACTAATTATGGATCTGTTTTTCCGCTAACGATATATCAGGACAGGGCATGAATGCTAGCATGAATGATACACACAATCTAGGTAACGGAATAAAAAGTTTCCAGATATTTATTGACACTGATTGATTGTGTGCAGCATGGAAACTTGTTCAGGTCTTAAGGGGCCGAGCGGACAGCTCCCTATTGAAAACAGTGCGTCTCTGCCCATACGATCACCTACTTTTTAAAACCTGTCCTTTCAGTATGAACTGGAGCGCAGAAAATTCGCACAAGATCTGATCGAGTTCGATCGCAAGTACTCCACCATGTTTTCAGGAAAGCCAAGGACTACAGACAACGATGACGGCGTGTCTCATGAAGAATTCCTAAGGTTTATTACCCGTAAACCTCTGAGCTATGTTTAAGCTGGCTGACTGCCAACAGTGCTTTCCAGGCCAATAGTGGATTGATCAGTGGCGTTCATGTACATTATGCGTCTTCCGCTATCACGAATGGACTACATCAACACTTAGCACCTCACCTCATCATCGGCGAACGCATGCCGCCCCAAATCTTCGTCGGCGCGGCAGATGCACGTCCTTACGAAATCCAGGATATGCTCCCGTCTGACACGCGGTTCAAGCTTCTGCTCTTCGTTGGCTATTTAACAAAAGAACGTGTTAGAGAACTCGACATTCTCTCTGACGAAATGCAAGACCCTTCTTGCTTCCTGCAGAAGTATGGTTATTCCGCGGAGGGCACAGCTCAAAGCATGTTCAGCATTATCACTATCATGTCTGGTGACAAGGAAGAGGTAGAATTTACTCGACTACCCACTTTGCTTAGACCCCACTGGTCCAAGTATGTCCTACCAAAATTTACTCTGTGATTGTGTCACCAACCCATTTTTAGTGTTTTGCTTGATGACAGTGACGTCGTGCGAAGACTAGGCGGTGGAGCATACGAAAGGTTCGGCATTGACCCCAGGACTGTGACGTTGGTTATCATACGCCCTGACGGGTATGTTGGCATGATCGCGCCTGGGAGTGCGTTGAAAGATGTCGACAGCTACTTCGCAGCTTTTACGATTCCACGGAAAGTGGCAGTGTTGGGCGCTCAGTCGACTGAATAGATTTTTTGGCCCGTTAGTCTGCCATAGTCTCCTATTGGCCCAATGATGGAACTGAGGCCCTATTACATCGCCGTTTTACCTTGTTCATCGAATTCGCGATGATCGCGCGACTAATAAATTAATGCCACCAGAGAGTTGTCAATGTTGAACATCGATATACAAAACAAATTAGCTGAGCTTATCAAAAAATGCTGCTCAGGCGGGGGAGTCGAACCCCGCTTTCCAGCAGCCATGTTTCGAGCATGACAGGCCGATGCGCGATCCGGAATACCACCACGATTGTCAGTCCTGCAAATGGAAGTGTGATAACTTGACACAAAAGACAAATTAGATGAGCTTATCAAAAAAAAAACAAGGGCGCGGGAAGTCGAACCCC
The DNA here is from genome assembly GCA_930272055.1 of Rhizopogon roseolus. Classification (NCBI taxonomy): domain Eukaryota; kingdom Fungi; phylum Basidiomycota; class Agaricomycetes; order Boletales; family Rhizopogonaceae; genus Rhizopogon; species Rhizopogon roseolus. The sequence continues at coordinate 100,229 of CAKNEV010000016.1, forward strand.
GCTTTTCCGCAGCCATGTTTCGAGCACGACAGGTGGATGCGCCATCCGATATACTACCAAACGATTGTGAATGCTGCAAATGGAAGTGTGATAACAATAAAAAGACAAATTAACCGAGCCTATCAAAAAAGAGTCGCAGAGTCCAACACGCTTTCCCGCAGTCATGTTTCGAGCATGACAGGGGGTGTGTGGGGAGTTGAACCACGCTTGCCAGCAGCCACGTTTCGAGCATGACATGGGTGGGGAGTCGAACTCCACTTTCCAGCAGCCATGTTTTGAGCATAACAGGGGGATAGGGGGGTGCGTGGGGAGTCGAACCCCGCTTTCCAGCAGCCATGTTTCGAGCATGACAGGCGGGTGTGCCATCCGGTATACTACCAGATGATTGTTAATGCTACAAGTGGAAGTGTGATATGTAACTTGATCAATGATACAAATTAGCTGAGCTCATCAACAAAAAGTCGCGCCGAGCTCCCCGCTTTCCCGTAGCCGTGTTTCGAGCATGACAGGCAGGTGCGCGGGGAGTCGAACCCAGCTTTCCAGCAGTCATGTTTCGAGCATGACAGGTGGTGTGCCATCCAGTATACTACCAGACGATCGTCAATGCTGCAAATGGAAGGGTGATAATTTGATACTAAAAGACAAGTTATATAACTGAAGTTATGAAAAAAACAAACGCGCGGAATCGACCCGCTTTACCGCAGCCATGTTTCAAGCAAGGTTATCTATGAAAACTGCATTACAGTTGTTTGCAAATATCTTGACAGTAGCCCCATCCATCGGATCGCACTGCCATGAAATATTAATGGTCACAGGCGTTAAACCATTAGGCTGAGAAGTGTGGACCTGGTCGCCTATGGAAGTAAAGAAGGGTATGATCACTGATAGATGCATTGCAGGTGAAAATCTAACAACGCAAGCAAGAATGTCCTCAAATGGAAGATGCTAATGTTCATAAAGGTTAATGGCTGTTAGTTCTAATTCTGGGTCATTCCGCGGAGAGACGAGGATGTTGCTCGCCCAAGCTGAAAACCATATTCTCATTGCCTTCAAAAATCGGTAAGGAAGATATATATATAAATCAGATATGAGCTATAAATGCGCTTATTATCATAGGTATATAGATAGATCAAGCCTTGATACCGCTGTAAATCAATTCAGTGCATCCAGGCGCTCTCGTATGAGCCGCACGCGCTCCTCCACAGAATCGAGTGTCGCACTGATAGAATCTACCTCCATCTTCCAATCACTACCCACAGGGCCAGAAAGCACCGCAGCACCACCCCGCGCAGTCGCACGCCCAACTGCCATCTCCTCCCATAACCCAGTGACAACATCCTGCACCCACTTCTCTCGCTCCTCCGCGCGCTTCGCCTCCTTCCTCCGACCGGCCTCTTCCCGCTGACCCACAAGCATCAACGTCCACAGATTACTGAACACGAGAATCACGATGACAAAGTACAGAATTGTCATCGAGGAGGACTGCTCCCAAGCTTCCTTGACGAGCTCAAGCGCACCAAACGTCGACCGCTTCGCGACAGTGTATGCCCCGTCCCACGTTTCGTACGCCCATTGGAGGCCACGCCTGTTCCGCTCGTGTTCGCGCGCTTTGCGCGCTTCTTCGTCAGAGATACCTGCAATCCCTCTGAGAGTAGGCTTGGACAGTTCTACGATGGGACTGATGGGCTCGACGGGCGCAACTGCTGTTGGATCTACACCTGCGGGAATGAACTCGGCTTGGTGTTCTTGGATGTACATCCTCATCGCCTTGTCGAGGTCAGAGTGATACACCTTCTGGCCATCGATCGCCGATTTCTCAATCAGACCTGTAGAGACCATGAGCATAATGACTCTGCAGAGCGTAGAGAGTAGCCTCGCCTTTAATAAAACTCCTCCCCGTCCATTCCACCTGCGTCGTGACGATTACACGCGTAGAGATCGCACTTGCCCACATTATGCAGGTCTTCGTCTTCACGGAGAATACACTACCACTGGGAACATCGGGCGTTTTTGTTGTCGTCAACATCACGATGAAGTTGTCAAAGTCGCATACAACAGCCTCATCGTGGATCTCGCATTTCGTTTGCCTCGGACCAACGCTATTGTTCAGAGGCTTGATATACGACATATTCCGCGCCAGCAGCTTCGGGTTATCGCCTGTAGGAGACCAGTCCGATATCTGCACATCTACGCAGGGGGTCAATAGACATCTAGTAGAGGGAAAAGGCACTTACCCATGAGCTTCTGGTCAACCCGCATGAAGTCCTTGATGAATCCACTTGCAAACATCAAGTTGTATATCTTGTCCGGGGTTCCAGGCAATACGGTTTCCAGCGCTATCTCGTTGAGGTGGCTCCCGTCTTGTGAGCATGAACAATGCGTGACTTTGTTGACGTGATGCGCAGGGGCTACATCTTTACCACCGCTCACGACCACGGGGCCTGATACATCAGACGTACTGGCTTGTGATGCGATATTTCCAGACGAGCCGGTGCGGGTATCAGGAAAAAGGTCATCAGGGCGTGCGGATCGCCAGATGTTAGCAATGACATCATATGTCGTATCCCGAGCAAGGAACGAGGCGAACGTGTATTTTGCCTGTCGTGTAGTTATTTGGATTGCATTAGGAATAACAAAGGCAGTCATCTTCTTCTCGAGCGCGGTTATCTCGTATATGGGTATTGAGAGCTGTAGAGGTATAGTCAATCTGTGGACATGAAGCAATGCACCGCTCCTACATCAGTAATCCAGCCGAAAATGTTGGCATGGAAACATATGTGATTCTCCGAGATGTATATTCGGCCCTGAATAAGGATCTCTCGCTGCAGTGCGCACCCGTAGTCTAAGAGCATATGAAGCAGTATGTCGACAGTTTGTAACGGAATAACTCACCTTCGATGAGATAGTCGCCCTCAGGAATACTGGGAAATAGCTCATGGAAATCTGCATTGCGCTTGCTATTTGCAACAGCGAAACCCGTCACAGGAATGTCCTCGTCGATGTTAAGTTCATCCGACGCATCACTCTCTCCACTAGAAGAGAATGTGTCTGTTTGACCGTCGGAAAAGTCGCTTCGGCTGGAAGAAATGTGCTTCGCGCGACTACTGGCGTCGAACGAGCTCGGCATAGATGACATGGAAGCGGAAGCAGTGTGCTGCACTTGCGTGCGAGAAGATCCATTTGAACTGACTGTTCCATTAGTGGCTTTTGATACCGAATTGGGAACCGCAGGGACAGGGGGGACTTGAGGGGTGGCGTTGGTCATAGAGAGACCAGAGGCAGCACCAGAAGGTTTGCGAGGGGGTGATGTAATTGAGGGACGACGCCAACCACGTTTATTCTTCGAACCTGTACTGGTCACAGAATGGATGGATCTCGCGTCTGCGTCATCAAAAGCAACTAAGAGTTCCTGTGGGTTCGAGCTCTTTCGAGCATGGCGGGCTGCGGTGGGAGACTCCACGATGTAGTGTGTTATTACACCACCATGCTCGTGACGACCGCCTGGTTTGTTTGTGTCGGCACGGCTGCTCTCCGCACGCGCCTGATCGGGTTTGAGTGGAAGGGGCTGTGTTTGACCGCGCATTGACTGTTTTGACGATTCCCGTCCAACCACCTTGGGAGCGTCAAGCGTCGTATGAATTTGAGAATCAGATGAGTGAGAGGGGCTACGCTTGTCTACAAAGCCTCTCAGGTTTCCAGTTGATGAAGCTGGTGTGAGCTGGCGCGAGCTTCTGGGTGAACTATTGGCGCTGCTTGGCCTCTGCCATTCGTCAGGGAAGTGACGACCAGGTGTTGGGGTGGCAAGCATTTCCTCAGTAGTCAGGGAAGTGTCGCTTGCCATTGGACGTGCAGCGAACGATACAGCATGCCTGTCTTGAACCATTCTCTCCTGCGAGCGCGCGCGTCGGGTTTGACTGTTTTCAAAAGACGAACGGTCCTGCGAACGAGTTTCAGGTAAACCAGAAATGTCTGTGACTGCTGTGCGCGGTGACGGGGGTACAATACCAATCTTGACGCTGCCCTTGGTGCTGGAGTTGTCAGGGGTTTGGTCGTTGGAGGTAGTAGAAGAAGGATAGTATGATATCGTCTGGGAGTGTGGGCGGGTCGTAATGGACGGGCGCGGTGAAGGTATTGGATTGTCTTTATGGGGGGTCTGGCCACTTCCACTTGGAGATGTCGGGGTTGGCTTTACAAGTTTCGAAAAGAAATTGGGCGCCATTGTTACAGTAGTCTAGGACACCCGATCCCCCCGTGAAGATATCAAAGTGGGTACAGACTGCACTTGATGAAAGTCAATCAAAGCCGTCACAACGCAGAGAAACTATTTTTTGGTACTGCGAACAGCATTGAGAAAGTCCTAAACAACCGGGTTCAGCAGGCGGCGTCCAATACCAATTCTACCTCAAAAGGAAGGATCCGGCTCCGTCGGGCTCCAAATTGTCCTGAATCATTCACCCTCCTCTACTAGACATGGCAAACGATGCAGTCACAGTGATAGAAACTGCTGAGCAGTACAATGAACTCGTAAGCTCGAACCTCATCGTGCGTATCAATTTTCACCTCGATCGCACAGATCAAGAGCGGAAAGACAACCGTCATCGACTTCTGGGCTGATTGGTGTGCCCCATGCAAAGCCATAGCCCCCCGATTCGAAAAACTCGCCCAATCCAAAGCCAGCGACAACCTCGTCTTTGCGAAAATTGAGCTCAAGACGGATGACCCGAATCACTGGACAGGTCCGGTCGCAAGCGAGCTGAAGATCGTGTCTGTAAGTAGCGTATTGTCTAACAAACGCTTGGCCCTTGTTTGAGTGCTCATTTGTGTCAGATACCGCACTTTGTGGCCCTGAGGAATGGCGAGAAGATCGGGTCTAAGAAAGGATCTCAAGTTGACCTTGCTGTGCGTGTCACCTCCTTCTCATTGTTCCCGGATCTGAGAGGATCTGCAGGGCTTTGTTTCTGAGATCCAGTCATCCTAGGCATAACTAATCGATAAACGCTATGCACCATCAAGCGGTCACCTTATAGAATTGAATTAGCTTAAATAATCGATCCACAAGATCTCCACAGCAGACTGTCAGCAGGAGTAGCTACCGCTCGTTTGGACGCACGACGTCACGAAGCGTCATAGCTGAAATGAAAGTCTATTCACACGGCATTTCTTCATGTCGCTTGACGTGAACATGCATAAACAATGTCCTGTCTTTAAACCATTGTTTTAAGTTCTGTCAGACCTTGTCTCACCTTTCAGCTGCACATTATATAGACATAGACTTCACTAGACTACACTAGAGTCGCAATGCCTTTCAACCCCATTGAAAACGCCCAGGCCTTTACCAAGATTGTGAGTGCCCGCTGCTCAGTATTTATCTGACATCTCATCGCGCACAGATTAACAGTGGTAAGACCGTCGTGATAGACTTCCATGCAGACACGAGTGGATGGAACGGGTTTACCTCACAGCGGTTTACCGAGCTCTCAGACACGTTCGTCCGCATCGGCGTAGACTTTTATCGAGTGAACGTGGATGAATTGGAGGAAGTGGTGCTAGAAGCTGATGTGCGCGTTGTATGTATTTGTGTTTCTGATTTTCTTTTTACGAGACCGAACAAGATTAATGTTGCAGGTGCCTACATACATGGTGTTCAAGGACGGCAAGAAGGTCGGACATGCAACGGGCGTGGACGGGTTGAGTTTGAATGTGAGCACCCCGTGTCTATCGTCATTCCACTTCACACTCACTGTTGTTGTTCTCGCGGTTAGAAATTAATGGGATCATACGTAACAGGATGGGCTTGCGCGGGTGTTGGTTGGGGAGCAACCCCAAGACAAGAAGCAATTGATACATAAAGTGTAACAGGATATATATTATGGGATATTACACATACAATGTACAACAGAGTGGAGCAACTTTAACTTGACTTCTTGGCCTACAAACGTGCCTCGAGAAGGACGCGCGGAATTGTATATTCGATGAAAATCAGGCATGCACAACGTTGATTCAAGTGTCGTTTGAGTGTCGTCATACGCAAGATAAGGGGATGAATTTGATATTTGAAATAATGGTTACCGCAAATATACGACAAGCAAGGTCAGGTGTTCATGCTGCCGCGTCATTCCTGGATCTGGATGAATGCGGGGGCGGCTCGCTGCGAGGGGGATTTTCCAGAGCAGAAACCGATGGGCAGAATAAATCCTATTTCTGGACGTGCATGACGCCAGGAGGAGGCCATGTGTGTTACGGCGCGTTTCAGGTTAACCATATATGGGCCAAATCAAACAGATGTAAATTAACTTTACCCGGAGACGACCACCCTTTCTCATTCCACCTCGGTCGGTTTTCTCTTCAACCTTTTGACCTTTCTTCATGACATTACTAGGCGGAATATTTGCTAAACGAGATAAGCAAAATCGTGCTCGCAGTGCACCTGCAAATTTGAACACACCAGCTTCAGCAACTTCTGCTGCGTCCATTTCTAGCACAATCGTTTCCTCAGAACCAGATTATGTCTTTCCAGACAAGTCTCTTCCCCTGCCGGGAACTGTTTATACCGGCCCAGCAGCAGCATCCTCTAGCAAACTGAAACTTCCTTTTCGTCGCAAATATCACCATCAGCCTCATGCCGCAGGTAACCAGCCCGGCATCATTTCTCTCAACGACGGGCAGCGCATTTCTGGTGTTGTCTCTGAATCGGGTCACGGCCTCCCCCTACCTCCACCGAAGTCCTCCATCTTTGCAATGTACCATGATCGAAATACCAATTCCTCTCCCTCCCTTGCCAATGAATCTACTGTCCCTTACTCTCTTTCAGATACCACTAGCACAGTCTCCGTTGTGCATAACGAGCCACACACACACACCGCGTCTCCATCCACGCAACTATTCTCTCCACCTAATAAAAAATCTGGCGGGCTCTTCTCCTGGGCTAGAGAGCGCACAAAATCTAAACCTTCCCAGCCCCCGGCGACCATTGCAGCACTTTCCACATCAACTCCTGCACAAGGTGACAATTTCAATTTAAGAGCATTTCGTCATGTTCGCTCCGAGTCCCCCACTCCTCCAGCCCATCAGCTCGATCCCGATCTTCCTCTTCCTCCTGCACGCCCACGGCCGCGCGGGGATAGTGTTGCTTCTGATTCATCGCAGAGGATATCTGTCGCAGCGTTCCGCGAAGCCCAGGCCCGCCGCAGTTGTGCAAACTCACCTGTTCCTTCATTCCGTCCCTCTTCTACCGATAACCTTGGTGTTGAAAACAATTCCAGGAAGCGTGCTTCCACAGTCTCGACACCTACTGGAAGTGAATTCCTGTTACCTCCACATCGTAATTCGACTGCGCCTCAGCTGTCCATTCGGACTAGTCGAAATTCATCAGTTTTGGATACGGAGTCAGATGATTCCGAGGATGACGACGACGAAGAAGTAGACAGCGATGGGGTGCCAATCAAGCCCAGCCGCAAGGCCACCGTAACGCGTCGTTCTGGTGCGCGATCGCGGTCTGATGCCGGTCATGTTGTGCCGAATGTCCAGGCTCAACAATCAGACCTCCCAAGATGGTCAAAGCCAGACAGCACACAGCTACGGCAACCCGATAACGATAGCGCGAGTGCAGTACGAGCCAGGGCATCCGCCTCCACGAGTGCTCTCACACCAAATGATGCTGCCCGCCGTGCTTCCATTCTAGCTGCTGCGAATGCGTCTTCTGTATCATCAGGTACGCATGCAGGCTCTCATTGCCCTTTTGCTCCTAATACGCTCTTTTTAGCTTCAGAGAAACCTTTACCATCAAGAGCGGTGAATGATGACGACTCTGATACCTCGCATTCTTCCAATAGTGACTCTGAAGACATGCCTTTGTCTGCGCTCGTTGCCCCACGCAGACCTGGAAGTTCTGCCTCAGTGTCTACTGCTGCTTCACGGCCTCGCATGCCCGCCAAGCCCCTGATTGATATTAAATCGCTCGTGGGAAGTCCTCCGATACTTAAGCCCGTCCTGAGACACGAAGATTCAGTAAAGGTACCATCGAACAAGGGTAAGGAGCGTGAGGTGGTCAAGGATGAGCCTTTTGCTCCTCCCCCAGTCATCAGTTTGACACCAAGCCGCTCGACGGAAATTCCTACTTCAGTAATTCCCTATTCATCCGCAAGTTCTGGGCCTCCTACGCGTCATAAGAAGTCAGGCAGTGACGTAGGGCCCGTTCCTCGGATGTCCTCTGAGCCTCTGCCCGATCCAGATGATGATTCGATGACCGCCATCAAACTCGTTACTTCATTTGACAAAGCACGAGAGACGTCACTATCCCCCACAAAACCCTCACAAAAGATGCCACCCCCGTACCCCGCTCCACCACCTACTGTAGAACGTGTTGATAACGAAGAGCTTCTTCATGATGATCGCATCGTGCCAACGCCTGTTCGAGAGTACAAACCACCAGCGGCTTTCAGCGTCACTTCACGCCCACCGCGTCCATATAGCGCAGATATATCCCAGCTATCGTCGCCTACCTCGCCAGTGGCTACATTTTCTTCCGTAGCCAAAAGGTCTCCTTCTCCACAAGCATCATCCTCGCCTATCAAGTCTTCATTCATTCCTCGTTCTCGGGCAGCTACCTTAGCTCAACAGTCGGATGCACCATCGCACGACAGATCGGATTCATCGTCCGTTGTCTCAACCTCTCAATCCTCCCACTCCTCACGTCTCCCACGTGTCCCTCTTATCAATGCAGTTCCTGACTCGCCTTCAGTGAAAGCCAGCTGGGGGTCTTCGAAGGATCTCTACAAACACAAAGCACGCGCCCCTTCGGCTCCAAGCTTGGCAGACAACAGAGTATCTCGACCACCGTCCAGCATACAAGTCTCGCTCGCTCCCTCGACGCCGCGCATGCGCATGTCTGCAGCAGCACCCCAGTCACAGATGCTGATGCCGTCCCGGCCGTTCGCGGGTAATACTAATAGTTCGATGCGAGGACAGAGCCCCGCTGGAAGCTCGACGGGCGACTCGAGCAGCGGCCGTGGTGCACCGTTTACTCCGCGCGACGGGAGTGACCTTGGGGTGAAGCCCGGACGGAGAGATGGGAGCGATGCAGATTCGACTCTCAAAGCGCGGGGTGCGAATGCAAGGCGGTCGACTGTTAGCTTTGAGGATGATCCACCTCCGCGTGGTCGGGAGAGAGTGAAGAATGATAACGTTGATGAAGAACGACGGAATGAGCGGAGGCGGAATGAAGCAAAGGCTGCGATTGAGGTTCGTGTCTTTTTGTGTGTAAGTGGTGGTGGTGGTTGTGATCCTGATTCTTATTCTCAGCTCGGGAAAATCGTCAATGGCCGTGGACCTATCGTGCATAATGGTTCTGACGATGACCTCGTGCAGCCTGGACAGCGGATGAGCATAAATCCTATGATGGGCATGGATGGTGCGATGCCAGGGATGAATCCTGCTGCATGGGCACCGTGGCAGCAGCAGCAGCAGCTCACGGCGGGTATGGCTCCTATGATTCCACCGTTCAACAACGATCCGAGCTACTTTGCTGCTCACCAGCATGCCATGATGATCGCGAAGCAAGCGTACCAGATGGCAGTGGCACAACATGCGATGGCAATCGCTGGCGACCAGTGGGAACGAAACTCCAATATAGGCGGTGGGTCTGTATATGGAAGCGGAGGAGGTAGCGTGTATGGAGGCGGCGGAGGCAGCATGTATGGCGGAATGGGGGGCGGGGGTATGCTGAGCGTCCCTGGGATGGGCATGCCCAGTATGATGCCGAATCAGTGGTCCACAGGCAGCTCCATGGCCTTTCCAGGTCGGATCAGCAGCTCACAGAGTGAATTCGGAGGTGGCTCGAGGAGTGTGTATGGGGAGTCCTTTGGCCCATCCATGTCCTCGCGGTCGGGACACGTACCTGCCGCGTACGGCTCACCGAACAGTGCAATAAGCGCGTATGGCGGAAATCCGAGGCCGCGCGCCAAGACTGGTGCTTCTCAGCCTTCGAACTTGCAGTCCCAGACACCCGGTCGGAGCCCTGCACGCAAAATTGCCCCACCGTCGAGCTGGAAGAATGCCCGATAGCACATTACGCGGGACGGGATGGCGCTAATCATACTGACCATTTTTTTCTCAAATTAATTGCATTATTTATCTACGATGCGACCTTCTTTTTGCCTTCATTCATTCGTACTATGACCCCTTTTTAATTCTACGATAGCTTTTTTTCGTTACTGACATTGACGTTGACCACAGGTACTAACTTTAGCTACGTGGACGATTTTCCTTTCCTTCCTTATGTTTTCTTATATCACTCGCATTGAACTAGCATTGATACCACGTACCACTGTCAATCCAAGGCCAGCCACTACAACTTTCCATATCAAGGATGCTCAGAATCTGCATCATGATACTAGCCCGAGAACAACCTTTTGGACGCGTAGTGGCATATGACATCTCGCACAGACTGACACGATTGTCATTCAACCCGACTTGACTCCTTGCTAGGCCCGCAGCGGTGGGAGACAGGGAAGGTATCTCTGGCTGCTATATATAGATCCAGTGCAATGGGGATGTTTAAATGTCGAGAAACCATTCTGCTGCAAACTACTGCGCATGCTTTGCCGGGAAAGTCACAAAGCCAGAGTTTGCCTGTTGCAGTAAGTTCAAGTGAACAGACCATGACATACGCAGGTACTGAAAGCCTGTCGCAATCTTCCCCTATTGATGGAACATGCACCACATGCATACTTCCAGAGGACGACACTGACCACAAAGATGACACGTTTCTGATCGACACGTCCATTTCGAACGATGACGCCTGTCTACACTATCGCTTTGAGGGAAATACTGGTGATTCTAGCCTCATCATTGTCTTCATCAACGACACGTTCGTTAACCTTCATGTCTGGGATCCAACCGTTGCCGTGCTAAAACAGCAGCACCCACACTACCGTTTCCTCCGCTATGGTGAGTGAACTGCCATAGCATGTCACTAAGTACTCTCCGAGTCTGCATTGTGACCTCGTAACACTACTTATTAGATATTAGAGGCTATTCGTCAGATTCCATTGGAAACGCAAAGAAGATAACACTCGAATTGCTCTCCAACGACCTCCAAGCCCTTCTCGTACATCTCAATATCTTACATGTACAATCCTTCATCGGCCTTGGCCTAGGCGCCCATATCGCCCTCCACTTCCTTGCGCGGAATCCCACAATCGCCTCTTCCTTTGTTGGCGTCGGCTTAGAGTATCGCCATAAATCGCGAGAAGACGTCGAGTACGAATGGTCGCGCCGCATCTACCTCAACTATAACACGGAGAAAGGTGTCGGTTTAGTGGCCGACAAAGCTGTTTCGCGGTGGTTCACGGCTGATGCACGCAATGGGCCCGAATGGCAGCGCATAAGGGAGATGATCGCCAAGGGGAGTGCAGAGGGGATGGAGAAAGTGGCGTCTGCTGTAATCGAGAGTGTGGGGTATGGCGATAGTGGGTACGATGCGAAACGAATCCTTGGCACGCTCGTCGTGCCTGCTCTGTTTATTTGTGGGGCTGGGGACTACGTGTTGCCCGAAGAGATGAAAGGGTATCCTGCGTTGATGGGAGAGGGCCTGGGCAGGTTTGTCGAGGTGGGGAGGGCGAATAGGTTGGTTTGCTGTGAGCGTCCGGATGAGTTTGTGGCGATTTTGAATAGCCACGGTTGGCCGAGGGGCCGCGAGGATATCTGAGCATCACATTGCTTTTTCATACGAAACTCTTGCAACATCTTGCGAGCGGCTGGGAATGGTTAGGGTATGTAAATACATCATGCTTGGGAAATTTGTACCACAGGAGACTGCGCCGCACCATCATCCGCATCATCCCTTTACTTGCAATTACTGCCTACGATGTCAGTCAAACAGATCACCTCTCACAGTCAGTTCGTGTCCATCGTAGGTACTTTCATAGCCATTGACATGGTACCGCAGTTGACCGCAGACATCACGGTTCCAATCACTGGTCGTCGTCATGATGGCATATGTTGGACTCTTACCAGATGATGGAAGAAGGGAAGACAGCCTTCATAGACTTCGTCTCTGAAAGGTGTCCTCAGTGTACAGCCATCGCCCCCACTTTTCACGAGCTTGCAAGCAAATTCTCTTCAGAAAAAATCGATTTTTACGCCATCGATGCTGAGAAACTCGATGACGTCAGCTTTGAAGTTGGCGGGATAACACATGTAAATATTGGATGTCTGTGAATGCACCGATGACCTTCTGCTGACCGCCGATCTGCACCCAACTGTCCAGTATCCTACATTCATTGCATTCAAGGACGGGAATAAGATGGAGGAATCCACGTTTGGTGCTGATCGGGAGAGGCTGCAGGTACGTCGATACTACTACTATCACTTTGCAACGTGGAGACAGCCTCACCGCCTTTTGCTAGAAATTTGTGGAAAAATACTGTTCACTCTGACGTCTGAAGGATGGTTCACAAATATGCTTGCTATATGTCTGAGCTCCCGGAGCATTTATGACTGCGATCCAGTCTGGAGAACGCTCCAGGCGTAACTTGCGAGTCCTGAATTCGTCTAGGGTCCAGGGTGAATAAAGACGGTGCTTAAGCTTTTACGACGTTTCCTCGTTGATCGGAGTCACAGAGCGTGAGCCTCCAACGGAACGTGAATTTTGCGTCCGCATGCTTTTCGCTGTCCGGCACTTTTGACACCGCAGCTCGATCGAGATCCTTGTCTAGGCCTGCTGTATTTGAAGGTGCCTGCTTGAAACTTCATCAACTGAATGCAACATCAATCTGACGACAACGGTGTGTATCAGCCTGTTGTCAGCGTGATCAAGGCAGACAGAAAGCTCCATGCCATCTGATTACAGATTACTGTTATGTCAGTCTTTCACTCAGTGTTATGTGCTACTTATAACTCGAAAGTGGAGTGAGGTGAGCAAGCGTTTAGTTAATTTAATACATGACCGTGTGTTCATCATGATGGCTATGGATTGCACATGACTCGTCAGTACCCGAGTAGTCTGCTATAATAGTATTAGTGACCATTTCTGTTGCAGGTTTCCGCTAGTGCCGATCCCCCCGCCTCTCATCTATGCACCGGAATGCACGGGATGAGTGATTAATGCCGCAGCAGGAGTTTTCGGAAGAGAAAGTGTATGTCAACGTAAATCTGTTCCTCTCGAGTTAATTGACATGCATTATGATTGATATAGTTACGTAACAACTGCATGAATAGTCATCGGCGTTATGATACAACCGCATAAGGAGGTGGCGCCCGCACGATTTGTTACAATCATGCTGCCACTGGCAAGAAATGTTCGGCGATGGCTGTATGTGGTACCTAACTTCACACAAGTTGGCATCATGACTCCAAGCGAAGCATCACGTGCGATCTGTCGTTCCTACTGGTGCTCATGCTAGTTTATTAACACAGGAAACGGAGACTAGTCGAGCGGCCCAGGCTATTGTGGCCATGTCCCGCCATCGCAATTTCGGAAACAGAGTGGGACGTAGTTCTGACTGATACTGCCGAGTACTGCCATGGTGATAACTCCTGCTGGACTATAAGTATCGCACAGAGCACCCGAATGATAACCCATAAGGTCGTCTCCCTTTTTTCTGAATCCTCCATCATGTCGACCTTCCCACCGCGCTTCTCAACCAAGAATCAGGTAGTAAGCAATTCGACATGCATTGACGGCTGGGGAGTATCACTTATGTCTAACTACTCATAGAATGGTTCAGCATCTTCGAGTTTCGAAGTCGCTCCTTCGAGCGACCCAGGGCCAATGAAAGCCTTGGCACACATAAAGGACCTCGTGAGTCCATAATTCGGATCATCTAGCCTTGAGGACTCACTTGTGTAGATAAGCCGCTCCGCTGAAGAGGTTAATGAATCTGCTATTGTTAGTTTCGCCTGGTTTCCCTTTGAGACAGTTTTTTGACACTTTAATGTAGTCCTCCGCCATTGATGCCATCAGTCATGCAGGTGCAATTGACGACCGCAAGATGCTTGTAAGTTCCCAACTGATCCAAGGGACCAAACTCTGTAACGATCTTGATTTTATTGCGCCTCAAGCTGGAGAACCTGTTGTCGTTCATGGCCAATCATCCTTCAGGGAAGATTTCTGGAATGACTCGGCTTTTCGTTATTAAGAACTGTAAGTAATGTATCACTGATTCTGGATAGAATCACGAACCCTGCCGTAGTGTATAATGACCTCGCTCACCCTCCTGCTACTTTCATTGGACCCGAGTATCAGTTCCGCAGTGCTGATGGTTCAAACAATAACCCTGATGCTCCCGACCTCGGTAAAGCTGGTACACCTTACGCACGGTCTGTGCAACAGGCGAACCCCTTACCACGTAACCAAATGCCGGATGCCGGTCTTGTATTTGACACCCTGCTCCGCAGAGAGAAGGTATGTTTGTGATAGAGATCTGCTTCGGTATCTTACGAAGCATAATACTAGTTTGTGAAACATCCCGCAGGCCTCTCCTCTTTGATGTTCTCCTTTGCAGCACTTGTCGTTCACAGCCTATTCCGTACAAATCACACTCCTGGCAAAAATCATATTAACATGACTTCAAGTTACCTAGACCTTGCACCATTGTACGGAAATGATCAAGAAACGCAGGACAAGGTTAGTGTTTCCACCAAAGGTTGAAGTGCTTGGCATCTAATGATATTAACACAGGTTAGGATCAAGGAAGGACGTGGGTTGCTTCACCCCGATGTATTCGCTGAAGATCGTCTTCTATTCCTCCCTCCCGCAACTTGCGTGCTCTTGGTGTTGTTCAACAGGAACCACAATGTACGTCCGTTTACTATGGCATTGCCAACGATATTTATTTAAGCTCTATAGTACATCGCCCGTCGTTTACTTGAGATTAACGAACGAGGTACCTGGAAGGATCCTGCGCAGCACAATCTCAGCCAAGCTCAATTCGTGAAGCAAGATGAAGAAATCTTCCAAATTGCACGCCTGTGCAATTGCGGGTGGTTCGCAGCCGTGATTTTCTCTGACTACTTGTCGTGTATTTTGGGCTTCGTCAGAGAAGGGTCCTCTTGGAGTTTGGAGCCGTTCGATGAAATGCGCACCGAAGATCACCAGATCTTCGAGCGTGGCCGTGGCAATGCTTGCAGTGTCGAATTCAACTGCTTGTACAGATGGCATGCAACGACGTCTGTTCAGGATGAGGAGTGGATTATTCGCCAGTTCCAGCAGATTTTCCCTACGAAAAAACCTGAAGATATCACCCTGCAGGACTTCTTTCAAGCTGAAGGGCGACTCGAGGGGACTGAAGCGGATCTTGAGCAGTGGACGTTTGGGGAGTAAGCAACTCAGAGACCACTTTGGCGCTGCTCCTTACATTCCATTTACAGCCTCAAGCGTCAGACCGAAGGGCCCAACAAGGGTGCCTTCAAGGACTCCGATCTTGCGAGTTACCTTGCGACGGCGTTGGTGATCATCACAATCTGTCTGTGTTAGAACTGACGCCTTCTCTCAGGACTTCTACCCACGCTGCTGCCTTCGGTGCTCGTGGTACACCCTCGGTTATGCGCCTGCACGAGATCATGGGAATCGAAGCTAACCGATCATGGGGTGTTTGCTCGCTGAATGACTTTAGAAAGTTCCTCGGCTTGAAGAGTAAGTAACACGCTTCGAATACTTCTCCGATACTTACCGTCATATAGCATACTCCAGCTTCTTGGAATGGAACCCGAATCCTGAAATTGCTCAAGCCGCCGAAAGGCTCTATGGTCACATTGATAACTTGGAGTTGTACGTCGGTCTCCAGGCCGAGGATACCAAGCCTGTTATGGAGGGCACCGGACTTTGTTCAGGTATTACGATTCGCCCACGGTGTAATCGTGGAGACTTACTGCATCTTTGCTAGGTTACACCATTTCTCGCTCTATTCTGTCAGATGCTGTCGCCCTGTCTCGTGGTGACAGATTCCTCACGCAGGATTTCACGCCTTATAATATGACTGCATGGGGCTTCGCTGATTGTCATCGAGACCCAGATGGTTATGGGTTCGGTTCAACTCTTGGCCGTCTCTTCCTCCGCACGTTACCGAACGACTATACTACGGACAGCATCTACACATGGTTTCCTCTCATGCATCCAGAGCCTATGGAGGGTTACTTGAAGAACCTTGGCAAACTTGACGGATACTCCCTTGCACGCCCGAAATATCACGGGCCTCCTATTACGGTGAATAACTACACGGAGGTTTGCCAAGTGCTTCGCAGCACCGACGAGTTCGTGCCTGAGTACGTTGACCGTGCAGCAGAGGTCATCATAGGAAAAGGGTGCGTTGGACACACTGCTGCTTTGGTTAGCGCTGACTGGCCTACAGGTTCTTTGCGGCATCTGCAAATGGCGCTGAAGAGCAAAAGCAGTTCATCAGTGCGCTTGCTCCTTCACCGGAAGCTGTCTCTAAGATCTGCGCCTACTTCTACAACGATACGAGGGAACTCATCGAGCAAACATCGTTCTCTCAAGTTGGATCCAAGACTCGTGCTGTCAACATCGTCCGCGATGTGCTGAAGTTTGTGCCTTTGCGCTGGGCTGCTACTGAAATCGTACGTATTAGCGGACGCCAAGATATCCTTTCATCATAATTGAATTTGTGATCACAGGCTGGCATTCCACTCAAGTCCAAGCAAAACCCTGACGGTATCTTCACTGAGTCTCAGTTGTTTAGCATGCTTTCTGAGATTTACCAGTCAGTCGTGACGTGTTCTTTCCCACTCAATCATCACTGATGTGCTTCCAAGATTCGTGTTCCTTGAGGTCGAGCCTGCGAAGTACATGCTGTTGAAACAAAGGACCAAGGACCACGTGCAAGAACTAACACATATAATCAAGAGTAGTCTTGGTGGTATTGAGAGAAAAATTCCGTTCGCTGGACTATTTGACACCTTGTCTGGTCTCTTCGGCTTCGGAGCTAAGGACAACAATGAGATTGTCAGGCGCCTGTTTGAGTTTGGCTGTTCCACCGACCAGGTTGTCAACTCTATCCTTGCGTTGTTGGTCGGTGCCACTGTCGACATGTCTCTCGGTATGTTCTCCCTACTTCTTCTCATGGAGATGAGTTCTCAGCATGTGGCTGTCATAGCTTTGACGAACGTCATCAACCAACTTCTTAGTTCGGATCTCTCCATTCACGCGGTTACGTGTCCGGATGCCAAGGGCATGTCCAGTTTGACTGCCTATATCATTGAAGCGCTCAGTACGTGTTCTGTTCTAGCTAGTATGCCCTTTTGACACATAACTCAGGAATCGACCCACCATTCGCTGGCGTCTACCGTGTTGCCAAGCAGGATGAAACCTTGGCTTCTTTGACAGTCAGACAAGGTGAACGGCTGTTCTTAGATATTGCCACGGCAAATATGGACGTGAGTCATAATGATGCGAGACCTTGAATGTCATTCACACATGAATCTCAGGAGAATGCATTCCCTAATCCAGGAACCTTGGATACTACTCGTGCTTCTGGACGCTATATTCACGGTGACGGTTGCTTCAAGGTTCTCGGGGAGGAGCTTACTTCAAAGATCATGACCGAGGTACTCCGTGGCATTCTTTCGTTCGATAACGTTCGTCGCGGCCCGGGCCAGTCAGGGAATCTTTCTCGCTTTGAAGATAAGGCACTACCAGTGCTGCGCTACGCGTACCTTGATGAGAAAATGATGCCCAGCGCGTGGCCCACGTCGATGGTCATCAATTACGATGTATCTGCATGAAGTGGAGGAAGTTGGACCATTTATTTTGAACGGTGTGCGCCATGATTTTATACCTATCGGACTGTAGTCGATTCCATGTCGTATTTTTCTGTCGGTTATGTATATCTACTTTAATGTTGTCAGCATATGTCATTCCTAATACACCTGTTTACTCCTAGTTCCCACTGGACGGTAGTCTTTACTCCCTTTGTAACCTGGGACAAAACATCTACTATGTAGAACGTCTTGATAGGTACGCGTGTATGTCGAGCCTGGCGCGTACATTGTAAGCTGTTGTATTAGTAGGACCTTCCAGGAGGTCTAGGTCAGGAACGCAGCTATTTACTGGGACTTCGTCCCGTGTGGTTGCGTGCCTGGAAGTAATTATACTGTAATATACTGGAAGACAATCAGAGCTGAAGAACATCCACAGAATGTGTCGACCATCTCCCCATTTCGCAAGGTTCATCAAGGTTAACACACGAGAACTCCCCAAAAGTTTCCTTTTGAAATGGACCTCCGTTGTTATTTATTGAGTTTCCGCAGTCTCAGGCGCGTGCTTCCGAAGTAATACCAACTCAGGTTTTACAGGGAACCCGTAAGAAACGCGTAAGGAATAACAAAAATTCCTAGGCACTACGAAAACCGGCGAAATAAGGTTGAGCCACAACTATACAGTAGCGTGGAGCTCATCATGTGACCACGAACTCCAACATTATTCCCCACTTCTTCTTTGCAACTTGTCGCACTTTGCCCTAAGCGATTGGCATCTTTCATACTCAGCGGTTACGATCGTATAGGTCGCTCATAAAAGGAGCTTGAAATTGAAGATGAGGGAAGAGTGTCAAATGAAAGGTTCATTTGACACCCTGTCCTTATTTTCAAGAAGTTGATCCACTGGCAGGAGACGGAAGTGGAATTCAGGCGATGTGTTTAAAGCATCTATAAACCTTGTTCCACTGGCATGTCTGCTTTAGGCCAGGGTTCTGTTTCGTAAATACTTCAAGTTGTTGTTTTGGTCTCTTCTGGCACCAATCAAGATGTCGTCGCTAACCATAGCACTACAGTAGATAAGCGATTTCATGTGCTCTTGAGTCTTGCTGATGCCAACTAGTGACGGGAGAAGATGTCATTAGCAAATGGCACGGGAGCGAATCGCCTTAGCCGTTCCCTTTACAGATATCTACAATAGCTCGTATAACGGACGGAGCAGGATGCCGGTCACGGGTAGTAAGACCATCCTTTAATTAGTAGCTGAAGACTTGAAGAAAGCACGATTACTAGTATTTGATAACTTAGACTTTGGAGTTACATACCAGCGATGATGTTACCTTGCCAGGATGTACTCCGAGTCAACGAGCATAACGAGCCTCGGATTCTGTCTGAGGGTGCAAGCAACTTCAAGTTGAAGGTATAGTCATATGAGAACATAATACCTCTTTTATATTGACCCAATTACCAGTTGTCTTCCCACCCCGTACGGTACAACGTGCGTTTCTAGCTACACCTCTCTTGCAAGCTTAGCTCTTGCAACCGCTATTTGTCTAGGTACATGATGCGGTATATGCCAAATGTATTTTAAAAATAAATAAAAAAAGGTATAGTCACATGATTTGGCGTTATTTTAGTATGTATTACGCGATTCATCCGACGAATCGGAAGTTCCTAGCGCCGGTCGTTCGACGCTTCTCGACCCGCACCGATGCCCTTGTGCCTACAAAGGTCAGTGTCCACAGGTTCTGGACGACTATGATCTCTCACAGCGAGTCTCTCACCCCTTGCAAAATACACATACCCCAAATCTCGACCTTGATGCGCCCTTGTACGACTCGCATGGCCGGCGAGGCGCTCAGGTGAATCTGCGGGGATAAGCATCGTCATCTACATCTAAATGTCGCCTACGACGCTGAAATAAGTAACATCTACGCCAGAGTTGTGACCAAACACGCACCTGAAGCACGTTGGCTTTGAACGTCCATACAGTTCCTATGAGAAATTGTCGTTGCGCGTTGCAATATGTTTCTTGTGATATCTTTCATGCAGGAGCCACAGGCGCTTCATCGCAAGGTGGTCGAGGTCTCATGTGCTAATATGAAAAGCCTCCGCGTCATGTAGATGCTGCCACCCTGTCGGCCTATAAGTATCACAGAAATGCGAGACGCCCAACTCAGATCCTATCTCAAAATCCCTCTGCTATGGCTACCCTCAGTCGAGCTTTCTCGTCCCGCTCCAAGGTCCTAAGTCGACGTATTTCTGTCATGTCTACCCGGTCATTCCGTTTCTCAACTAAGAGCCAGGCGGTAAGCACTCGGAGATTCAAAGGTTTTCTGGGGGTATCACTTGATGAACGACTTATAGGATAAGTTAGCTCCAAGTCTCGAGGTCGGAGCCTTTGAATCAGGGACAATGAAAGCATTGGCACACATAAAACACCTCGTGGGTTAACAATTGGGACCATATCGTACCATCAACTAACCACACATTTAGATGAAACGCCCCGCAGAAGATATCAACGAGTCGGACCTAGTTAGTGTTGTTTGATCACTTTCTGTGGTTCTGTAATTCTATTTGATATGTCCTCACAGTCCTCCGCACTCGACGCTATTAAGCATTCGGGTGCAATTGACGATCGCAAAATGCTTGTAAGCTCCTGTTCTATCTGGCGCACTGCTTCCTGACGATGTTCTCGCGTCGTCCAGTTAGAAAACTTGCTATCGTTCATGGCCAATCATCCTTCAGGAAAGATTTCGGAAATGGCTCGAACTTTTGTCATTAAGGATCGTAAGTAATGTATAACTTACTTCGGAAATAACTACGAACTCTGCCGTAGTATATAATGATCTCACTCACCCGCCTGCTACTTACATTGGACCGGAATATCAATTCCGCACTGCTGATGGTTCAAACAACAACCCTGATGCGCCCAACCTGGGTAAAGCTGGTACACCTTATGCACGGTCTGTGCAGCAGTCAAACCCCTTACCACGGAACCAAATGCCCGATGCTGGTTTGGTGTTCGACACCCTGCTCCGCAGAGAGAAGGTACATGTCTGACCCAGGGCCTGCGTCAAACGCTGACGCAATATTTCTACTAGTTCGTTGAACATCCCGCAGGCCTCTCTTCTCTGATGTTCTCCTTCGCGGCACTCGTCATTCATAGCATATTCCGCACAGATCACACTCCGGGTAGGGGTCATATCAACATGACTTCGGGTTACGTTGACCTTGCACCGTTGTACGGAAATGACCAACAAACGCAGAATAAGGTCCGTGATCATACAGCACGTTGCATGATACATATAACATCGGTACAGGTGAGGATCAAGGAAGGACGCGGGTTGCTTCACCCCGATATATTCGCCGAGGATCGCCTTCTTTTCCTCCCTCCTGCCGTTTGCGTGCTTTTGGTGTTGTTTAACAGGAACCACAATGTATGTCCCCTTATTCTACTACTCCCACGGTTATTAATACAAGCCCTGCCACAAAAGTATATTGCGCGTCGGTTACTTGAAATCAACGAGCGAGGTACCTGGAAAGATCCTGGACAACACAACCTTAGTCAAGCTCAGCTCGAGAAGCAAGATGAGGAAATATTTCAGATCGCACGTCTGTGCAATTGTGCATGGTTCGCAGCCATTGTGTTCTCCGACTACTTCTCCTGCATTTTGGGCCTCGTGCGACAAGGGTCAACATGGAGTTTAGAGCCTTTCGACCAGATTCGTAACAATGATCACCAAATCTTCGACCGAGGTCGTGGTAATGCTTGCAGTGTCGAATTCAACTCTTTGTATAGATGGCACTCGACGACCTCTGTTGAGGATGAACAGTGGATTATTCGCCAGTTCCAGCAAATTTTTCCCAGTAAGAAGCCCGAGGATATCACCCTGAAGGACTTCTATCAAACCGAAGGAAAGCTTGAGAAAAAGACTGAGACGGATCTTACGCACTGGACATTCGGGGAGTGAGTAACAGCAAAATTATCGTAGGTGCTGTTGCTTAAAAGTCTGTTACAGCCTCCAACGTCAGACCGAAGGTCCTAATGAGGGTGCATTCAAAGACTCCGACCTTGCAAACTACCTTATGAATGCGTTCGTGTCACCACTCTCTGCCTTGCTCGATTTGACACGTATCCTATCAGGACTTCCCACCACGCTGCTGCCTTCGGTGCTCGTGGTACACCACCAGTTATGCGTCTGCATGAGATCATGGGTATCGAGGCTAACCGATCGTGGGGTGTTTGCTCACTGAATGACTTCAGAAAGTTCCTTGGCTTGAAAAGTAAGTAAAGCCCTGACTATCTTTCGTATACTTACGGTCAAGCAGCGTACTCCAGTTTCTTGGAATGGAATCCTGACGTCGAAGTTGCCGAAGCCGCGGAAAAGCTTTATGGTCACATTGACAACTTGGAGTTATATGTTGGTCTTCAGGCTGAGCAAACTAAGCCTCTTATGGAGGGAACGGGACTCTGCCCAGGTATTACCTTCCTGTTAAGACCATACTCATGAAGACCTACAATTTTATTAGGTTTCACCATTACTCGTGCCATTCTGTCCGACGCGATAGCCCTGACTCGAGGTGACCGATTCTTTACGCAAGATTTCACGCCTTACAATATGACCGCCTGGGGTTTCGCTGATTGCCAGCGAGACCCTAATGGTTATGGGTTCGGTTCTACCCTTGGTCGTCTCTTACTCCGCGCTCTGCCCGACAACTACACTGCAGACAGCGTCTACACATGGTTCCCTTTCGTCCACCCCGAGTCTATGGAAGGTTTCTTGAAGAATCTTGACAAGCTTGACGGTTACTCTCTCGAGCGACCAAAGCCTCGCGGGCCTCCTACCACAGTGACAAATCATGTGGACGTTGGCCAGGTGCTTCATAACGCGGAAAAATACGTGCCTGAGTATGCTGAGCGTGCAGCAGTGGTTATTCAAGGCAAGGGGTACGTTGGGTAATCTGTCACTTCGGTTGGCGCTGACAGGTCAAGCAGGTTCTTTGCAGCATCTGAAAATTATGCTGAAGAGCAGAAGAAATTCATCACTGCGCTTGCCCCTTCTCTGGAAGCCGTCTCCAAGATCTGTGCCTATTTCCACAACAAGACAAAGGAACTGATGGAGCAACATTCGTTCCCTCTGATCGGGGAGAAGACTCATGCAGTCAACATCGTCCGCGATGTGTTGAAGCTTGTGCCATTGCACTGGGCTGCCACCGAAGTCGTATGTTAACGTTGGATAGATGATCCTGGGATATTGACTGTTGACTCATTGTTTGCACAGGCTGGTATCCCCCTCAAGAACAAGGAAAATCCTCACGCTGTTTTCACTGAGACTCAGTTGTTTGACATGCTTTCTGAGATCTATCAGTCAGTCATGGTGTGATTTCCCAGTAACTTACTAATGTGCTTCCAAGATTCGTCTTCCTTGAGGTGGAGCCATCGAAGTATATGGTCTTGCAGCAGAGGGTTAAAGACCACGTGCAACAACTAACACCCCTTATCAAGAGTGCTCTTGATGGCTCTGGGAGCAGAATGCCGTTCGCTAAGCTATTTGGCACATCGTCTAGTCTCCCCATTTCCGAAGGCAAAAACCACAATGAGATTGTCAAACGCCTGTTTGAGTTTGGCTCTTCCACAGAGGAAGTTGTGAACTCTATCCTTGCATTGATGGTCGGAGCTACTGTCGACATGTCTCTGGGTATGTTCATCAGTTTCTGTGATAAAGAGAAGCGTCTGAATATATATCAAAGCCTTGACAAACGTTGCCAACCAACTTCTTGATTTGAAGAAGAATCCAACTACTACCAATCAAGCCGTTAAGGGTGTGGATGCAAAAGACCTTTCGAGTTTGACTGCCTACATTCTCGAGGCCCTCAGTGCGTGCTCTAATACGGCTACTCTTCCCCTTTTTGACATCCAACTCAGGGATCGACCCACCGTTCGCTGGTGTATACCGCGTCGCGAGGCAAGATGAAACCATAGCCTCCCAGACTGTCAAGCAGGGTGACCGCCTGTTCCTGGACGTTGCCGCTGCAAACATGAACGTGAGTCGTAGTTGTGGTTGTGCAAGGCTTTGCACGAGTCTCATATGCGATATCCAGGAGGATGCATTCCCTAACCCAACGATTTTGGATACTACTCGTACTCCTCGTGGGCGTTATATTCACGGTGATGGTTGCTTCAAGATCCTTGGGGAGGACCTTGCTACGCAGATCATGGCTGAGGTGCTCCGTGGCATTCTTTCATTCGACAACGTTCGTCGCGGCCCGGGCCAGTCAGGAAAACTTCCTCGCTTTGAAGATAAGACACTCCCGGTGCTGCGCTACGCATACCTTAACGAGAAGATGATGCCCAGTGCGTGGCCGACATCAATGGTCATCAATTACGATATATCTGCATGAATGAATTCGCAGAGATTCTCAGACTGGAGTGGCTGTGAGATCATGCATTGATATCTTCGGAAATGTTGCTGCGAGCACCATTTTTCTATTTTCCCGTTGGTGATGCAATATAAGGGATGCGGCCGTTTTCTTCTATAAAATTGACCACTCTGGTTGTGATGGTGGGCCGACTGTCAAAAATGTCGACTACCGACTCGGACAATACAAGACATTCAACTTGAGGAACAATCGCTGCATAGCAGGTCCTCTCGATCGAAGTTGTTATTTGCGCACGAGGCGTACATTGGATGGCGATCTAACACCTCGCGGCATACTTACGTTACAGTGGTATGTCGGGAAGTTGGATCTCCCGACTCAATTCTTATGGGCTCAAATGGTCGGGAATTGATTTTGACCGGTCTTGAAAGAACAAGTGAACTAGTTCCACATAGTGACATAGTTACCATCTGCCGTCGCATCAGACTCAGGTGATCGTGCCTCCCCCCATTTGCGATTTACAGCTATGTAGTTCTATTCAAGTTAGTAGACCGAGCGGCCCGTTGTTCGGGTTATTACATTTGATCTCAGTCCCCACCCAATCAACTTGAACAACCGTACACGCCCTACAGCAGCATAATACAGACGTAGTGAGACTGCGAAAATCTTTCTCTGGAATTGCTGTAGACGGTTATGCTATCTTCTTTTAACCATGCAAGATCACGGCGTGCAGCTAGAGCGCGCGATTTCAAATATGACGCCGGCAACTCAGAAACGCGCAGTTTCAAATGCTAACTTCTTGAGATCATGCCAAGGTGGTACTACTATGTGGTATAATTTACTTCCAAACAGTTGATCAAATGTTGACCACGATTCAGACTCTGAGTCTCCGAAGAAGAAACGTCTACTACACATCCTACTCGGCTGCTGGTGGCACGCACGGCTAGCAGCAATGGTAATTTGATGCAAAATTGACGCTGCGCGCTGAAACATGGTGCGTGGCCGTACCTGGACGTCTCGGTGCTCTTTGATGCCATCATATATCCTATGTGGAAAGTCTTGAATTACACATGTAAAAAGCTTGCGCCGCGATATTAACTCGGAGATGCCCATACTCGTAGGATCTTGGGGTGAACTTCACCGGTCGGGCCACTATCCCAGTCAGCCTATAAGTATCGCAGAAATGTCTGGCGCTCGGCTCTCAAGTTCCCATTTCAACATCTCTCTGTCATGTCTACCTTTCCATCCCGCCACCCGACCAGGAGCCGGGCGGTGAGCATTCTGACATGCATGGACGTCCGACCCTTGGAGTAGCACTGAAATCTGACCGCCCATAGAATGGTTTAGCGTCTCCGAGTTTCGATGTCGCTGCGTCTTCGAGCGACTCAGGAACAATGAAAGCCTTGGCACATATCAGCGACCTCGTATGTTAACAATTCATATTATCACTCAATCGTCGACTTCTTGTATGTTTAGATAACATCCACCGCAGAAGATATCAATGAGTCGACTCTTGTTAGTGTTTCCAGTTCATCCTGTGACACGATTGACGCATCCTCGTAGTCCTCCGCACTTGACGCTATAGAACATGCGGGTGCAATTGATGATCGCAAGATGCTTGTAAGTTCCCTAACTACCGGGTGCACCAGTCTTTCAACAATTCTTTCGCACCGTCAAGTTAGAAAACTTGATGACGTTCATGTCTACTCATCCACCTGGGAAGGTTTCAGATATGGTTCGGGCTTTCGTCATTAAGAACCGTAAGTGATATATCATCCACTTCGGATAATATAACTGCAAACTCCGCCGTAGTGTATAATGACCTTGTGCATCCACCTGCTACTTACATTGGACCAGAATACCAATTCCGCACTGCTGACGGCTCAAACAACAATCCTCTTGCTCCCGACCTCGGTAAAGCTGGTACACCTTACGCAAGATCAGTGCAGCAGTCAAATATCTTTCCCCGCAACCGAATGCCCGATGCCGGTCTGGTGTTTGACACCCTACTCCGCAGAGAGAAGGCACGTGTGCGCGCTAGTATCCGCTTCAGCCTCTTACACGACGTTACTATTAGTTTGTCAATCATCCTGCAGGCCTCTCCGCCTTGATGTTCTCCTTTGCGGCACTCGTTGTGCACACTGTATTCCGTACAGATCACACTCCTGGAAGGGGCCATATCAATGCCACTTCGAGTTATGTTGACCTTGCACCATTGTATGGAAATGATCAAGAAACACAAGACAAGGTCGGTGCTGCTACGGGTGGTGGCATTGCATGATGAGCGACATATAACTATAACTTTAATACAGGTTAGGATCAAAGAAGGACGCGGTTTACTCCACCCCGATATATTCGCAGAGGATCGTCTTCTTTTTCTCCCTCCCACGGTGTCCGTGCTCTTGGTGTTGTTCAACAGGAACCATAACGTATGCCTCATACTCTATTATTCCCGCCGCCACTAACACAGGGCCTGTCACAAAAGTACATCGCTCGTCGGTTGCTCGAGATTAATGAGCGAGGTACATGGAAGGACCCTGCTCAGCACCATCTAAGCCAAGGTCAGCTCTCGAAGCAAGATGAGGAAATATTCCAGATCGCACGCCTATGCAACTGCGCATGGTTTGCAGCCGTCATTTTCTCCGACTACTTTTCCTGTATTTTGGGCCTCGTGCGACAAGGGTCAAACTGGAGTTTGGAACCATTCAACGAAATTCGCGACATTGATCACAAGATCTTTGAACGTGGTCGGGGCAATGCTTGCAGTGTCGAATTTAACTGCTTGTACAGATGGCACGCGACGACCTCTATTGAAGATGAAGAGTGGATTACTCGCCAGTTCGAACAGCTTTTCCCTAATAAGAAGCCGGACGAGATCAGCTTACAGGACTTTTATCAAACCACAACAAAGCTCGAGAAGAAGACTGAGACAGATCTTGGACAATGGACGTTCGGGAAGTGAGTAACCGCGAGATCGGATATCACTGTTGTGCTACAAGTTTGTTGCAGCCTCCGACGCCAGACCGAAGGTCCCAACGCGGGTGCATTCAAAGATTCCGAACTTGCGAATTACCTTATGAATGCGTTCGTGACACCACTCTCTGTTTTCTTAGAACTGACGCATTCTCTCAGAACATCCCAGCACGCTGCTGCCTTCGGTGCTCGTGGTACACCATCGGTTATGCGTCTGCATGAGATCATGGGTATCGAGGCTAACCGATCATGGGGTGTTTGCTCGCTGAATGACTTCAGAAAGTTCCTTAGCTTGAAACGTAAGTAAACACCACGGATATCTCTCCTATACTTAGGGTCGCACAGCGTACTCCAGTTTCTTGGAATGGAATCCCGACGTTGAAGTTGCTGAAGCCGCGGAAAAGCTTTATGGTCACATTGACAACTTGGAGTTATATGTTGGTCTCCAGGCCGAGGAAACTAAGCCTTTTAGGGATGGCACAGGACTCTGCCCAGGTATTTACTTGTCCGTTCAGATCATACTCATGAAGACCTACCTTTTTGCCAGGTTTCACTATTACTCGTGCCATTCTGTCAGATGCGATAGCCCTGACTCGTGGTGACCGATACTTTACCTCAGACTTTACGCCTGACAATATGACCTCCTGGGGCTTCACCGACTGCCAGAGAGACCCTGATGGCTACGGGTTCGGTTCTACTCTTGGTCGTCTCCTACTTCGCACATTGCCCAATGACTACACTGTAGACAGCGTCTACACTTGGTTCCCATTTATCCACCCCGAGTCTATGGAAAGTTTCTTGAAGAACCTTGGAAAGCTCGACGAATACTCCCTTGAGCGGCCAAAGCCTCGCGGGCCTTGTACCACAGTGAATAATTACGCGGAAGTTGGTCAGGTGCTTCGCAATAGCGATAAATTTATCCTCGAGTGCGTTGAACGCGCAGCAGAGATTGTCAAAGGAAAAGGGTACGCTACATACGCTGTCGCTTCGGTTTGTGCTAATAGGCCAAATAGCTTCTTTGCGGCATCTGAAAGCAACTCTAAAGTGCAAAAGCAGTTCATCACTGCGCTTGTTCCTTCTCCGGAAGATGTCTCCACGATCTGTGCCTATTTCTGCAACAAGACAAAGGAATTGATTGAGCAACATTCATTCCGTCTGATCGGTGGGAAGACTCATGCCGTCGATATCGTTCGCGATGTGCTGAATGTTTTACCATTGCACTGGGTTGCCACTGAAATTGTACGTCGACCATGCGTAGAAGATCCCAGGATTTCGACTCATTGATCATAGGCTGGCATCCCCCTCAAGACCAAACAATACCCTCACGGTGTCTTCACGGAGTCTCAATTGTTTGACATGCTTTCTGAGATCTACCTGTCAGTCTTGATATATTTCCCGCAGTGATCTTGCTCATGCTCTTGCAAGATTTGTCTTCCTCGAGGTTGAGCCAGCGAAGTATATGCTGCTGAAGCAGAGGGTCAAGGATCATGTGCAGGAACTCACACACCTCATTAAGAGTGCTCTTGATGGCGCTTGGAGTAGGATGTCCTTCGCTGGACTATTTGGCACATTGTCTGGCCTCTTCGGCATCAGAGCCAAGAACCACAATGAGATTGTCAAGCGTCTATTTGGGTTTGGTTTTTCCAGTGAGGAGGTTGTCAATTCTATCCTTGCATTTTTGGTCTGCGCCACTGTCGAGATGTCTCTTGGTATGTTCTTGCCATGTCTTGTCATAGAGCCGAATCTAAGTATGGCTATCATAGCTTTAACGAACGTGGTAAACCAACTTCTTGATTCGGGGAATGATTTCCAAGCTACTAAGACCAAAGACCTTGCCGGTTTGACTACTTATGTTCTCGAGGCCCTCAGTATGTGCTCTATTGCGGTTAATTTACTCCTTTTGACACTCATCTCAGGACTTGACCCACCGTTCGCTGGCGTATACTGTGTCGCGACGCAGGACGAAACTGGACCCTCTTTGACTGTCAAGCAGGGCAACCGCCTATTTCTAGATATTGCTGCGGCAAACATGGATGTGAGTCATACTCACTCAAGGCCTTTCCTTTGTGTCTCTTATACGTGATATCCAGCGGGATGTGTTCCCTAACCCAACAACCTTGGATACTAATCGTACTCCGTCCTCGCGCTATCTTCATGGTGACGGTTGCTTCAAGGTTCTTGGGGACGATCTTACTTCGAAGATCATGGCTGAGGTCCTTGGCGGCATTCTTTCATTCGACAACGTTCGTCGAGGCCCTGGTCAATCAGGAAAGCTTCCTCGCTTCCAAGATAAGGCAAACCCTGTGCTGCGCTACGCATACTTGAACGAGAAAATGATTCCTACCCCATGGCCGACGTCGATGATTGTCAATTACGATGTGCCTATATGAGAGAGGTTACGTGATTTATTTTAGATGAGATATCTCCTTCACGTACTACGTTGTTATGCTTAGTTAACTAGCTTGTTTACTCCCTGCTGTAATGCTTGGCCAATCTGAACGTCAATGTTCACAGCCTCGCATTGAATATGTAACTAATCTACTTATCGAAATGTTGTATTCTTTGAAACTGCTCAGCCAATGTCATATTCTTTTGAAGTATGGGTGACAATACGGTGGATCTCTTCTATGAATCAAGTGGACATGGTACTTGTCGAATCGACATTTGCGTTGTTCGCAAATGCGATTGTGCCAAGGGTCGTCGATGTACTGTCCGGCGCATTACTGAGCTGAGAGTGATATTCCCGGATACTGATGACCAGTCGGGGAACTAGGACACATTGCTGGATGACGACAAAAAGTATCGCAATACCGCTAAACCAGCCGTCGGTACTGCTCTGTAGTTTAGATGTGTGGTCACCAGTATTTATGATTAGGTAGGGAAGCGGAGCTTACGTTTATGGATAACGCAGAAATCTGCATAACATTCGCAACGAGATAGCTGAGCGTCATAAAATATTTAGCATACGTGCATGATCACAGGAGAAATATATTCGCTCACGACAGAAAATGGAGTACATGGTCCTTAAAAAGAATGGAAAGACAATCGTCAAATCCCCAGTGTGGAAGTGTCATCCGCATCTCAAGTACATGCTTGACGAAGACCCGTGCGGCGAGCAGAAAAAATATCAGCTCGATACATATACTTGGAATGACGTCAAAGTAGGGCACAACGATAGCCTCGGACAGAGTACAGAGTCCCGTGCCGGAAAGTATATATTCTTCTGCTGAACATAAATAGTAAGTCGTGAGCGAATGCGTGTCACAAAAGTCAGCCAACTTACACGTAGAACCACTAGCGGGAGAAAGTGCTAGGCCGTCCAATACTCCTCGGGCAGCGCTGGAGGCCATAAAGGATACAATAAGGAATATCCGCATGTTTTTGGATCGTTGATACATGGCGAAAACACGGATTGCCATGATTGCTACATTTGTTTTGATTGATTGTAGCTCACGCTCAAGTAGTCATGAAACATACCGTGCATCGTATACGTGAGGGTAACCATTCCCCACGAAAAGAAACGCTTAATAAAGCCGCCTACGAAAGAAGTCAAAGAAATTATCGTAGACAGGAAATTCATGCGCTTACACCTAAAGTTCATATTAGTCAAAATACCTCAGTAAGATAACGGATAGGGGAACATGCTCCTGCAATGGAGCACTCAGTATTGTATCGTTGCAAAGAAGCTGTGGCCTCACTGTATCGCTCAGCAAAATACTTGGCGCTTCCCCTACAACAACGAGTGATTGAT
The DNA here is from genome assembly GCA_930272055.1 of Rhizopogon roseolus. NCBI lineage: Eukaryota > Fungi > Basidiomycota > Agaricomycetes > Boletales > Rhizopogonaceae > Rhizopogon > Rhizopogon roseolus. The sequence continues at coordinate 131,043 of CAKNEV010000016.1, forward strand.
TTGAGAGTAGCGATCAGACGTACATATTAGGACTCTGAAATCGTCCTCAGTCGACAAATTTATCGTTCTCGTTGTAGACGTACATTGCGATTGCCAGACCCAGGTAACGTGTCTATACAATATCGTGAGGCTAGTGTGATACTGTCAGATGCCAACGCACAATGAAATATAGAACCGTAGTAAGCGACCAGCGTTCGCACTGCGGGATTTATTAGGCCGGAAAATGTATCGCTTTCATGAGCTCCTCACCCAGATGAGTTCTAACTAGAACGAGCAGAATGTAAGTAATGATTTTTGAAAATTCACAGAACAGACTTCACGACGAAACATGAGTCCTTGCAGACCACTTATAAGCGCACTTTTCGCGAATAAAATGTACAATCCGCTCAAATACCATAGTCATATATTATAATCGCAGTAGAAGCCACTACTCGGAAATGACTTCTAAGAACCTAAATGAAGAGGACCAAAGACGCACCGCAAAACTTGAAGGAAAGGGAATTAGATTCGATGAGCGGCCAGAAAATTGGTGAGTTGGATGTAAAGGTCATATTCGTGGAAAGCTGGAGCAAGAGCGATGATAGTAAATAGTTATATGTCATCTGGCAATGCCTAATCAGACTGTGACACTGCCCTGATCCATTAATATTGAAAGTGTGAGATGCGGAAGGCGGACATGTTGTCAAGTGCCAGTTAAATTCATTGCCTAATACTGCCACTGATACACGTTGTTATCACTTAGGTGATAGCGCATCTTATGGTGGTCGAGGTTTAGTCTTCAATATAGCAAAATCAGTCAAAAACGCCTGATCCCCTCCGATACCCTATTATAGCAAGTGACACGGTGCGTGTATGGCATTAATTAATGAGTTGCAGCAAGAAAAATCGTGAAGGGTATCGATGCAAACACGATGATATGGTCGTAAGGAAGAGATCGTAGAAAAGGAGTTCGTATCCACCGTTCTCACAGTTAGACCTGAAAGAATGATCAAAATGAGAGAGGATTTGAAAACGATAGTACGTACTAAGCTGAGCTCAAGAGTCCATACTCGCCTTGCCCAGAGCTTTACAGGAAGAGGCGGCTCCCCAGGCCCAGCTAGATCAATCTCGAGACCATCCCACCAGCACTTGCGCTGGGAAGAACGACGCGTAAATGAATGCCCCGGGCACACCTAAAAACCAACTTACCGCTGGTTTTCTCCAGAACAGTAGCAGCTTCTGTGCCGTGGCCATTTGGTTGTAGTCGATGGTGACTGGCCGCTCGCCATTTGGTCCTGGAGGATGATGGACGATGCCCGTCTTAAGCAAAACAAGAGCAATTGATGAGATGCAGCACCGCGAGGGTTCCATAGCACGGAAGCCCCATTCGTCATCCCTATTGAACCCACTACAAAATGCTGTCAGACACGCCAGACAGATGGTAATCAGCATTCTGCGTACCTCATGCACAACATGTCGATAAGGTGTTGTTCGGCAATATTGTTCTCCTTGTGAACATTACGTTGCAGCGCAGTAAAGATATTACGCTTCTCCATGACATTTTGTCCGCACCTGTGCTTGATGTCAAGAAGGGCTATATTGGCGATGCCATGCTCATCGGTCAGCGCCCTCCCGTCCTTTGGTGGTATAGCAAAGTACTCGAGTTCCTCGCGAAGCACAATAATAGCCTGCTTGGTAAGGAGCGGGTTCTGGGATGCAGACGGGCCAAAGTCAGACGGCGACCCGTCGAGCAAATGTTGTTGCGCTGCAAACAAACCAGGCGAGGTGGTCGTCCCGTAGAACGTATCCGATGCATTTCTGAAGAATTCTAGTACATACGCAAAACAGTCTGGGTCGAACTGCAAGGCGTGTACGCGTGATGTGAACAAACCGCAACCGCAACCACGGAAATCATTCAGTGACTCACATCAACGCCGTATACCTCGTCATCCTCCTCGTTTTCTCCACCGTCCGAAAACGCTTGGCTTTGACGGCTCAGAACGAGCCCATTTGGGAAGAGACACAAAAGAACGGATTCGGGGAGATTCATAATAGTTTCTCTGTCGACTGAGAAGCGTCTGCCTCGAAGGTCGAGGAGCAGCCTGGTGAGGAGCTGGGGCTGGAGGCTGGTGTTGACAGGTGCATGTTGGGACACCTGTGTAATGGGCGATGATGATATCGGTGCTGCCGCCATGCTAGTCAGCAGGGACGGTGAGGAAGTTAGTGGAAATGTTGTTGAACGTTATTCGAGGATGCTAACATGAACCTTCCCTCACCAGCGCCTCGAGGCTACCACGACCTTCATTGTTTGTGCAAACCAAATAACTTTGGGGTTTCAGCGCTACAAAAGTCCTTCTATTGTTATTATCTATGCAAAACGAGGAGCGAATGTAATAAATCCCAGTGGTAAGTAGCTCATGCGTCAAAGTTCAGTTCAATATTACAAAGAGATATTGCGGTCGTGCGGTATTCAACAGCACGCGTAAGATAAGAAATAGTCAAGGAAAGAATGGGAAGTCGTAAGGTATCATCGACGACACTTGTGAGTTAAGTCCATAGTAAACGGAATGGTAAGAGCATCCTGTGCAACCAATGTTTGAAAGGTATTGACATGAAAAGAGTCCTTAATATCCGCTCCCGTATACACCTGGTTGTGGAGCAGCAGCACCAGGTGGTAGATTAAACGTCGATGAACGAGAATATCGGTTCTGAGGCGCCTGTGATGGAGGCCGACGGGCTGTCCCTGATGGTCTCGACACCCTACGGACACCCTCAGGGCCAGGCACAGGTCCATTGTCAGACAAGCTGACTCCCGGACCCAGCGGGTACTGATGCTTGCTAGGAACAGGCGGTGGTAGCATATCTTCTGGTTCAGCACTATAACCACCATATTGATCATCATATGCAGCCACATGTGCTTCAGAGCGGAATGGGTTCTGAGTCTCTCCAGGGTATTGGCTAGATATAGTAGGGTTGCGAAGAACCCCCCCTGCTCGAGCAACTTGGGCGTCGAACTGCGGGTACCGCGGCGTCGGAGACTCGGTATACGAGTCGATGTACGGGTCATGTGGGGCAGAGACAAGCCGCTGATTTGAGGTCGAACCAACATCCGAATACACTGCTACATCCTCGCTGGAGCGCGAGACAGCGGCCGACGAGGCTGATATTACAGAGTTGTGGGTCCTGCTGGCGGAAAGTGGCGTAGGGAGTGTAAGAAGAGTGTTACTGTCGTGTCTTGACCGGGAACCAGATGCGTACGGTGCACTCGGTGCAGACTCGGTCGTCGAGGAGTCAACACCAACATCAGATGTTGGGTTGTAAGGTTCAGAATTCGCCGAGTACCGGTTACTGTAAGAGAAAGAGAAGTCAGCCATAAGTGAACGCGTCATCGATCAGGGGTCCTACCTCCTCTCAAAGACAGTCGAATCACGGGATTGCATCCCGCTCTTCCATCGCCGATCGCGCTCAAACTCAGCCCAACGCTTCATGACGATGTGCGAGGAATCAAATTCTCCCTCTTTATCGCTATGGTTGCCACCCTTGTCACCTGCAATCTGCCGAGTCTGACCCCATGAAAAGTCGTCGAAGTGCCAGAACGCGTATGCGGGGAGGAGACCGTTCCATATAGGTAGAGAAAACAAGTACACAATCATCCATCCAACGTAAGCGACCTTGCGTGACGTTACGACGATGAGGAGACCAGGTAGACCAAGGACGATAGCAAGTAGCACGAGGGGAATTGTAGTATTAGCACCACCGGGAATGATAGAGATGATAATGAGGTAGAGAGTGAAACTGATGGCAGCAGGCAGGACAAGCGTTCCCATAAGCTCCATACCCACAACAAACTGCATCGAAAAGCAGAAAGTTCCACAGAGATCACGGACAAGAACGAGTTCAAACAAGTTATGGATTGTCGAGTTGATCCACCGACGTCGTTGCGAGAGCAGAACGCTGAACGTGTCGGGGACGATGGTCTTGCAGACTGCTTGGGGACAGAACATGTTCTTGCGCTTCGGGAACGTTTTGAGCAGGAGGGTAGTAAGGTACCGATCTTCTCCGAGGAGCAGCAGGTTCTTCTTGTGCAAAGTGTCAACCACATTCTCGGAGTAGCGTTCCACGATATCTGGATTCGCCAGGACGGGAACCCAGTACCCAGTGTCGCCCTTGGGAGCCTTAATCCGGTACATACTGAAACAGCCAGGCAAACAGGTAACACCACCGAACATCGCTTCAAAGGCTTTAGTCATATGGTGTGAGATGTAGTACTCAAAGACTGCCAGTAAATATTAGGCTCAGTTACAACAGACATCAAGAAATAAAACATACCCTGCATCATCGTCACGAAATTATCCGCCTTATTCGCAATTTTCGTCTCCCCACACAGACCCATGATCTCGACATCCACAACCATGCACGACACCATGCGCGTCAGCGAATCCGGGAACACCTTGGTGTCCGCATCAACACAAAGCACGAGCTCATATCGATCCGGGCTAACACCCGTCACGCGCCAAATAGAGTTGAAAAACTCGTACTCAAACGTCGTCATCCGCTCGTCAAACATGACCTTTTGCAAAAAGGCCATAAGCACGATCTGCGAATCACGCTTCCCTCTGTTTCCAGGCTTGGAATCGTTCTGCTCGAGTGGGTTGCCGACCTTGGCGACAACGACCATGGGAACGCGCTGCTGCTTCGAGCGCTCGACAGAGGCGTCATCGTAGTCGTAGAAACCAGCGTAAACCTTGGCCATGTTGTGACGCTTGTGCCCATCTGCAATGGCGACATAGGAGTGCGCCTCAACCTCACGCGGTGCGATGACAAAGTCCGTCATCATTGACAGACAAATATCAGGTGTCGTCATCGTGTTCCCTGCACCCTTGACCATACCATCCGCGATAACCAAAATGAGTTTGTGGCTATTAGGATAATCCGTCGTGGCGAGCGAGTCGAGCGTTGTACGCAGACCTTCGACGGACTCGGAATATGCAGTGACGAGGCAAATAGTGTGTGCGAGAGGGAAGTTGAACGGTTCAAAGTCGGGAGGAGGTTGAGGAACAACATTGAGCAGAGGGAACGGGCAGGGTGTATCAACAAACACCGAGCGAGGGGATATATTACGAGACGACTGTTCACCGAATGACACCGTGCTCCTTGACTGGCGGTATGCAGGTGTGTCAGAGGGACTGACTTTGGTGGAAGGAGCCTTGGAGTATGTGGTGTTCCGCTTATACTGAGCATCAAACATTCCGTAACCTGTAGTGGGCCGAGGAGACGGGCCTTTCGGCATGTTCTCCTGCGGTGTGAAGCGAGAGGTAGACGGGAGGAACCCCTTCTTCGCAGGCTTTCCCGGCCGCAGCCCGTTCTTGCTCACGTTCGGGCGATACTCACTCGGTGCAGGCCGGTAAATATCGTTCGACCAGTCCTCGATCTGAGCGGAGCGCAACATGCGTTGCTCATACGTGTCCCGTGGGAAATTACCCAGCTTCCACGAGAAAAACCATGAGAACATGACGGCCATGACGAAGCGAATGGCGACAACACCGATGATGAACACGAGGGAAAGGTAGAGGACGACCTCGGAGGCAACGCAGCCGATTGAATTAGTGTCGATGAACCCGACCGCAATGACGTCCTCGAGGCACTTGCCGATCTGGCGTTGGTTTGTCCGTAGGAACATCATCGAAAGGTCTTTCCCATTATATGTTCCATCCGCCTTCTTCATCTCATCGAAGAGCGAGGGATATTGAACCTCGGTGGTACTGAGCCACTGGAGGAGATCCAGGTCGAGAACGGTTCTAGAAAAGTCTAAAAACAATAGAACATAAGCTAGATGGTACTCACGACTCGAAGATAGCCAGATTACGGTCTGGAGATGCGACATCGTCCCATGTGTAATAGACCTGGCCCTGGGGCCTCATCGAAGCTAGTCCCGACCTTGCTGATGAGTTCACATGGCAGTTTGTCGAATCTCCATAGCCGGACAAATTCTGAGCGCTTGACTGTGGATTGAATACGTTGCAGGGGAAGTACCAGTCCAACATTTCACCACTGCCCGAGATACTTGAACCGCTCGCCTTCGTAATAACGCCCAAGCAGTTATCATTCGTGATCTGGAATAAGAAGCTCGCATCATTACTCGCGAGGTTCCATCCACCAGTCAAGAGCGGGTTTGTTGACCCGTTGAACTGCCCGACGGCAGGATGCTTGAAGTTTGAAAAGTCGTAGTCATAGCCATGAATAATCACCGAGTTGTTCTGGATCTGTCCCTGGTGGAACCGATTCGGAGGCGTCCCGCAAACGGCTTCAGTGAATCCGAATGTGATGAAACCAACAGCAGCCATCTCCATTAAGATGATGCTAATGAGCCCCATTTTCTCGCGCCAGGCACGTTGTTGATCCGGCGTGCGGATACCTGAGACAAATAAATATTAATTCTAGCAAAGGCTGTACAAGGAAAGCCTACCGCAAGCCCGGAACAAAAAATGAGGAATCCAGCATGTCAGTAGGTAGCAGTAAATGAACCAGCAGTCCTTGGGTCCTGGCCCGATGTGGTCAAGGCAGGCGCGCGGTTTGGCATCGGGCGTCGTCAGTAGCGACGCAGACTGAGTTGAAACTGGGCGCTTGCGTCGAAGGGTTGCCCCGCGTTTGAAAAGGGCAAGTCCCGACTCCTGCACGTCCTCCTCTCGCCCAAGGATAGATTTTCCTCTGCGGAGCCTTGCGGTCTGCGGATAGTTGCCAGTAGCTAGAACGACAGTGTCAAGTCAAACGACATGTTGCCCTTAGCGGAGATACGCACTTGAGGGTTGAACGCCAACTCTGTCACCCTCCATCTGAGCTGCATGTGTACGATAGTGCCATTGCCTATGGCCAGGTTCAATCTTTTCCCTATCTGGTTTTACTAAACTCTTCTTCCGTCCTACCCGCTCCGTCTCGTGGTAATCTGTGCCTTCTGAGTCTACAAAAGTTGGTGAAAGTTGGTTTTGGTATGCGGAGGGCATGGAGCGCTGGCGAGGCTGATCCAGTTGGCTCTGCCGGTCACCACGCTCGACGTTTTGGAAGGAAATATTCCTGCCCTCGTTAAGCTGGTTGAAGGATGGTCGGGGATATGGGCTCGCGGACGGTGCCGGTGAGGATGGATGGTGATAACCAGCATGCTGGTCTGGGTAGATAGGAGGAGACTGAGAAGGAGATTGGTGGTATTGCTGGTGGTATGCAGACCGTGGGGGTCTTTGATCGCGATAATCCATTGCTTAGGGCGAGAGAGGGTGCAATCACCCCGCCGTGGTGGTCGTCGTAGAGGACTGCTGCTGGTCGGGGGCGATGAGGAGAAAAGAGTGGCGGGTGAGTGAGTTGAAGGGAATGGGAACTGGGCTGCCCCGTGAAGCGGCGAGACTGGTCAGATGGAGAAAGCCTGAATACGTCGTTTTTTGCCACGAGGAGTCAACCAATAATCTTGGGGTTGTCTTTTTCGGCCAACTCTATTCTCAAAAAAAATACATGCAAAAACAAATTATTGTCATGTCTACAGTCATCATATATAAAACATTTATATATTAAACCATTGCGCATGCACAAGTAAGTTGAAATGCTCCGTGTTCTTACATTAGAACGTGCCTTGCCAACTCGGAACGTGCGCGGCGAGCTCGACCACCGAGCGGTACATACTAACCGCAGCCTCCCTGGTCAGCTATTTCTATACAGACCCTCTCACAAACTCCCACCCAGCACTGCCAGACACCGTTAGCGTCAACTTGACGATAAATAGTCCTCGATACGGTATAGTCGGGGGAATCCAAAAGGTATATCTTAAGCATGGCTCAAGGTCTCGCTCAAGATCTGTTTGATGGTTAAATAACCTTATAGCTGAAACGTAGACTTCAGATAGGGCCTGGCTCATACTCCATCCCGACTCTGTTCTGTTTGGCTGCAGATGCTGGGATCCCTGATAACCCGTGAACGGTTAGCACGCATAGCCATCTGCTCTGCAGTCCTAAGAATATTCTTGCAGCCGAATTGCCGCTGGTATGATTGAAATGCGACACCTACAGTGAGAATAGTAATAAATAGCTGATCGCAGCACTATGGATAGACACATACCTCACAGGTTTCACTACGGACAGATTCTAACAGGAACAAGCCTTGTCGTCACACACCCGTCACTCAGATTTGGACTATGAGAATACGCTCTTTCTGCTACCTATTACTCAGCGTAGTCTATAACCCAAGTGAAGAGAATAGAATTTTAGAGGGCGCCGACGATATTGATGCCTGGTCTTTCACAGAGCAATTACATAGGCTTGCTAGGGAGCTGGGTCAACAGGACACCATAGCGCTTTTTGATGGTGACACGGTGCCGCGAAAATTTGTCATCGGGCGAGAAACGTGCTATACAGGCAACAGAATATCAGTTCACTGCAACGCACGCTCGTAGACTAGAGAGGCATCAGGAGAAACGAACCTGGGTGCGCAGACTTGGTTATCCGACCTGTCTGTGTGATTTTCTGAAATATCGAGTCAGACAAGAGCCTCTCTCTTTATGAAAATAGGGATGCTTACATTCAAAGTGTATATCCTGTTCCCACTCTCATCTAGCGTATACATAAGATGCATGGCTGCAAATGACTTGAACGTCGTCAAAAACGACGAGTACGAAGATTACCAAGAGTGCATGATATATTCTCACGCTCCCTTAATGTAACCCCTAGTGGGTCTAGCATGCTTTTACTTATTTAACACGGCGGCTAGCGTGTCGTTTCTTTCACTGAGCTCTTCGAGTCTCACAGGATGACCAGAACAACCACCGTCCTTACCGCCCCCGAACAAGGCACCGTCATACAGCCCGTACACCAGTACTCTGTAGAGCAACATGCCCAGGCAAAGGAATTGCGCGCAGTACGTCAACTTTCTTTCTCCGACGCATTCAACCTCCAGCTCAGGTGTCGCGACTTTTTCAAAGTATGCAGATACCTTACTTCTCGATCCCTCAGACCCATACTATAAATGGGAGCTGCGATGGTTGAACAGGCCAGATACCATGCCTCGGTACATGCGTGCTGCGAAGTGGAAAGTCCCCGACGCGAAGCGTAGACTAGAGGGAACGATTAAGTGGAGAAGGGAGTTCCAACCGGAACTGATTAGACCTGATGAAGTATGTGTGTATTCAACTTGAAGATCATTTCAGTGTATATATCCCAATACGCAGGTGAAGATAGAAGCCAAGACTGGGAAGATGTGCGTAGCCTCTTCACGACATCAACCTTCCTCCGGGGCTTAACATTCCAACAGCATACTAAATGGTTTCGATAAAGGTGGCAGGCCCATCCTATACATGCGCCCTGGTCGCGAAAACACAGAAACCAGTCCTAGACAATTAAGACACCTGGTCTGGTGGTTGTACGTCCCTTGCTCACTCTATCAACATCTACTCACAGGAGCGCAGAGAACGTGCAAAAGACTTCATGCCTCCGGGGCAAGAGTCGCTGGTTATCATAGTAGACTACAAGACCACGACACTTCGCACCAACCCTTCGATATCCGTGGCTAGCAAAGTGCTTACGATCCTTCAGCAGCACTACGTAGAAACTCTCGGTCGTGCAATTGTCACCAACCTCCCAATTTTGCTTAATTTCTTCTACAAGGGCATTTCGCCGTTCTTGGATCCTGTCACCCGCGACAAGGTATGATCATGTGCCTGAAGCGGGAAACGTGCCTTGATAATGGACTTGGACATGTGATCCTTTAGATGAGGTTTAATCCTGACCTCCTTGAGCTAGTCCCAAAATCGCAGCTGGACTCTGACTTTGGGGGCGATTCCGATTTCGAGTTCGATCACGAGACATACTGGAAACAAATAGTGGAGTAAGTCTTTCGAGGACTATGCAAGCAATAATGTCTGATGCAATCAGTTTCTGCGGCATCGCGGAAGACGGTACCCGCTTAGAAGGCTACTTCGATGGACCATTGGCATCACGAAAGCCTGAGTGGGTGTCCTAGCCCTTGGACGACTTTGTACTAATTTATTTTATTACTTTGACACTAATAGCACGGATGCTGAACCCGATACTACGACACCCAGTGGCACCCCGTCCTCCACCGCATCTATCGCCTCCGTTGGCCAGACAAAGGAGCTTGATTCGGCCACGGAGGTACCCGCCGTACAGACGATCGATTCGTCATAGACTAGATATAAGATATCCATCTATTGATACCTGTGCTTGCTCAGTGGAGTTACAAGAATCCACGTACGCTGCAGGGCGACTTCCGTTCAAGTTGTTGACCTAGTGTTTCATACTGTAGTTACACACCATATTTGCACCATGTACTTAAATAATATGTCGATTCCTCACCAGCGTTTAAATGCAAGCGAACATTCCACGATTGGCCGCATTGGCTGTGTTATACTCAATTTTTGCTCGTGTTCCCCTACCTGTCTTCGTTGTGTTCTGCCCGTCCCTCATCCATAGTTAAAATCTGTTGTGCCACTCTCAGTGCACTAGAGGATTTATGGGTCTGCACGTCGTGGGCAAACAGCAGATGATCTGGTACTGCTGTCTGATGCTGAATATCGATGAGCCGAATCTTCCGTTAGACTATGGTTAGCACCTTTCCTCAACATCTTATTTTCCGCGGAAGCAAGACGGTGGACGATATCACACTCACACAACACTTCAAACTTCCCTCGCTAAAAGAATTCACGCTGCATACCGGACTCTTTCTCTTCGCAACCCCATATGTCCTTTTGGAGGTCATGTCAAGTTGACCGTGGACTGGAAGTAGTGGACTTTCATCCTTGGTCGCCTCCCCTTACATCGTGCGGCTTAATCGCAGCACTCCGTTTATCCTTACCTGTAAGGTTATATCATACACATCACTTATTGTCCAGAGATCAAGAGTGTAATACCCAACGCTATCTCGTAAAAAGTGCTATGATCTGTGATCTACGATGGATGTCTACAAAAGAAGTAAATGTAGCTCCGAAACTTGAAGAGCTACCTAAAAGAGCCAGATGACATAAGCTTCAGAGGCACAAAGCCACGAGAGACTTAGTAACACCTCTGCCACAGTCTGCCATCGACGCCACCTGAAATTCCTTGCCAGCCGCGCGACGTCAGCCACAGATTTAGCCACAGCGAAATCAAGTGCCGATTTGGCTCGTGCAATACAGCCTCAATAAATCCAGAACAAAATCAGTATCAGTGACTGTAAGTCCGAACAAACGGATCGATCCACCAGGGCCGTCCGAGATGGTCCGACAGACAAAACAGACAGTGCGTGTCGCGGATTCAATTCGTGCTTTTCAGCCACCCTGAATTTATTGTGGCTGAAATCCGTAGCCGGAAGAGAGAAAAGAATCTCACAAGAGAAAGACGCCTCAGAAAAAAAAGGCGTCAGAATCTGGAGTATGGCCATGCGAGATGGATGGCTGCAACAAGCAGTTTGCTCGAGAGGCTGATCTTAAGCGGCATCAGCGAACCACTAAATTACACACCGTGCCAGGATAGTAAGTGACATATATGATGTGATACAAGGTCTCTGACGTTGGTATGACCGACCTCTGTAGTGCATGCCCACAATGTGATGCTACCTTTACCCGAGTATGTACCCCTGTCATCACCTTCGTTGATGTAATATAGTTAACCTTGGAAATCGCAGACTGATGCACTACGGAGGCATCAGAAGTCGAGGCATGGTCATATATTGAGTGTCAACTAATTTGTCTGATTGAACTTGTATACAGACACAACGGCGTAGTCATCGAACCTACCGAGGCAGAGAAGAAGAAGAAAGATAGCCCTGAGACAGAGCCCCAGGCATCAGGGTCGAAATCTAAGAGTCGAAGCTTATCACCATCGTCGAAGGACAAAGAGAATCCTTCCTCTACTCCTGCTCCTCTTCCCCTTGGCGGTCCCCAAGGATCACACAGTTATTATCGTCAACACACTATGCCCGCAGGAGGTAAGTCCGCTTATCCTCTCGCTAATTCACCTCTTAAATTGTAACAGCATACATGCCACCTCCATTGGGTGTGATCATTGAAGGTCAATATCCTCCCAACATTGGACTCCCAACATCATCTGCTCGATTACACCAGGCAACTTGGCCTCCGGTCGCATGGATTCCTGAGGGGTCACAACCGCCTCCGCCACCACCACCCATGGGCTACCCTCATCCTGCCTACTATTCTTACTACCGCGGAATGCCTCACCCACCACCTCCCCCTGAAGTCTTGGCACATATGCAAAACGGTGTCCAGCCCCATTCTCCCTCGCCCTGTGACGACTCTTCGAGGAACAGTAGTCCCACAATGGCGAGTATGCACAGTGGCGGCGAGCCGCGCATATCCCACCCAAGTTCAGCATCAGGCTTCGAAGCAAGATCTCCCGTCATCGACCCTTCACTGGACCTCTCACCGACATCAGCAGCAAGCACAAATCGGGACGTGGAAACAACAGCCGCCCTCAAATCAGCAGAAAGAGAGTCGTCTACTACGGCGCCAGATCCACCCGGTCACCTGGATCCTCGATCGGCATCGCACCATTCTCGCTCTCCTTCTAATGGTGGTAGCACCGATGAACGAAGCGAGGTTGACGCGGCGGTATTTTATCCTTCTCGATCGCCGCCTCACACTCACATTCTCGAGCGTCCCCCTGAAATGGAGCACATGCTCACTGAAGACGGAGAGCCCATGCTAAATCCAGGTTCGTTCGTCCCATCCTTGTGCCCATTTGAAAACCAACGCTTATGCGCGTGTGTATTTGCACAGCCGAGCTTTTGACTCAGGTGGGTAATGCGATGACTGCTGCTGTTGCAGTACCGAACGTATATGATCTGATGCTGGACATATTGAACCAGGAATCCCTTGCATCTCCTCCTCCATCATGATAACAGTCTACTCTAGATCATTCATGGTATTGTCTGATCCGTCTTTCGCACATGCATTCATCGTACTGTACCCACACATAGCCATAGCTTGATTTCCGTGCATAAACATTGGAGCTTTCTGTAACACTTTTGGGCTTGAATAATCGTTATCGAAATAATAGATTCGAAATATCAGTTGATACATGCTTGTGGAAAGCGGGTGATGACGACCATCGGTATATGTAAGGATACAACAATTTTCGCTGTTGAAAGCGTGATATGTGTACGTGTAAGACTGTATGTATGTATGGTAGATTGATGCGTTCAAATTCAGAGCACGGCGACCTTCGGGAATGGGAATTGGGGGCCGACCTAACGGATTTATAATCAGCGGGTAGTTCGGATATTCAAGACGCCATAGACTTACAAGCTGGACACACATGGCACCCATCTTATGTCCGACCTCGACACACTCATCCAAGCTCTTACCAGCGACGAACGCACCGAGGAAACCGCCCGCGAAGGCATCACCAGCACCATTGGTATCAACGATTTGCTCGCTGGGAATGGGCGTGACCTTGAAGACCTTGGGGCTGTCAGGCTCCGCAGAGGTCACCATGACAGTGGACTCGGCGCCATGGGTGAAGATCACGACACGCGGGCGAGCCGCGTTCGCTTTGGGAGAAATGGCGATGGCCCTGGCGATCGCTGCGAGGTCCGTCTTGTCTGGAAGACCAGTCGCGACTGCATATGCCTCGGCCTCGGACTCGTTTGCGATGATGATGTCGCAATAGGGGAGGACGGATTGCAGTTGGGCACCGAAGAATTGTGGGACGAAAGGCGCTGACAAGTTCATGGCGAATACCTTGCTGAGGGTGGATGCATTCTTGCTAAGCTCAAGCGCAGAAGCTGTGCCGTGAGTCAGGAAGAAGCCTTCGACGTAGAAGATTTCTGCGGCTGCCACTAAAGGAGCCACAGCGGGGGAAGACAGGTGGGATATATCGAATTTCTCGGCTGCTGATAGGTTGGTGACCAGTGAGCTGATATATCATTGATTGAGCACGACATCACGGAAGCCATAGTATCAGCCTTACCGATCATGTCCTGTGAGGACGACGGCGCATGCGCCGGTCTTTTCTCCAGCCTTGACCTGGTAGACCTCACGTAAACCTGCAAGCTTGTTTGCTGCTCGCAGTTGGTCTGCGAGTTGGTCATCTCCCACACACCCAGTGTAGACCACAGAGTCGGGGGGAAGAACGTACTGTGGGAATGTCAAGAAGTGAAATATGAGGTGTGAGTATGACTACATACTGCAGCTCCCCGGGCAGCATTTTGAGAGGCACCACCTGCGACATAGGTGACCTTGTAGTTATTCACGATCTCATCATAGCTGCAGAGATTTATGATGAAAGTTCATGGAAGACCAGATAAGGTCAAACACATACATTGGCATGTGCTTCTCTTCGGCGAGAATGGCATCGTTGGCCTTCAGATCGTACTTTTTGAGGAGCTCCTCGCCGTTAGTGACTTGCACATCGAGGAGGGGATTCCCCATGCAAAAGAGCTTGTACGTCTGAGAGGCCATGATGGTGTGAGATGAAGAAGATGTGAACTCGAGTGAGAATAATTATTTGGGAGGAAGGAAAGATTAAGGCTCTCCTTATCATTTGATTGACATGATATCGTGATTACTAATACTTACTCCCACTGTAGTCTGTAGTCCGACAATCAACTACGCCATTCACAGGTGCTCGATGTTCACGCTCCTGTATCACCAGTATATGTTCATTGGTTTAACGGTCTGCTGGCAAGTTCAAGTCGCCGGCCCAAGCTTCAGGCTTTGTCCTGTATACAATCAATCACCAAAGCACAAAGAACATCATCAGTATAGTTCTATGTGTATGGACCAACTAGTAATACGATCTAGTTTAATAATCGTATATCATGAGTCATGACAAGCTGGAGTCTTCACAACAGGAGTCGTAAATCGTCTGGAACAAATAGAGAGAAAAGTCAAGATGAAGCTAAATGATATCTGCACTAGTGGTGACAATAACCACGTAGAATGTCGCTATCCATTCAAGCAATCAGAGCCCCGCGGAATCCATCACCTCGCCGTGCTCCGATAACGCCGCGGATGAGTACAACAAGGATGGCAAGAGTGACAAGAATCCTAGCAGAAATATGAATAACGAAGAGGTGGACGCCAATCAAATGGTGCATACCAGACAACCCAGGCAAAGCCCTCTAGTGCATTGAGTTGACCACAATAAACGAACACGCTTTGAGTACTATGAATAGAAGGTGAGCGATCAGAAAGCGCCACAGGGGGGTGTACCAACTTGCAATTCAACCCTCCGCCGAGAGCCGCAGTTATGCTTGCTGCGCCCGCTGTCCAGAAGACCCATGTAAGAAACAGGCTATAAAGAACTTGTCAGCAAGGTCGCCAATACATGTGGAGAACGATCCGCATACAACAAGATATGAGAGGCCACGCTACTGAAAACACTGTCGGGAAGATAGAAGAAGAAGAAAATGTAGAAAGCAGATCCAACGATGGTCCATATTGAAGTGAACAACAAAAAACGCGTGCGGTCTCGTTCAGCTAAGCTGAAATAATTATGGTGGGCATTGAAACGCGATGTGAGCCAGGCCGAGATTGCAAGCTGCCACAGGAAGTCACTATTACACTTCGACATTAACAATCGATGTTCATACCTCGATAATACTGAAGAAAATAATCAAGGAGAAGACAACTGAAATCCAGCGAGTCAGTTGACCGCACAGCAAGATAATGCGCTGGCAGAGAATGGCTACTCACTGGGGTGCCCTCTTCGCATATGGGCATCGGTATCAAAAGTCATTGTGTGAGGTAGATAAGATCCGCAATTTGGTTGAAATTCGTGACAGTTCGTGAATGAGAGAAATGAGTAAAGAAAGAATTCCTGTGGAGACTGCGCGCAAAGTTGAACTCGAACAATTGTGGCTGTGCATTGTCACCTCATTGACGTCATGCTTCAAATGTGTCACCAGTAGTCAACATGAATATAATAACCAAAATGTCCAAGATGCGATGTTCACTATTGTACAAATGATACTAACATGCAACGGATGCCATCTGCTAAAACAATGTAACTTCTAAAAGCGGACACTGATGGACATCCCTTCGTCTGGGACACACACACGGTCACCAGGCATAAGCATGTCGCAGTCTACTTTGGGGTTGACAATACGGAGTTTATCTAGAGAAGAATTGTAGTTGTTAGCAATATCCCAACAAGTGTCTCCAGGTTGCACGATGTACGGAAGAGTTGTTGAAGGGCATGGAACGGGAGCGACACGCGTAGGCAGCAGGACAAGGCGCCAGACCAATAACAAGACAACAGAGATTATGAGAAAGAATGGGAAGAGCGTCCTATAAGCACCTCCTCGCGGATGATACCGCGTGCCGTTCTACAAGCAGGTTGAGATGGGGAGTCGATTATGAAAATGGGGCAACGTTACCTCATCTACCGCCAACCCACTATAACCGTCAATGTGTGTAGGAGCAGCCTCCAAGTCACTCTCCTCGTCTACTTCTTGAGGGATAGAAGTAGGAATGTCAGACACTGCATGCCAACATTATGAGCCATGGCTGTACGGTAATAATGAAAGCGGACCCAAAGCTCACCTAGTGTGAGCTCTCCGAATTCGGAGCCCTCTGGACCATTGTAAACTAATCCTTTGCGGTCTCGAAAATAATAGCGCCCACTGTCGGCGTCGTAACCAATGCGCTTCATGCCTTCTGGGAGCCTGTAATCATCCTGAAGTATCACTGTCAGCTTCTCAAAGGCGAGGTCAAAAGCAGGGCAATACTTCATCGTACTGCGTCCAGCGCCCCATAATATTCGTTTTGCACAGAAGACACAAAGCCAGCCAGTGGATAAGTCCTGTGGTTACAAAAAACAAAAGCTCTGATGTGTGAGATTGAAATGGAGACTGAAGTTGCTTGCCGGAAGCAAATGGCGCGGAGAACGCCGAATTTCATCTGCTTCAATCTCGACCATGATGTCATCTTTGAAATGGGGCAAGGGGGGGCTTGTGGAAATGCTACCATCAAACTCTCATTATGCAAAAGCTGGCAAAGGCAATGTTTCCAGTATCCTCAGAGATGATATTCAAAGTCGCCTTGCGCGGTGACACATTGCTCACTTCTCCTCGGTGGAACAAGGGAACAGCCTTCACGAAACAGGAGCGCAAAGCTTTTGGTCTCTCGGGTCGACTCCCTTCGCGCGTCAATACAATTGATGAACAATGTGATAGAGCGTATGATCAGCTGCGCTCCAATGACACCCCCATAGGCAAGAACTCGTTCTTGCAGAGCCTCAAGGAGCAAAACTGGGTGCTTTATTATTCCCTTATATCCAGACATCTCACGGAGTTGACTCCTATCATATATACACCTACGGAAGTAAGCCTCTGTCTTGACTTACAATTCTCAAGTTTTTGACTGTATCGTAGGCAGACGCTATCGCAAACTATTCCCATCTTTTTCGTCGCAGCGAGGGCTTGTTTCTCAGTTTCCCGGATCAAGAGTCCATGGAAGAAGATTTCTTGGAACAAACCCGCGGCAGAGAAATTGACCTGATCGTCTGCACTGATGCAGAGGCCATTCTTGGAATTGGCGATCAAGGAGTCGGAGTAGGCACATTTCCATGACGTGACCTTATAATCCTGACTAGTGTCTCCCATTATAGGGAATCGGAGTCAGCCTTCACATATATGCGATGAATGGGCACTTCTGAACACTTTTTTTATAGATATCAACTGCAAAATCAGTGATATACACGTCTGTTCACTCTGCTCTGGATTTTTACTCTGACCTCACATGCTGACAGACTATTGGCTGGGATAAACCCGTCGAAAGCGCTCAGTGTGACTCTTGATGTTGGCACTGATAATGAAACCCTATTAAACGATTGTCTCTATGTCGTGAGTAGTATCTCAATCGCTGTTTTTGTTTACTGATCAAACAATCCAGGGGTGGCCTTCACGAAGGGTTCGAGGTGCTAAGTACGATAAATTCATTGACAAGTAGGTTTGACGCGTCCCTTGCGTGGACCTGCCTCACTTGTTTGAACCGCCTTATAGGTTCGTTCAGCTGGTTCGCAAATATCAGCCACACTGCCTCCTGCACTTCGAAGACTTCGGAGTTAGTAATGCTCAGCGCCTCCTCGAACTCTATCGGAATGAGCATTCTGTATTCAACGATGATATGTATGGCCATGGATCGTCCATGCTCTGATCAGCACTAACGATGCTGTAGTCAAGGGACTGGCGCGGTTACATTGGCCGCTTTAATGGCCGCCGTCGGCGTGACAAAGTCAACGCTGGCGGATCAACGCTACGTCATCTTCGGCGCAGGTTCTGCGGGCCTTGGTATCGCAAAACAAGTCCGTGATGCAATCATGCTCGCAGACGGCTTGTCCCGCGAGGAAGCCAGCAAAAAGTTCTACCTCATTGACCGCTTTGGTCTCATCAAGCAATCTCTTGGCCCAGATAAGATACGCCCCGCACTACAAGAGTTCATCCGACCAGACGACGAGTGGACCGGCGTTTTGACTAACGACGCTGGCGAGGTCGAGCTGTTGGAGGTTGTCAAGAAAGTGCGGCCGACAGTATTAATTGGATGTTCGACGAAAGGTGGTGCTTTCACCGAAAGCGTTGTGAGGGCAATGAAAGAAGGCTGCGAGAGACCTATTATTTTCCCTCTCAGCAATCCTAGCAGGTTGGTGGAAGTTGATCCGAAAGACGCAAATGACTGGACAGACGGGATGGCTCTATTGGCCACGGGCAGCCCATTTCCACCAGCAAAAATGTTGAACGGCAAAGACTACGTGTAAGCCTGCTATATTGATTACATCATGCACAAGCTAACATGCGACTTGCAGCATCGCTGAATGCAATAGTAAGCCCGCAGCATCACCCATTTGGTCATACTGACCGTTGCTCTTATCAGATGCTCTAATCTACCCCGGACTTGGATTCGGTGCCATGCTGTCGCAATCGAGACGGATGACCGACGGGATGATCATTGCAGGAGCCCAACGTTTAGCTGCCCTCTCTCCTGCACTCAAAGACCCAGACAATGCTCTTTTACCTGACTTTCAAGATGCTCCTATAGCGAATTTCGAGGTGGCCGTAGCAGTAGCAGAAAAGGCGTTTGAGGAAGGCATTCAGGGAGTTACCTGGAAGAAAGAAGAGGCGAGAATCAAGGCGGAAGAAAAGCAGTGGAGGCCGGTGTATGGGAGGTATGAGTATGCTGAGGATGGTGCGAAGTAGTGTTGGTTCTGTTTCGTTAACTTTGACCCGCAAAGGACTAATGTAAGGTAAGTATGTAGTTGTGAGCTCTCGACATTTGTACAGCCACCGTAACCCAGGGCAAGCATAAAAAGGTAACTTTATAAGGCTTCAGGCGAACTGGCTCCTCGGAGGAGTTCTCCAGCAAGATCAGAAGAAAGCTGTCTCAGGCAATATTTGGCGGTGCACTCATTGCTGTGACAAGCCTGCAGAACCAGAGAAAATGATTTTGCGGGCGATGACTGAACATCTGGAGAATCGGCGTGCACCACATATACGGTTTGACTATAAAGACATGTTCTTAAATCCAATCGACCAGCCTGAGAAAGTTGGGAGAGACTATGTTCTCGCCTTGGATGTTCCTCCCAGACAGATTCCTTCTCTAAAGCTGCCTTCGCCCTACTCTGGAATCTTTCAGTGATGTTGTTATCGTAGACAAGTGTACGCAGTGGTTGCTGCTGGGCTTACTGAACAGTTGTCCATACAAATGAATATTACTACATAGAACTTTGACAGACGGTATGAGAAGATTACATAAGCATTTATCTGCCTTTACAAACGCTTTGATGCTGTTCTACTTATCAAGTCATGGACACAACGCAGGCAGTCCAAGTGGAACCCCATTCCGCACAAATCGCATCCAAAGCAGAAAGTGGCACGCCTCAACCGGAGGAGCAACAATTCGTTTCTGAGACACTCTACATCCAAAACCTCAACGAGAAAGTGAAGATCGACGGTGAGCATCGATAACTCATCAAGGCTTAGCTGGCCATCGCTGATTCGACCCAATAGTACTCAAGGCTTCTCTAAAAGGGCTGTTTAAGTCATATGGGGAGGTGCTAGATGTTGTCGCGCACAGTAACCTGAGGATGAGGGGTCAGGCATTCGTCTCGTTCGCGTCTCCAGAGATCGCGCAGAAAGCTATGAAGGAAGTCCGCGGCTTCCCTCTCTACTCTAAACCTATGGTATGTTTCACTCAGTTCCAATATTACTGTCCACTCATACAATTATCAATTATCACAGCAAATATCCTTTGCGCGAACGCGCTCCGATGCTGTTGTTAAACGACTGGACGCTGATAATCTTGAGCAACACACAGCGAGGAGGACTGAACATAAGAGTAAGTTTATTTTGACAGATAGTTA
Organism: Rhizopogon roseolus; assembly: GCA_930272055.1. Lineage (NCBI taxonomy): Eukaryota > Fungi > Basidiomycota > Agaricomycetes > Boletales > Rhizopogonaceae > Rhizopogon > Rhizopogon roseolus. The sequence continues at coordinate 151,370 of CAKNEV010000016.1, forward strand.
TGGATAGCTAAGGAGAGTGTGTTTCTTTACAGAGAGTACGCGATATTCAAACCCATTGAAGCAGAAGTTCAAGGCTAAGCGGATGGCCGCAGAAAGTCCGCGTTGTCGCTTCATACATTCACATTGCATACTGATTGACCTTCCTCCGCAGTGGATGGAGTTGCTGCAACTCCTGCGGCTAAACGTCCCAATGTCCAGATGCCAGATGAATACCTGCCTCCTAACAAGATTCTTTTCCTTCAAAATTTGCCCGAAACTGTCACCAAGGATCAGCTTATGGCCCTTTTCTCTCAGTATGTCCATTCGCTCTGCGCTGCGAAACTTTTCCTGACTTGTTTAGATATCCAAACCTCCACGAAGTACGGCTTATTCCAACAAAAAAGGACATTGCGTTCGTGGAATACATGGACGAAGGCAGTGCTGGGGTCGCCAAGGATGCTCTTCACAACTACAAACTCGATGGGGAGAACAAGATCAAGGTTTGTAAGCATATTCTCTTCGAGACCGATTCTCACTTCGTTTCAGATCACATTCGCTCGCAAATGACATCGCTTACTGTGTTATCATGCTCCAGCATATTGTATCATATATTATTGTTTTTAATTGACATGACCTAAGTCAGTGCCTCCGAGTTGGTCCACCCTTATCTCTGTGATTGCCTGAAGCACTGCAAATGATCGCTGGCCAAAATTTCAAATTTCGAAGCTCAGCGAAACGACAGAGCGTGTTACAAATTACTCCGATCCGCGTGAATGTATGTACCACCAAGTCGACCAGCACTCAGACTACAATGCTCAGGCTTGAACGTTCTGAACACCAAAGTAACAGCAGAATACGACCTCTGCAAAAAAATTCACCATGCACTTGAAGGTCGCTGACCTTGAACTTGAACCAATTGCGTTACGTCACTTCTAAACTTATACAGTTACTCAGATTGTCTGTTTGCTCGGTGTGTCAATCTCTATCAATTGGAAAGGGTAAAGGCGGTGTCTCATCAATACTTGTTCCTGAAACTCATCCAAGTCGTTTGAACCGTAAATTCTGATCGATGGCCCCAAAGACTACGGTAAGTCATTTCGAAGACATCAGTTGCTGCACGCCGACTCGAATATCATGTCATGGAAGACGTATGATTCGGAGTCGGATGATGATCAGTATTCGTATGGTATGGACGATTTCAAAATGCAAATCGATGCTTTAGGTGCGTTGGAGTTCTTGTTTGGAAACACAGGCTAGATCTCGGACTTGTTCAACTTCGCAGACTCCTCTCCGACTCGACCGCTGGCAGGAGATCTCGACAAGAGGCTTTCCCTCTTGCAGGGAATGACACCTCAGGCGCCTCGGGTTGATAAGCGTGAACGAACGACACTTTCGCAAGATGAAGAAATGAAAGAGATCAACGAAGGTATAGTATCTAATTTGATCAAATTATACCTTATTCTCATTCATGTCTGCGCAGTTGGAAAATGTATGTTATGTCAAAGATGATCATCCCTCTTACTTACTTGCAAACCAGTGATAGAGACGGACAGCGACTCGACGCAACCGTCGTCGTTATTCTCATTCAGTCGCACGACCTCGATATCATCTGTGGAATCCACGGGCCAAAAGCGTGCACCAGAGTGGTCGACACCTCCCTTTCCATCAGTGAAACGCAAGATATACCCTGTCCCACCTACCGTAAGTTAACAAATTCCTTCTTCAACGGTACTACTATTCCGGTGCTGTAGACGAATATGCCGCAGGCGGGGAGAAGTAAAAAATGCAATCCTCCCGAGTTTGGCGTGAAGCTAAATATCGTACATATTGCTCATTCCGAAAAGGCTCAGACAGCCCTCGATCGACACAGACTCGCATGGGGTACGACCTATGAATTGGCACGGGGAGTTACTCACGGATGGTGGACTTTCGAGGACATGACGGATGATCGTCTTGGTAAACTCACTGGTTCAAATGCAGATGCTGCGTGGAAAGTCGCTGCCGTCATGAAAAACAAGGCCCCGATGATGAAAGCTCCATCAGAACTTTGGTATGAACTTCAAACTCTTCACGATCGACAAGCTAAATATGACTGAAAGGCTTGAATACGATCGTGAGCAGCTCGCAATTGTGGAAAATAAAGGTCGCGGCCTTGGAACGATGAGTGATTGGGAAGGAAAGGAAAACTGGTATGGAGGCAAGATCCAGCAAGTTGCTCGTGTCGTGAAAGCCGGAAAATCCTTCAAATTTGAGCTCGAGAAACCCGAGATTCGACGGTCACATCGATTCGCTCGGTTTTTGGGGTCTCGCCGCATCCTCCAAGTCCGTGTCCAAGACAGCCTGATGTACGAAAAAGCCGGCGATGAAGTTCGCAACTTTCTAACGTCGAGCAAATTCGTATTATGCGGCCGCGTCTACGTACCGTTCCACGCGAAAGAAGGTAGCCTCTACCTTTTAGAAACGAAGGAGAACGTAGATCGGCAGACTAACTCTGACGACGGCGACTGTCACCGACTATCGTTATATGATTTTGTTCAATGGCACAATCCGCTGAGGTTGAATTCCAAGCAGGTAAGTATAATTCCATCACATTGGTTTGATTCCCCCCTCACACGTAAGTAGCCTATCAGCAAATGGTCTACACGGTGGGCGCTCGGCCTATCAACCTCGGTACCGACTATCGAATTTTCTCCAGACAATATAGTCTTCATTGACGACCAGAGTACCATTTTCTCTCATTTCTGACATATGGCACATTGACGATTTTCTTGCAGATGCTCTGGACTGGGGCGAGGGAAAGCCCCCAGCTGAAAAAATCATGACTGATGGGTGCGGCTTTATCAATGGTGCGGCTTTAACTGCCATTATGCGGGTTATGCGCTACCCGACTCGACCGACGGCGGTGCAGGGGCGCATTGCTGGCGCCAAGGGAATGTGGGTTTTGCACCCAGATCATCAGCATCAAGTTGCCGATGGGCCACCAAGGATATGGATACGCAGCTCGCAAAATAAGATCAATCTCGGACCGCTGCACGAAGTTGGTTCCGCTCACCGAATCTTTGATCTCCTTGCACCATCTCGCGTAACCGGGCCGAGCCGCCTGTCAAGCCAGACACTAGTGAATCTGACGCATAACGGTGTCTCGACTGACCTCCTTAAGGAGCTTATGGCTGAAGGACTTCATGACGAAGTTCGACAACTGACCCAATGGAACGGCAATAACTCCATGGTCATAGTTTGGCGAGCTGTGGAGCGTGCTGGCCGAGTCGTACTCTGCAGGCTTCGGCGGCGGATTGCTGGCCAGGCACGTGCACTTGGCCTTGGCCAACTCCGGCCAACTGACGAATTTGGTGGTGATATCAATGATGCTGATGATGATGCTGTTGCTGCCTCAGGTCCCCGAGGTCGTAATCACTATAGCGGGGAACCACTCACATTGCATGAAAAGGTCCTCGAGCTGCTTCAAGTGGGGTTTCAACCCTTACAGCTCGACAATCTCTTTCGTGGGCTTGAAAGCGTGGTAACGCTCGTACTCGACGACTACGTAGAGAAATTTCATATACCAGTCAAGGAATCTCTCGAGGCATATATCATTCCGGGTAAGTATCTTCCTCCATGATCGCTGTTTCAGAATTTCTCACTCCAATCTGACGATAGATCCATATGGCGTCCTCGAAGAGGGCCAGATCCACTTTCGACCGTCGGAGCGCATCATTGACGCTGAAAGCGGAACACAAATGGATATTATTACCGGTTCTGTGCTGGTGAGGACTTTGATTTCTTGCGTGTTCGTCCTGAAACCTTATGGGTAGGTGTGGAGGAATCCCACGAGACTGCCCTCGGATGTACAGAAGGTAAGAAGAATGATTATCTCGTGCGAATGGTCTTATCGCCCGCGACTCAGGTCACCGCCGTCAGTCACCACAAATTAGCTAACTACGTCGACGTCATTGTTTTTCCGGTGAAGGGAGAGCGCTCGTTAGCGAGTTACCTGGGTGGTGGAGGTTGGCACTCTTTCCGTATTTTCCAGACATCCACTGACACGTCCGTTCCACAGATTACGATGGAGGTGAGGTCACCTATTATGTTTTTTTCTTTTTTTTTTGGCTTTTAATGATTTTTAAAATAAAATAATAAGATACGGTCACATTGGTCTGGTCAAAACCTATAGTCTCGGCCTTCCGGACCGCTCCCCTTTGTGAGCCACCATCGAGTTTAAGTAACGACTTCCACCGAGAGGTGGAACATGTCGTAGATTTCGACAAACGGGTGTCCAAATTATCTGCGAAGGATGCTCAAATAGCCTTTCAGAAGGTTCTACTACTGGGGCTCGCGGAGACGAAGGTCGGACTCTATTCCAACTTCCACGACTTAGCTGTATATGAGTGTGGCTACGCAAGTCCTGCCGCAATCCGTCTGGCTTATATGTAAGTATTTTTGGTTATGTTGCTAAGCTGGTCGCCTCATGCTGCGCTGTGCAGGTTTACGACCTGCCTCGATGCTAGCAAGACTGGGTTACGCGTCCAATCCCACGTGTTCGAGGCAGACCGCAAGCATTCCATGAAGGGGAAACCTCATTACATGGCCGCTCTTGGAAAGAACGACTCTCGCAAGGAGGGTCAGAAAGTATCAAAGCGCAATGGTACACCGTTTATCCTCGATGTACTCGTTGATGAGGGCCATCGACTTCGTGACGAATTTTTGAAGCAGTATTCCACTATGCGGAACGCGGTTCGTGTGCCAGACCCTGACGCCGAACTCACATCCCCATACCTGTCGGCATCTCGCCGTGCAACACAAGCTGCACAAGCCGGTCAAGTCGGTCACCAATGGCTGCAGGACACCTTAACGGTAGTTAAACGCCATGTTCAAAAGGCGCACGCGGATTGGCAGGCAGCCATCGCCTTACCCAAAAGCACCTCAAAAGTCAAAGGTGTTCCCGACCACAAGGAGCGACAGATCCAATGCGCCGTGCAGTTCTTTGCGCAGAAACCAGTGTTTGAGGGTGTACTTCCCTTTTCCGACGACGAGCTGAAAACCATCAAGGCATCTTATGCATACTGGCACAGTGCAACATTCGGTTTCTCAGTTGCGTTTGCAGAACTCTGCGCCATCAAGGCGCGAGGGCAAGGTGCTGTGCCTTTTGCAGATAAATTCGCAGAGGTTATGAGCATTCCTAGCAACGTCCTGAGGGCCCTTTCACAAGCTCAGGATGATGTTGATGATTGAGGGTGTTATTTTTCGTCGAGGAGAAAGCATTCAGCCGAGTCAAGTATTTGATTTTCGTTTATTTATTTTTCCATATGCATCCTATACCAGTATTCAATTTTGTACCATCTTCCCGATCCTGTATTGTCTTCATACAATGTAACATCACTGGATTCATCCAAGAATTGGCTCCTCGCGACGGATAACCTTACATACTATTCCATCTTGAAACCCACAACTTGGGCGTCGGCGAGACACCATCCATTATAATAAGAAATAAGACTACTGCATAGAAATAATAACCTACAACTACGGAACATCGCTTATTGGCTGCCGCCGCCTATATGAGATACGTGCAGATAGATTTGGCACCACCCCCTCTCCGAATATCAAATTTGGTGGACGCGATGTCGATCCATCCACTAGCCGGATGTCGTAGGTAGATACAAAGTACGCAAACATGACTTTCAACTGGTGAGTGAGCAGGAAACGCCCAGGGCTAATATGTTATGACCGCTTGCTTAAACATCAAAAGCTCAAACTTCGACGAAGATCTTCGACTTACCAAGTATGTTTCCCATAACCCAAATACAGCCACTGGGGTTTGATACTGGTCATGCTGCTCTCCGGCTGGTCCCAAAACCTGAAAGGTCTGAATTCATGGGGAGCCTCGTATGTTGTGCCGTCACGGTGAAAGGGTGGCAAAGAAACCGCCACGAAAGTACCTTTAGGGAGTAGCGTGCCATCAGAGAGCGAGAAATCACGCATCGCCTGCCTGAAGAACCCAACTGCCAGTGACAAGGGGTTCAACCATTCAATTGCAGATACACCAGATGAAAGACGCACGTGATGATACACCATTGATCCTCGCACTCTCTTTCAGGAAACTATCTATCTTGTTCAGTTTTCCCACAGAGTGTATGTTCCAGCCATCACGCTTTACGATATGATCAACTTCGTCCCGCAATGCCTGAACAATCTCAGGGTTTGTGGCTAAATGGTAGAGGGCGTGGGTAAAGGTCTACACATCACATCAATGATGGTCCCGCCCATAAGAACCTCTTACATTTGAGGGTGTCTAGGGAATGCGTCAAAAAGAAGAATAGGAAAGGAAAGGTGCGAAGGGACTCATACAGATGCAACGGCGATAGTAAAACCAAGCAGACGCGTAGTGACGTTCTTTAGCAGACTATCTTTACCCACAGACCGTCTTACGAGTCGCGCGAGGAGGTCGATCTATGGAAATGCGATGAGCTACTATGAATCGCTATATAACATGGATTTGAATACCTTCTGCTGGTCCGGACCAGACTTTTCGTCCAGTTCCCTTATGCAGCCCTCCACAGCAGGACGTAATAAAACAGTCGCGCTTTCAATATTTCGCTCAAGATTGCTAGCCATCCTAATGAAGCTGAACTTTTCTTCAGCTTCCACTTAGATCGACATTTTTATTTGACCTACTGGAATGTCCATGATGGGACAAGACGTCTTATCACACCTAATATCGCCACGTCCTTGTGAACATCCATCACTACGGAACACCACTTGGAATCACGACCTAGAGGACATGTTGAGAATCTTCGACAGAAAATGCTGTGGCATTTACATAGGGGAGAGCCGACGAAAAACCGCTGCCATGTCTGTGCCATTATTCGATTTACGGTGCCTAAAGCGGGGATAGCGGTCCACTCTGATAGATATTAAACACGACTTCATGTTTAATGTATGATCCTCACCATCGGTTCCTTTTCCTAAAATGCTCTCGAGAGACATGAACAACTCATCTTGAACTTCGCCACAGATTTTGACTGTGTTTCTAGTGATATGACTCCTTAGTAATCCTGAAAGGAGGTCATGGTCTGCACTGCCGACGTTGATGCCCAACGTATCGTCAACACCCATGATCTCAACAGTCATGTCAGTGGTTTCTAGTTGAAGAGATGACAGGGGCCTCACATCTTTCATAGCCTCACGAAACGAAAGGTCTTCTTCCGCCACATTTGCAATTTCTGCCATTCGCTGGGGGTCACTGAAAACCACCATCCAGCGCAGCATAGTTGCGACCTTGAATGGTCTATTGCCATACTTGAAAGGCACGTCATTCCCAAGCCGAAATGCATGTAACACATAAGTACCTTTTCGTAGCCCTCCTGGAGGACACCAGGTGCGTCTACAAGAAACCTCAATGCACCCAAGTAGAAGCTGCTGAAGCAACCAGACGGGCCGAAGGAGCAGCCAACAGTCGGGAAAGCATCTAACTGCACAGACGGTATCAACTCAATCAGCGCACAACAGAACGTAGGTTCGCTTTACATTTTGCCAGCCGCTCAAAGCCCTGCGCCTCTTGAAAAAGAAAAGAAAAATAGGAAAGACTGCCGAAACAAGTTGAAGGACAACCCTGAGTGAGTGGTACATACGGAGTTGTTCGCCAAAGAACGATATCAATGTGGCACATGGGCCGACAAGCTACTAGACAGAAGTAAAAGTGAACATTACAAATCACTATCATTCCATTGGAAATGGCGAAGAGATCATCGGGCATGGAGGCGAACAGATTTGGAATCCTTTATTCTGATGGGGCCTTCGGGTCCTAGTACATCTTATTAATTTTATGGTTGCTCCAAATCTGATAGAAATTATGCCAGGCGGTCTGTACAAGTTAATGGTTCAACTTCCCGCACCGAATGCTAGTATATCAACGAAGTCGAAGACCAAACTGGAATAGGCATGAGAATCAGATTTAGCGGTGTGGTAGAGATGATGAACCAGGGGCGCTCGGCATCGGCCTCTCAAATTAAACGTCACGTGATACGCACTTAGAGCGTTCCGAGCAGAAATTTTTTGGCTTTTTTTTTTTTCAACCGCACTCAAGTCAAATTGCAGACCAGCTTGCGACTATGCTGGTTTGCGCCAAAGTAGGGCGGACATAGACGCTTGCACGTCTCAGTGCTTTGCTTTTCTTCCGCTTTTTTCAAGAGTTGAAAGGCTGGCCGGTGGTTCATACAAACATCGCACCTTCATAACATCGCTAGCACTGGCAGTAGCCAAGTTGCTGTAAATACTAAAATGATGCTGCAGACTACTCACAAGTGGTGATCAAGTGATCATCTTGATGTACGATTACCTTGCAATCCGAGTCCATTGACAAATTTCAGTTGGTCACGCTGGAGGACGAAAAAAAGCAACGTTTAAACATTCCATCTCATGCCGATGCAGGATTCAGCGTGGTGAAGATGGACACTATCTTTATTGATGATTTGATATTCTTGGATATAAGTGCACTGATCACACTTTACAGTTGCACTCGTTATAGTGACTTGTCTCAGTTACAGCAGTCTCATTTTCAATGCTCCATTGTGACCGCTAGCAGCAAGCATATAATAGTGCTCGATAATCGATTATGACAGGCACCAGAATTCATAAAGGAGTATTTCTCCGCAAGTCTTAGACTCGTTCATGATGTCATTCATGTGCTCGAGTCTGTTTTGACGTCACGTTGCATCGTTTGACAATAGCTTTTGCCTCCTGCTTTTGTTGTGCACAACCTATAATCCAACAGACTTAAAATGTCAGTGCGTTCAGGAGCTATGATGTCCAAGGTCGGAAATCCTCAGGTATATGAGGCGAATGAGCAGAGGCAAGTCCATGACTGAGCGCTCAGTGTAGCAACTAGATCTCTAATAAATAAACCAGACCGCCAAAACATACAGAAAAGCACCAAGGAAAGAAGCATGATGAAGGACAACAACACGTATACGAGGATATCGAATCTGAGTATGACTCTAATCTTCGGCTGGTGAGCCAAATGTATAACTGACAAACAGGGATGAACGGGGCATAGGCGATAAAATTCATGCCTTGTACTCACGTACTCGCGAATGGACGAACCCCCCTGGCGCGGATCCTAAAGTTGATCCCCTTGGACCAGCCACTTCCCATGGGAATGAACCATCGAAAGGAGCCAAGGTGGACGCAGAACTCAAAGAAGAGGAAGAGGAACTATTGAGGAGGAAGGGAAAGGCGTGATTGCGAAGAAATCTGGGCTAAAGGCTAAAGCTAACACGACCTGTTCTGAGTCCATTTGACCGACTGTATTGTACCGTAATGATACGCTAAAACTTCGCTGCAAAGAGGACTAGAACCTGCCATCCGAATGGGCACTTGAGAACAACATTGCTACGGGCTAAAACCGAAATCACCTTCGCTGAAGGACGTCAATCATCCATGATTGGCTTGTCATGTCACTCCTCTGCATTCTCTTCGTCTCCTTCATCGTTGACTTCAGCCTTTAAAGACTTTTCTTTTCCAAGTTCTGCATTCCCTACTGCATCCCTCCAAGCAGTCAACTCTTCTCCTAGTTTCGCCCGCGCTTCTGCGATCGATGATCGCAGAGATGCATAATATCTCTTCAACTCAGAGTCTCCCTTCGCTTCCTCGGATAGACCAACGATTGGAAACCTATGGGTAGTCTCTTGCAAAAGGGACTGGGGTGCAACCGTAGACGAGGGAGGGTCGATCTTGTATGTCACCGTGAGCTCTCTGGACTGAACACTCATCTGATTATGGTTTGTTGTATGAATGGTTCGATGAACTTCACGATAACCGGTTCCGATCTTATCTTATCTCTGACTCGGATTCACTGGCAGCACTGAACTCCGATCCGTTTGAAAAAACCTTGCTGTGTGCACGTTCCGCTTTTTCTCTCATCCAACATCATGTTCCCAATGCTTCTCCTTGTGCAGTAACAACGCAGGCTCTGATTACTTTTTCACGGAGCCTGCGTTGTTTTTACAAGCTTTTAGAGAACTGACCATCAATTTTTTTTTTCATCCAACATAGACACATAGAAGTGCTCGGGACCATCATTTTCTTTGGGATACAAGGTCTGATCATAGAGCGATACGGATTATACTGTGCACATAGACTCGGTGCACCGATACCCGCTTAGACTATACTAAACGACATCTAGTCAATTATATACTCCTGGACGAGCAGAATCAGCAGATCGATCAATCATGACCTACTTGCGCGCTCCGACTTCCTTTCTTCCACCACTCTCTTTGCTTTACACGCACAGCACTACATCTATGCGAGACGCCCTGCAAGACTTGAAGACCATTTACTTCCCCACCACACCGCTTCCTGCGACGATGATGCCATCAATCACAGCTATACCTGCACTGAAACAAAGCATTTCTGAAGCAGTCCGCATACCTCACCAAAGGCGGATGGGGCGCTTGAATCATAGCCATGGCGTCCCAGATTCCGGTTATGCCTCCGAAGAAGACGAAGAGGCATCGAAAGGATATCTGGAAAGTGAAGCTGAAGCCGAAGACGTTGACGCCCTGCGCTCAGACGAGCCTGAGCGATGTTTTGCCATCAAATGGCTCACAGGCCTTATGAAGCGATCCGATACGTGGATTCACGCACTCGATAGCGCTGGAGAACAAGGAGAGCACTCGCGTGTATCTGTTATAGAGGAAGCGTGCGAGCTGCTTGCACGTTTTGCTAGCGGGGACGAGCAGCAGGAGGATGCTCTTACGCGACGATTCACGTTTCCTCTCTGTGCCAAAGGGAAGGCAGTTACCGTCGAGCTCAATGATGCCCCACTCTCACCTACAGATCACACTTCCGTTGGTCTGCAAAGTTGGGCAAGCGCCATCATTTTCGCCGAACGTATTTGCGCGGATCCCACTAGATACCTCAGCATCCCGCACCGAGGTGCCCCGTTACGCATTCTTGAGCTGGGTGCAGGCACGGGGCTTCTCAGCATCGCTGCTGCACAAACTCTTGATTTCATGGGAGTAGATGCAGAAATCGTGGCGACAGACTATCACTCGTCGGTACTGCAGAATCTAATGCAGAATGTGCAGACCAATAACGCGTCCGTTCAGGTCGAGTCACTGGACTGGTCCAGCCCCCCTTCACTCGAGCCGTATGATGTTATTCTTGCTGCGGATGTGGTGTATCATCCTGATCATGCGAGGTGGATCAGAAATTGTGTAGAGAAAGCGCTGAAAAAGAGTGGGGTATTTTGGTTGATCATCGCGGTACGTTCGACGGGGAGACATGAAGGTTTATTGGAGATTGTGGACGAGGTATTCCCACATGGACATGGTTGTGAAGACTGCGGTGATAAAGAGTGCGGTGAGGAAATGAAGCTGGTGGTAGTGCAGAAGGAGGATGTTGGGCGTCGCGAGGGAATTGGTCGTGCCGACGAGGTTGGGTACAGGTTGTTTGAGATTTGTTGGCTTTCGTGCGCTGCTGTTGTCAAGAATTACGTGTAAAGATAATGACCAGACGCAATTCTAAAGTCCTCATTGACAGTAACCTTGTGATGAAGACCTTCGCAACATTGGGGCTGTTTTATATTTAATTTGGTATTTGGTAAACGACACCTGCGGTTGAGGGCATCAAGAGTAGCTGTCTTGGGGATTGCTTGTCATACGAATGATAAATAGCGAAGTAAGCCTTCTACCAAGGATTTGAAATCAGTCACGTCACTTCCGATGGGGCCGTGACAGACTAACTCGTTGCGTACTGTTACAACTCCCGTGAGCACAGACAAAATGCCTTCTCATAGAACTCAGGAGCGCCGTTCGCGTTCTAGGGATCGAAGAGACCGCTCGCCTACCCCAGAAAGCGACAGCGACCTTCCACAAGGCGTCTCACCCATATCAGAGTCTGACTACTTTTTGAAGAACACAGAATTTCGGTTATGGCTAAAGGATGAGAAACGCAAGGTCTGTCCTACTAGGGTTTGATGAATAAAGAGGAATGCTGATTCCTAAGGCGTCTATGTCTATCATCTATCTGGTAGTACTTTGATGAGCTCTCGAGCGAGAAGGCCAGGAGGTGAGTCTGGCTGATATTTCTGAAATCCTGTTGCAAGGTTGCTCAAGGTCAAGGCAGCTATTTCCGAAAGTTTGTCAAGGTGAGAGCTCACATGATCCATGTACTAGACAAATGTGGGCTGACTGCTCGATGCAAGGCGTGGAACAGAGGGAAACTATCCAGTGAGCCTTCCTTGTGATTGTATTTCACTGTCTGCCAGTCCTGACCGATGCCCAGAGTCCCTATACTTTGACTCGGACCCCCACGCAGTATCAGCAGCCAACCAAACGGCCTACAAATGGTCATTTGCATCCAAGGACTCGAAAGTGGATTCAGGAGCTCTGAAGGCCGTTCGAGAGGAAGTTGGTTCAGCGACCTACGGGCGAGCTAGTGGGTTATCCAGTAATAGCGGAAGTGGGAGTCGCGTACTGGGCCCGACTCTCCCTTCAGCCTCGGATCGGGTTCTCGCACAGGAAGCTGCATCGGAGTATCGAGCAGCGGAACGAGACCTAAAGCGTAAACGGGATCGCACGGAAGCGAAAGAGCGCATCGAGGATATGGTGGGGCCAAAGGAGGTCGGAAAGGAGGGTATGCTGGAGAAAAAGCGCGCCCGGAGAGAGGATGACCGTGCGTTCAGGGAAAAAGGTGATGACGGCTTTGAAGCGGACGAATCGACCCTCCTCGGTAATGGGGACAGTTTCAGAGACCAGTATGTTTTTTATTTCATTGCTTATTATTGACTCTGACGTGGAAATAGCATTGCACGGCGAGATGCAGCACGGAAAAGGTTCGAGGAGAAGCGTTCTGCAGGCAGAGAAGACAAAACTGCTAGTGTACGCGAACGTGCTGTAGCCTTGCGAGAGAAGGACAAAGCTACGATGGACATGTTCCAACAGTTGGCAAAGCAGAGGTTTGGTTAGTTGTGACACTTGTTGTACATTGCTCCATCATTGGTGAGTATTGTTACATTATGCCGCTACATACAGTGAAGATGGCGGATCGCAGTTTGCAGATAGGTAAAATTTTGATGACCACTGATAATAATCATCCACGTCGTGGTGTGCATAGCCTGCACCATCGCTTTACCCCGTTCATAATATTGCGTGACCGACGGGCAGTCCCACGCTCTATCATCTGCGTCCAACGTTTCAGCTTGCGCTTAATATGGTTCTACAGGCAGATTGAGATCGGGAACCGACTATGAAAATGGGGCAACATTACCTTATCCACCGCCAACATAACCTCCAAGTCACTTCCCCCGTCTACTTCTTTAGGGATAGAAGTAGGAATATCAGACGCTGCATGCTAACATTATGAGCCATGACTGTACGGTAATAACGAAAGCAGATCCAAAGCTCACCTAGTGTGAGCACTCCGAACTTGGAGCCCTCTGGGCCATTGTAAAGTAATCCCTCGCGGTCTCGAAAATAATAACGCCCACTGTCGGCGTCGTAACCAATGCGCTTCATGCCTTCTGGGAGCCTGTAATCATCCTGAAGTATTAATGTCAGCTTCTCAAAGGTATGGTCAAAGGCAGGGCAATACTTCATCGTACTGCGTCCAGCGCCCCATAGTATTCGTCTCGCACAGAAGGCCAGCCAGTGGACAAGTCTGTGTGAGATTGAAATGGAGGCCGAAGCTGCCGGAAGCAATGGCGCGGAGAACACCGAATTCATTTGCTTCAATCTCGACCATCAAACGCTCAACATGCAAAGGCTGGTAAAGACAATGTTTCCAGTATCATCTTCAAAATCGCCTTGCGCGGTGAGATATTGCTCACCTCTCCTCAGTGGAACAAGGGAACGGCATTCACGAAACAGGAGCGCAAAACTTTTGGTCTCGCGGGTCGACTCCCTTCGCGCGTCAATACAATTGATGAACAATGCGATAGAGCGTATGATTAGCTGCGCTCCAATGACAACCCCATAGGCAAGAACTCGTTCTTGCAGAGCCTCGAGGAGAAAACTGGGTACCTTATTATTCCCTGTTATCCAGACATCTCACGGAGTTGACCCCTATCATATATACGCCTACGGAAATAAGCCTCTGCCTTGACCTACAATTCTCAAGTATTTGAATGTATCGTAGGCAGACGCTATCACAACCTATTCCCATCATTTTCGTCGCAGCGAAGGCTTGTTTCTCAGTTTCCTTGATCAAGAAATCATGGAAGAAGATTTCCTGGAACACATCGCGGTTCGGAACTTCGTTGTGCTTTCCCTCCTACGTGCCACACGACCACCGCGCACCAGACTTCATCACTGTCGCCACGGGAGGCTTCTATTTTCACCGTTGACAACTCTATGATAGTGAATCGGATGGTACACCCGTATGACATGCTTGAAACATGGCTGCGGGACAGCGGGGTTCGACTCCAGAGACTTCTTTTTTTATAAGTTCAGCAAATGATTTTTTGAATCGATTTATCAGATTTCCACTTTCGACATCCACAACTACCTGGTAGTGTATTGGATAACCCGTCTGTCATGCTTGAAACATGGCTGCAGGAACTTGCGACATCAGACAATTATCCGGTAGTATATTTGATACCGCCTATCATGCTTGAAACATGGCTGCGGGATTCGACTCCAAAAGACTTCTTTTTTTATAAGCTCAGCCGATGTGTTTTTTGAATCGAATTATCAGACTTCCACTTTCGACATCTACAACTACCTGGTAGTGTACTGTCATGCTTGAAACATGGCTGCGAGAGAGCGGGATTGACAAGCGATCGGAAAGTACATGTGGCTGTCATGCTTGAAACATGGCTTTTGCGAGACAGCGGGGTTCGACTAATGTAACTATCATAGTAATAGCTGATAGAAATTGTGTTATCCAACGAAGTGAATAAGGAATACAGGTGCGCTGTACCGTATACTATGTACCGTAGATAAGGTTCAGCCACCCGGCTGACTCCGAGAGATTCCAATTCCAACACTCCCCCTGAATCGCGAGGAGTCAAAACAAAGAAATAAAATGCACTCCTAGACTTCCCCAGTAAACCCTTCCTCCCATCTCCTCTACTCCTAGTACCTTAGTCCCAATGTTGATCTTCATCTGCTTATCTTGACAATTTAACATGTGAGTGTCGGCAATGAGGGAATAATGATGTGGCCTGGTGGTCGTGGACATGCTCATGTACTATCCGATACATTACCATAGAGTTGTTAACGATTAAAATGGAAGAGCTATAACTGGATACAAGAACAAATTGACTTGAGCTTATCAAAAAAAGTCTCTTAGGCGAGGAGCCGAACCCAGCTGTCCCGCAGCCA
The DNA here is from genome assembly GCA_930272055.1 of Rhizopogon roseolus. Lineage (NCBI taxonomy): Eukaryota > Fungi > Basidiomycota > Agaricomycetes > Boletales > Rhizopogonaceae > Rhizopogon > Rhizopogon roseolus. The sequence continues at coordinate 166,666 of CAKNEV010000016.1, forward strand.
TGTTTCAAGCATGATAGGCGGTATCAAATATACTACCGGATAATTGTCTGATGTCGCAAGTTCCTGCAGCCATGTTTCAAGCATGACAGACGGGTTATCCAATACACTACCAGGTAGTTGTGGATGTCGAAAGTGGAAACCTGATAATTCGATTCAAAAAAATCATTGGCTGAGCTTATAAAAAAAGAAGTCTCTGGAGTCGAACCCCGCTGTCCCGCAGCCATGTTTCAAGCATGTCATGCGGGTGTACCATCCGATTCACTATCATAGAGTTGTCAACGGTGAAAATGGAATCCTCCCGCGGCGACAGGCACGTAGGGGGGAAAGCACAACGAAGTGTACGTCATCGGGATCTATTGCTCTGGTCGTCAGGGCAGTTCCCTATCCAATTAATAACTGTTGTCGTACGGCGAGGCGATACGAGTTAGGCTTATTATTATTAGGTCTTTCTAGACTGTATTTATACTATCCAACTCTACTACTCCTATGGTTTGTCGCATCTCTCGGGTCTCTCGGATTGTCGCGGATCTTTCGGCTTGCCTCATCTATCGGCTTCCCTTGCAACAATAACATACACTCTTCCTTGCCCCACTGATTATTGCCCTCAATGTTTGGCATATCTTGACCACGTACGCTGCAGAGGGCGGTCAAAGTGAAATGTTGTTGTCCGAGACTACTAACAAATATAATATCGACGTAGTATTAGGTCAGCCGCTCCCTTACGACTTCACCCAAAATATATTTATCCTTACACTTCTCGCCATTGGTAGGTGAGCTCTATTACATTATGCCGCTACATATGGTGAAGATGGCGGATCATAGGTAAAACTTTGACGACCGCTGATATGATCATCCACGTCGTGATGTGCACATCATGATAGCCTGCACCATCGCTTTAGCCCGCTCATAATCTTGCGTAGCCGATGGGCAGTCCCATACTCTATCATCTGCATCCAACGAATATTTCAGCTTGATATGTATCAGTCTTAAACCGTCATATGTAAGAATGTAGTAGTAACCTCACCTTTATGCGTGAGGGTACGTGTCCCTTAGCATTCGACGTTTCGTGCCCGTCGTTGGATGTTGGCTACGATTTACGCTCCCACATAGTATCAGCAACCAAACAACCTACAAATGGTCATTTGCATCCAAGGGCTCGAAAATGGATTCCGGAACTCTGAGGGCCGTTCGAGAGGAAATTGGTTCAGCGACCTACGGGCGAGCTAGTGGGTTATCCAATAATGGCGGAGGTGGGAGTCGCGTACTGGGCCCAACTCTCCCTTCAGCCTCGGATCGCATCAGCAAACTACTTTTCCTCTGTGGACTCTGTAGAGTCTGTGCAGCTCTGTACAAAGGGGACCAAGCTGTGGCCA